>BSBK01003395.1:632500-1197500 GCA_027943335.1 Chamaecyparis obtusa
GCACATCCTTTGCATATACTTGAGTGTTCAGATTTAAGATGAGGTATCCCTAGGGTGATTCCTTTTAGAGTTGGAAGAGCACTATATCTAATATGGTCTAACCTTTTATGCCATATCTCATTATTTTTTTGAACTTCATGGCTTAAGGCAATTTTTTGTTCACCACATAATTTATATAGACTGCCTTCCCTAGACCCTATAGTAATTGATATTTGAATTTTTAGTCTAGAGAATAAATTTATCTTCATTAAATGTGACTCTATATCCTTGATCAGCTAGTCCTGATATGGAGATTGAGTTTCTTTTTATTCTAGGTACATATAGTACTTCTTTTAACTGTAAGATTACTCCTCTTATCTTGATTGAACAGGTCCCAATTCCTTTCACGAGATAAGTAGAGTTGTCGCCAATAGTAACTTCTTCTGAGGAGTTTCCTTTGAATGTTTCAAATTGATCCCTGAATCCAGTGATATGTCTGGAGGCTCCACTATCAATTATCCATGTACTCTTATTTGAGTTTAGTTCACTAGGAAAAGTTAGGAAAAAGAGTGGATTTTCCATTTCTTTGACTTCAGCTAGTGTTGCTTATATTTTCTTCCTTTTTGGACAATATTTGTGAATATGTCTATATTTCTCACACTTGTAGCATCGTACTTTTGAAAGATCCTTTTTATTGAAGGTTTTAGTACTCCTTTTCCTTTTTGAAAACTTTTTCTTTTTGTTAGATGTGTGGAGTGCCATAAATTCTTTTTCTTTGCTAGGTCCTATTTCTCTTGAGATTAATCTTGATTCTTCTTGAGTGCAATCATTTTTTAGTTGTTCAAATTTTGGTAATAAAGGTCTTGCACTTATGCACTAAATGAATGATTCACATGAGATAGGTAATCCTCTTAGAGAAATTAAGGATAGTTCTAGATCATCTGTATTATTTCCAATGGTAAAGAGTTGATCCCTTAATTCTAATATTCTCAAAAAATAAGAGGTGATTCTTTCACCCTTGTTCATTTTCATATTCATAAGTTGTTGTTTCAAAGTCAATAATCTACTAGCATTATTGATTTCAAATGTGTCTTGAATGGTTTTGAATATTTCAAAGGCAGTGGTTAATCTTGAAATGCTAGGAAGTATAGAGTCTTTGACAGAGTCAATAATCAACTTCCTGGCTTTGTTATTTCTCCTTTTCCAAGTGGATTTTTTTGCTTCATCTTCAGGTATTTTTGGTTATTTCTCTATATAATCGTCCAATTCAAGTTCTAGAAGTAGAGAAGTAATTATAGTTTTCCATGATATAAAGTTGGATGCACCCTCAAGTCTATCTTCCATTCTCATACTATGAGCCATTTCCTTTTGATATTATAATAAACACAAATATAATTTTTTATTATGTTTATATGAAATATCAAATAAAATAAATAAAATATATCTTCTTTAATAACCTTGTTCTGATACCATGTTAAGGAATATTAGATCAGAAGATTTAATTTTATATATATATATATATATATATTATATATATATATATATATATATATATATATATATATATATATTGATGTAGAATGTAATTGCCTATTTTGATTGATTGATTCTACAACTTCCTTTTAGTATATATATTAATATGTAAAGTCATGACCGTACATGGCAGTTGTCATGTAGGGTCATGACCCTACATTAATATAATTTTAGTCAAATAACTGCAGAACCGGTATGTTAATCCATACGACTAAGTGTCGTTTGATAACTAGGGATTATACTTGATAGTTATTGTATACTGCAATGTAATTGCAGTCACACAATAACTATCATGTGACTGCAATTACATTGTAGTACATGATACTATCATGACTACAATGTATTGCAGTACATGATACTTATCATGAATGTAATATATATTACAGTACATGATACTTATCGTGACTGCAATATACAATACAGTGCACGATACTGATCATGTCTACAATGTATATATATGATACTTATCATGTTTGCAATGTATATATATGATACCATCATGTCTACAATATACATTGCAGTACACGATGCTTATCATTTTTGCAATATGCTTCAATGTATATATACTTCATTTCATCAATTTTCTGCAGTGTGCCAAACATAACAATAACAGTATGTGTATATATATATATATGAATATAATTATATTTAATTGGCATACTTAAACAAGAACGAAGCTATATTTCAACATAAACTACATCACACATCCAACCAAAAAACAAAAGAGGAAAAAAGAAAAGAAGTGCAAACAAAGGTATATCAAGATTTGTTAGAAAAACCAAAGATTTATGATAGTAATATTATAAAACTTGAATGCAAAAAATTATAAAACCAGAGATATATGAAATAATAATAGAGGTGTATATTAGAATAGAGATATGCTTGCAAAACAAATAAAATAAACCTGCATGCACAAAGATGTTGTAAAAAAGATCTAAGATTAATATAACACAATAAGAGATTGGAGATATGCCTTCCAAAAATAATGAAGTAGCCTTCATGCAAATAGATATCATAAAATTTTGAGATTATTATTATTTGAATACTACAAGAATCAAACTAGCAGAGGGCATGATCAAAAGAATGATTAGAATAAAACCTATAAGAACGTTCAAATAGAATAAATGAGAAAAATGCAAACCCTTGTGGTCTCCTGGCAGAGGGTGAAGTTAGATCTAGAAAAAAATTTGAAATGAAGATTATTAAACTTAGATATGATGGTAAGCCATCCAAAACTAGATCTAAAATAATGAGGAAATAAGGAGTTGTAACAAATGGACCCAAGAAATAGAATATGAATCTACCCCTTTTGTGTGTCTTACTTGTAGAAAAGTAGGTCACTGGGCAAAAATTTGTCCATTGAAGAAAGAATCAGAGAAGAAAGACCAAGAGTCTAAAATGCCAAAGAAGTGGTAATGGAGGAAGAAAAAAGGAGAATCACAAAATCCCCCAGAGAATAAGAGAGCAAACCAAATCTTTGATGAGATGTAGGTGGAAAAACTAAATGAGTCAAAGGAGATAGAAGGGTCTAAGGAAGTATAATACCCTGATGAAGAAAATAGAATGCAGGAAAAGAATACTTTGGTTACCTCTTCTAGGGAAAATCATGAAACCACTTTCCAGACTGAAGCTATAATGGTTTCAAGGGTTGAGGCTAGCTTATCAAGAGAAAGGATGAGTTACCAAAGCCCGCAAAAGGTTTCTAAAACTTAGTTTGTTTTAGAACAAATCAGTAGTGAAGCATCAAATGGCAATTTGTTAGAACCTGACTCAAAGAATGATAGATCAAAGGAACAGAATGAGGACTCTGATACTATGGAAATAGAGAAAAAAAGTTCTTGGATTAGTGTTAAAAAGAAGAATAATAGGTCTCCTGTTGGAGTGGGTTTTGGATCTCAATCTAAAATCCTAAAGAATTTGACCCCTGCATCAGGAACAATTAATGCTAAGGCAACACATGGAGGCTTGGCTTCTAAATCAAATTAAAAAGGGGGTCAATTCAAACCAGGAGGAGTTATGACGAGAGGTCAACAAAAAAAGGTGGACACGGGTACACCTAAAAGAGAAAGGGGTAGAGCTTCTGAGAAAGATCAAAGAGAACTAGAAGCCAAACATAATATAGCAGATGGTAGGCAATGTACCATCAGTGTAATTTTTAGTGGCGAATATTCACCTTTTGGCAAATTCTGGGAATAACGTTTCATGGAATTGGTGAATCACGCAAGTATACGCTGGCAAATATTCACCCAATCTTGACATGGTAACCACTGAATATTAATTGGAATCACCAATCAGATTTGCCATTTGATGCTGTTGACCATCATATTCACCTATAATTAATGTGACGTGGTTCTTTAAACAATCTCTTATTCGCCAGTGATATTAATTATGAATTGCATATAAAATTTGAAATAGCCAAATGGTTTATATTGTTATCTTAACCATGACCTATTTTGCCACCCGTTAATTAATTATTTTATTGGTCCATGACATATTTCGCCAACCCATTAATTAATTGTTTTATTGGTCCACAACGTATTTCGCCAACCCGTTAATTAATTATTCACCACGTATATTTAATTTTTTGCCAAACATAGCATTGATCAGGTCGGCACTCGACACATTTTCGCCAAAAGCCCGAGAATTTAAAAATTGGAAATTTGGAATTTGGAATCATGGATTGATATAAATTCAAATCAAATTTAGAAAACTTAAAAGTAGTCTTAACGTGCGTCGTTACAAATTTTTGGAGCCGAAGCCTAGAGGGCCAGATTTAAAAATAACAATCTTGTAACAGTAAATAGAGGATTCAGCATTTCAGAGATTTGAAAATCAAAGGAAGCAGGACAAAGGTAAACAATTATTTGTTCACATTTCACAATTCATAGTATTGCTATTAATTTTAATTCGTAGAGGCTAGAATCCTAGTGACTAGTGAGAGGTCATTGGGTAAAGATGTCAGACAAGGGTGACTATCCTGAGGCTGAGATTGAGTATCCTTAGGCTACTACTATTGAAGGGATTTGGCTATCAGGGGAGGTTGAGACTCAGACTTCTCACCGTGCTCAGGGCAGTGAAGAGATTGGAAAGCTAGATAAGGGTAAGACTCCTCAGGGCAGTGAAGGGCCTGGGAGGCCATCAAAATGCCCAAAACTAAAGATACTACCATAAAGGCTTTCTTTGGAGTTGACAATGTTTCTGCTGCATCAACATCTACAATTGCGAGTGCAAAATCCATTCACAGTAGCTCACCAGTACCAGTACCACAAGCTGGGGTTGTCATTGAGTTAAATGAAAATCAAAATGCATCAAATTATGATAACAATGGTGGCACGAGAGAAGATGTTATAAGGGATACGTAGAACCAATTGGAAGAAAATGCTAGCAATGAAGATAATAATAATGTTGGTAGGAAGAAAAGAAAAAGGGAAGTAAAAATGGGGCGGGAGTGGGAAATGGCAAGAAATTTTAAGGTTGATTGGGTAGCAAAGTACTGGTTCATTGAACCAGTCCTAAGCAATGATGAACAACCAACAGAATGCAGGTGTAAGATTTGTACCTAGAAACTTAAAAGAGAGAAGAAGTTGCAGCTAAATCTTGACACTATATAAAAGCATATTGGTAAGGTTTATGAAAAATAGACCATAGACGAACAAGAAATATCAGTAGTGAGATGGAAATCAGAGGAAGAATGTCTTCATGTTAAGTATGCCATAGAATATGAAGAGCATAACAAGAGAATGACAATAATTGCTAGTAGTGAAAATCCAACCAAGGTTGGGTTTAAACATGCAGCCAATGAAGCAAACCTGGCAAAGACTGTTCAGATGAGTGTTGTTTTTCATATTATGTCCAAAGGGTGTCCTATGAGAGACTTCTCAGAATATGGTAATTTATTATCTTTTTTGAAAGTTCCTCACTATCCCATGTCACATTGGTCAACAAACGTTGGATGGGAAATGGAAAACTGTCTTTTTGAGGTGGAAAAACAAAATTTACAGGAGAAAGTAAAACAGTCCAGATTCATTTCATTATCCATAGATGAAGTTACTATAGTAGATAACACTGCTTGGATTTGTATGCATGTGTATACAGTAAAAGAACATGTCCGCCAAGCTCATCTACTCTGCGTTCATAAAATGAGGGGCAATTTAATAGCAGAAAACTTATATTCTGAAGTGAAGAATGCTTTGCATGAAGTTGCTGGTATGGATGATTTGACAATTGGAAAGAAGTTAGTGTGTGTTGGAGCTGATGGAGTTGCATTAATGCAAGGCCAAAGGAATGGTCTCTATGCAAGATTACAAACTATTATTGCACCTTACATGCTTGGCATACATTGCATGGCCCATCAAATGAATTTAGAATATAAAATTGTAAGCGATTTTCCTACAGTGTCAAAAGTTGAAGATCTAGTTTGCGACATATACTCTTACTTCTATAGAAGTCTTAAATGTTTTACAGAATTTAAGATTTTCTTAGAGGGAGTAACACCAGGAAACAAGCTTCTCAAGGATGTTGAGACCAGATGGATCTCTTTGCATGGACCAGTAGAAAGAGTTCTAATAGAATATCAATCCTTGATCAGAGTAATATATGAGCAACGCCTCACAGTAGACAAAGCTCCTAATTTGTTACATAAGTTAAGTGATATAGAGACTCTATTAACTTTAGCCAGTCTTCTCCCCATGCTGGATTTAATGAACAAGCTTGTTAAGAAAGCCCAAGATAGGACTATGTATATCCATGAGTACTTAGATTTACATAGAATGACATGTGTTGCCCTGGATAATTTATACTCAGATATAATAACAATTCAAAGCCCAAATTTTTTCAGGTGGCAAATAATTACAGATTTGAATCATGCTGAGATTTTTTTTCAATTCAATGCAAAAAATGATTTATGTGTGTTTGTGAAAGGATATGAAATACCAATGCACCAATCTAAGATGGGCAAGTGAGGCAGACTACTTCCAGTTAAAAGGGCTGATTTTGACATGTTTGTTAAATCTGTTAGTGAGAATTTGAAGTCAATTTCCTACCAACTTTCAAGTGAGATTCGTGAAAGATTCCCTAGAGAAGAAATTCTTGAGGCCATGGGTTGTGTGTTTCCTCATTTTTGGAAAAACATCAGAGATAGACAACTTGATGCTCATATGTTTCATAAAAAAAATGATGAATTGATCAGAGAGTTTTCAAAACATGCAGATTGCAATGGACAACCAATTGATGGAATTATAGATTCAACTAATCTTAAAAAACAATGTAGACAATTTGCATCATGTATGAAATTGCAGTTAAAAAACTTGGAGAATCCATTTCAACCTAGTGCAATAACCAGGCTTTGGAAAAGGATAGAGCAGAGTGAAGTACTGCGTGATTCAATATCAGAATATTTCAAAATTTCTGATTTATGTCAAACAATGATATTGGGGTCGGTGGAAGATGAAAGAGTTTTCAGTGCATTGGGGTTTTTGAAATCAAAGACCAGAAACAAATTAGACAGAAATTTGGAAACTTGCTTGAGGTTGTTTGTAACTCAGTACAATGTTACAGACTGTCCTTATGATAGGGCATTGGCAATTTGGAATTCCCTGCATGAAAGACAAGGGCTTTTGAACACTAGTTCAAAACATGGTGGTTCAGAGACAAACGATGGATCTTGGTCCCAGACTCAGAATGAAGATGAAGAGTTTTTTGATTTTGAATACCCAACTTAGAATGAAGAAGAACCTCTTGCTAGTAGTAGTAGTCAATTTTAGGAGCTGGATTCCATGTGGGATATAGAAGAGGGCGAGGTAGACTACTCACTGACACTGAGTGAAGAGTAAACTATGAAGTGATTTAGAATTAGCATTCAGTTAATAGGTATTTATAATTTTATACACTGTATACTTATTACTGTACTTGTTGGATAAATTGATAATGGTATTGGACTTGATTCTAAATATTTATTAATTTATTGACAATTTATTAATTGACTCATATTCAGCTACAAGCCTACAGGTACAAGTAATAAGTATTGTTCATGATTTTTGTAATTTCAATTTCAATTTTTGTAATTTGAAATTTGAAATTTTGAATTCATGATTTTTGTAATGTAGATTGTAGAAACTAGAATGTCCCTCTTTGTCCACAATAGCAGGTGCCAGGGATATATATGATTTTTGTAATTGTAGAATGTTCAAGAAATTTGTAATTTGATATAACCTTGTGAAGTCCCGCACAAAACCTTTTGTAACCTCTTAGCTATTTAATCTTGTAATTGATTAACCTTTCTGAAGTTACGCCTTTCTGCTAGATGCTTCATCACAGCTTCGTAACCACTAACACTAATGGCCAACAAACCCTCATGAAGCTCCGTAAACCAACTGTTCCTGACAAAGTGTTTCGAAGGGATATTATATCCCAGATATATATGATTTATGTAATTGTAGAATGTTCAAGAAATTTGTAATTTGATATAACCTTGCGAAGTCCTGCATAAAACCTTTCGTAACCTCTCAGCTGTTTAATCTTGTAACTGATTAACCTTTCCGAAGTTATGCCTTTCTGCTAGATGCTTCATCACAGCTTCATAACCGCCAACACTAATAGCCAACAAACCCTCACGAAGCTCTATAAACTAACTATTCCTGACAAAGTGTTCTGAAGTTACACACGCCGTTAGTTAGGAGTCCTTTGGAAGGTCGGAACCCATTAGCATCCTAACCACTTAATCATGGAGAAGTTATGAAACAACCCAGCGTTACTTCAGAACATTGTCGGTGGTCTGTTAGTAACGCGCACATGCTTAAAGGTTCTTTTAAGTGACTTGAAATTTTGAAAAAGTAACAAGGAAATAGAACTGACCTAAGCCTTTCTAGGGTTTAATGGATTTGTAGAGTATATCTCAACCTAGCACCTAGGGTTTTAACATTTTGATCGAAATTGAGGCCTTTGGGAGGAAAATTGCAGGAAATTCTCAAAACAATTGTGAAAACTGAAAATACTACCAACATGGTCAATTTATTATTTGTCAATTACCTAATTTCCTAATACTAAGCATTTCCTTAATTAGAATTGAGATTCTTGACTTGAGCCAATGAGCTCTGTTAGGGATTTTTCTTGCATGAATCAAATGTTTGAAAGGTTACTTGAGACTATGCTTCTTGAAACTAATTCAACTAAGAGAAAGACCTAATTGCTGACTCTAAGGATTGGATAGGATACTCCTTCATTTTTTAGCTCCACATACTTAGGCAGGTATTACCTTCTAATGATTACTGATTTACATAGTATTATATAAGTGGACACTGATTTGTTATTTAACCTTTTAATGCATCAATCTATAAAACACTCTGCATATGACCAAAATCAATCTGATGCAAAGTTTAACTAGGAAAGATTAAGACTATAAGAAACAAATACTAAACTAGTGCCTTATCTGATGGGCAAAAGAAATTCAAATGCAAATCAACCAGACAATTTTAAAAGAAATACAACAATATGCCTTACATACTATCTGCAAATTCAAGTAGATTGCCTTACAAACTACTCTATTAACCAAACACTGTTATTATCAACAATCCTTACAGATATTTCTACTCTTTGAAATGAATTATGAGAAGTTTAATTCTTTCCTTGAAAGAAACTCATAATCAATTTAAACAAGTTGTGTTACAACCAATATATTTTAAATGCCTAACACGTAAAACATACAAGAGTACAACATAAAAGTAAAGAGACAACAATAATATATGGGAAAAGTTGTAGTGTATTTGTATTAAAATCAACTTGCTAATTACATTCAAAATTCAATTACTCAGAAGGTCAAACACGTAACTTAGAAGTCTGCTTCAAAGCAATTTTGTTCAAATTTTTCTATTATCTTTCAACTCTCTCCCAAAAATGAGTCTTCAACTCTATTTATACCTCGTTTCAACCATCTTGGAATTCCCTCATGAATGGGAATGCAACAAGCTTCGGATGGTTGAAAACCCTAAACCTAAAAAGCATAAGAAATAAAGCAATAAAAGACAAAATATAATGAGCCCTCAGGTGGTGGAAAAACAAAATTATTTTGGCCTGTTCTGCATCCTGGATCATTGATAACTAACACCTTTGTCTACGAGTATTCATGATAGCTACTGTTATAACAAGATATGGTGACCGCCATTCTGGCTAACTTACACCATTCTTAAATGATAGCTTATCATCCCTGTATTCTGAGCTCAGGTGTCAGGTGCTCCAGATGTCCTCCTTACTCATCATCTAAAATGTCCAAGTCAATTGCAGTGGATTTAACTTTCTTGGCCTTTGTTAGCTCATCCCATGCAGTTACTTCTTCCTCTGATGGCCAATTGAAGTCCTAGATGAGCTGTAGTTGTGCTTTTTGTCTTCCCCACCTAGCATCTATAATTGCTTTGACATCTGTTACAAACTTGGTGAGATCTGTCTCTGCCTTAATAGCTTCATCCAGGGTTTTATTGAAGCTCTCCAAATCAACATTATTCCCCTCACCTAAAAATGCCTCCTTCCTAGGCAATAAAAGATCAACATCTAACCTCCACTGATCAAGGCTCTTTATGGCTCCATCCCCATTCTTAATGGAAGGGATAAACTTGTTGGAAAAGGAGCTGAGCATGGCTATCTTAGTCTCTATCAAATTCACCTTACCCTTAAAAAGTGGTAATATGGCTTTAATTCTATCTATCTCCTCACCAACCCTCACAACTATCTCTGGAATATCACTTCCCAAAGATTGAGCAAATGCCAATCTCTCAAAAAGTGGTGCTTTGGTAGACCAAGTTTCATGATGCCTGCTTAAAATTTGTACATAGTTATCCACTTCTTTCTGTAATTCTGGCAACTTGCCATAAGCATTAAAAACAAGATCAAATTTATCTTTAATTACATTTATTCTATGCTGCAGAATATCTAACAGGGCCTGTAAGATGGCCTCATTCTTCTCCTCATTTATCTTTTTTGTTGCAAGTTCTGTAGCTAAGCCCCCCTCATGCTCAGTTTGGACCCCTGCATCACAGACCTCTGTAAATGCCCTGGAATGATTTTTTAGAGTATTTATTTCATCTTTTAGCTCCTTCACAGTCTTATCCAACAAATAATTCTTCTTCAGTTCCTCTTCAAACTTTTTTCTAGTTGCCACATAATCTCTGAATGTCCTGGCTAGCATGTTCTCCAAGTCCTCAACCACTGCTTTATTCATGGAGGATGCATGGTGTAAGAGATTTTCTATCTCTGATCTTGTAGTGACCTGCAACCTCCATATTAATTAGCTACCCTGTGCAGTGTCTTGGATGTCAACCAATCTGGGCTTACTAGATTCTGGGGCCACACACCATACTGCTAGTGTCTTAGTATCCATATTGAATTCAGAACCCCTCGTGAGTCCATCAAGGCCAAAAGCTTCATAAGCTACAACTTTATCTTGCCTCTTGATTTGGTCAATTAGGAATGAGGACTCCAAGTCCCATCCAGGGATCAGCAACATGCCACTTCTCTTTATAAGATCTCTTGCCTCCTCCACACTTAATGTTTCACTATTGGGATCATAGGCCTGCAATTTTTCAATCATTTGAACAGTTTTTTCCTCTAATTCCCCTGGTTTCAAAGATAGTGTTAATTCATTCTGCTTAACTCTAAAGAGAAAACTTTTAAACTCAACGGACTTGATGAATTCATCATCATCTATAAACTCTTTAGCTTGGATGACCTTGTCATCCAATCTAGCTACAACCAATTCTAACTCATCTACTGCCTTTTCTCCCTCATCTTCCATTGATGTCAAAAATTGTTGTCTTAAGTTAGCAAAGTAATGGCTATTACCTGGTAGGATTTGTAGTGTCTTTTGCCTTGCCTTTTCTGGTACATTCATCAAATTTTGTTTCTTTGATGGCCTCTACTCAGATGTGGATGGCTCAGCTTGTTCTATTTCTCCCATAAACTCCACATCAGGTTCAACTTCTTCAGGGTTTATTCTATCCTCCTTCTCCTTAGGGATGTCTAGCAATTTAGACATAATATCTTTGTAATTCTCTATACACATTTCAATTTTCTTAATGTATTTGCGATCAGGAAAGAAACCGGGGAAGGTAGGGTCTGCCTTTTTCAATTATTTCTCTACCCTTACAATATTTTCCCATTTACAGATTCTCTCTTGACAGGTAACTTTGCTAAAAATATTTCTAATAACATCCTCCTCTGCCATAGGCTGATTTAGAGCCAAATTGTGATTCCTCATTTCTCTCAATGCTCCTCTAACGAAGTCTTCAGGGTCATACATCCTTGCTTTACCAGAGGGCAATCTGAATTGTCTAAGGAATTCATGGATTTGGTCCACAACATCTTTACCTATAGAGAAATCCCCTATTTGGAACCTCCTTGCCAGAAAGGTTCCCTTATGTCTTTTAGGGCCTAAGTGCTCTCTATCCATCATGATAAGCTGCCACAAGAATTCTACTATTGCCAATCTTTCTGGGACAAATTTTGGTAGTATGTGTGGAGGTTGAGGGCAAGCATACACTCTTATAAGAGTAAAATTCTCAAAAAAAAACATATCACCCCAATTGTGCTTGATGTCATTCTCATAATTGTCATTGTGAATATTAAATGCTAAGGGTCTAAGCAATTTTATAACAAGTAAAGGAAATCTATCCCCCACAATACCTAACATGTTCATTACTGGATCCACAAAATCACTAAAAAAAGAAATGGAATTAGAGAAATGGTAAGTTCTATGCCATAACCTGGTCCATAGCTAAACCGGAATAGTTCCTCCCTCATTCTCGGTCTCATCAATGAACCCTGGGTTGATGTAGCCAATATTGAAATAGAGGATTAGGTGCATTAACATGGAGTAGTGATTGAACTTGAAGCTTTTCAAATTAGTCTTCACATTCATCAACTTAGAGTGCATTACATTGATTATGTGCCCCACATAATCAAACTCCTTGTTGGTGTACTGATCCTGAACATCTTTAGCCATGACAAAAATGTCAGGAGTCACTATCAAACCTCCATCTAGTCCAATAACTTTGTGTAGACCATAGATGGTATTCTGGAAATAGGGAAAGAAAAGCTCAATATCAAATGAATCTACAACCTTCTTGGGTAACAACCCTGCCTCTTTGTTTTCTCTAGGAATATGCCTCCTCATAACCTTTCCATGGTAGTAATTTCTCTATCTATTAAACAGGGCCTCCTCTCCTGCTAGGTCAATATCCATGCTCATAGGTCCTTGAAGGTCGAAAGCTTGAGTAAAAGACGCTTTATATAACATGTAGAGTATAGACTTGTCATGCTTGTGGAAAGCTTGTGTCACTGTATTGTATGCTTGAATTAGCGCTTTCATGAGGTCTACATCCAAAAATACCTCAGGTACTATCAACTTTGCCAAGTTCCTATCCCATGGGTTTGAAATAGGAGGGCCTCTAATTCTATTGTTATAGAAAAACATGAAGAGCTCATACCCAGTTGTGTTTGGGCATTCAACATCCCTACAGAATGCATAAGGGCCCCTCCATTCATAAGTGTTAGCTAATTGCAAATTTGAGGATCCAGGCAACAATTTCATCCATTCTTCAACGTATATGTTTGGCCTCTTTGTTCTTGAATGCACAATGGCACTCTTTTCCGGTACTGCAACAACATCAGAAGATCCTTGTTCTGCCATTCTTTTAAGTACTAAACTCTTTGGTTGCTCTTCGACTCTAGAAATTATGGATGCTCTGAAGTGTGAACTATATTTAATAACTAACAAGTAACAAGCAACTCACAAGTACAACTAGGGTACCAGCCACTAGGCCACCTACTATATTAAAAATTAAAATCTCAATGTCTCATCAAGCACAGTCACACACACATGAAATTAGTAATTACCTTTTTCAGAAAAGTGTCACTGTCAATGGTACATCTAAGTTTCTAAGTTTCTAACCCTAGGTCCCTAATATCCTATCTCAACTGTGCTAAATTGCTACCTGCAAATCAGGGGCCTTGGCCCTTAGCCATTTGAATTTGAAATCTAAAAACTTTGAGACTTGCGAAATCACGCAACACCTTTTTGAAACTTCGGGACTGTTAAACTAACTAGAAAAATGAAACCTTGAGATGTTACGACATAGCCTGGCATGCTGCATGCGGCATGAATGATGACACTTGTACTTCCCACTTTCCACGTGGCATGCAACTTAGTCTCTGTTAGATCGTCTCTCACTTTTCAACCCCTTACAAAGTTACACAACAACCATGCATTACTTCAGAACCCCTAACCATCTTAATAAATTAATCATTGAGAAGCTACGAAACAACCAGCGTAACTTCAAAACCATCATAATAAATTAAAGTTTTAAATGTTGAGAAGCTACGAAACAGGTAGGTGTAACTTCGGAAGTGGAACCATCATAATAAATTAAAGTTTTAAACATTGAGAAGCTACAAAATAGGCAGGCATAACTCCGAAACACATCACCATCATATTAAATTCAACATTGAGAAGTTATGCAATAGCCAAGCATTACTTCGGAACCCCTAACCATCATAATAAATTAACCGTTGAGAAGCTACGAAATAGCTAGGTGTAACTTCGGAACCATCATAATAAATTAAAGTTTTAAACGTTGAGAAGCTATGAAAGAGCCAGACATAACTTCGGAACCATCATAATAAATTAAAGTTTTAAATGTTGAGAAGCTACAAAACAGGTAGGCGTAACTTCAGAACCATCATAATAAATTAAAGTTTTAAACATTAAGAAGCTACGAAACAGGCAGGCGTAACTTCAGAACACATCACCATCATATTAAATTAAATGTTGAGAACTTATGAAAAAGCCAAGCATTACTTCAGAACCCCTAACCATCATAATAAATTAACCATTGAGAAGTTACGAAACAACCAGGTGTAACTTCAGAACCATCATAATAAATTAAAGTTTTAAACGTTGAGAAGCTACGAAACAGGCAGACATAACTTCAGAACCAGTAACACTATTTGAAAAAGATTCGTCTGACTTCTCATTGTTTCATTTGTATACTACTATACAGTATTACAAATTTACAGACTACAGTATTACTATTTAATTCAAAAATTGGTATACAATATATTATATACATAATACTGGTAACTTAAACTAATTCACTGATTCAACATTTCACTGAAGTTTTGAATGGCTGTGGACCAACCATTTTCAAAACCAAAATGAAAACTACATTCGATTATTTTGTATTTACAAATTACAACTTACAAGTAACAATTAACAAAAAAATTCGTAACGGTAAGATCCACATTGCACAAAGAAAAAAAGATTAGTCAGATTAGTCGATGTGTAGAGTAGCAAATAATGGGATCATCTGATTCATCTCCTCCTAGAACGCCTCCTGGTTGAAGCCATGATCGTCAAAAATGGTGCGCATCTCCGCCTTGTCATGTTCTACTTCAAGTTCGAACATGTCACTCAGGTAACCGGCATAACTGGTAGCATGATGATGATCCCTTGCTGCAGACATTAGATGACTGAGGACATCCTATTGAATCTCCTCCTCCATATCCAAAGTTGGTTGGATAACAGGTTCTGGGTTCTCATTTGATGATCCCTCAACTACTGGAAGACCCATTCTGTGAAAGCACTGGGGAAATACAAATAATCACCAACTTGTCATCCAAATTTAGAAATTTAGAAAGCTCCTATGCTCTGCAATTCCACTACCAAGGAGTATATAAAGAAAATAATCACCAACTTGCCAGCTGTAATAAATTTTGAAAGAATGTTTCACATTAGGTGGTAATCAAGATGAAATTAATGAATATCGGTAAAGAAAAATTGTAGACATTGTAATGTCCTGCATAACTTGGCTCCAAAGTCGAAAAGAAGAATAATAAATGTTGAATCACAACTCATATCTCCTAAAATTATCCTTTTTAATGTCTAATCAAAATCTTGGCCTGGATAATGGATAATCGTACCACTCAAGTTACGCAAATTGCCGTCGTTGCCTCGGAACCACCATATCCTAGTTGTGATTTTAAATTTTGAACTGACAACTTAGCAGCTGCATTAAACTTTCATGTAATGTGACTTGGCTCCGAAAAGAAAGATAATGAATGTTTACGATTCATAGCTGAGATTTTGTACAAATTAACCTTTTTTTACATCTAATCAAAATCTTGTCGTCGTTAAGTCTCATTAATTGTACTTTAGTGATCAATGTCACTGCAACTTTGTGGCTAAGTTACGCAAGCTGCCAACGTGGCCTCAGAACCCCCATATCTTACCTACAATCATAACTTCCGAAGTCACGTACACTGTCAACCTGTCCTTTGTGTATCTTCGTGGCCTTCAACTGCAACCTACCAGCATAACCACTGAAGTCACGCACGCCGTCAACCTGACCATTACGTATATTCATAACTGTCAGCATCGACCCTCCTTTTAGCCTACTGAAACTACGCACATGCCACACTGTTACCAGTCACCACAACTATTCACCAATTTATATTTTTTATAATATAAATACTCTTTTATATTCACCAATTTATATTTATTATAATATAAATATTGTTTTCTATTCGCTAATGTATTTTTTTTATAATATAAATATTGTTTTATATTCGCCAATTTATATTTTTGTAGTTATAAATACTATTTTATATTCGCCAAGATAGTTCCACCTACTTTCAAGGAGCATCAATGATTCGCCAATTGAGATTATTATTTTTTCTTTGAAAAGAAAATAATTTTGCCAAATTTTTTTTTTCCCTTCTCACTTTCGCCACTTTTTTACACCTTTCTTAAAGGGGGGGTTTCTTAAAGATTACCCTGCGTACCATCGATGAGGTCTGTCCTCCAATTTTTTAATGAAAATTCTTTCTTGGAACATTAGAGGTCTTAATAGTCCTCATAAACATGATGTTATTAGGAATCTAGTTAGAGATTCTAATCCTGATATTTTGCTTATTCAAGAAACTAAAATGGTTAAAGATAAGATTGTTAAAATAAATTTGCTGAAGAATGGGGACAAGTTTAGTAGTGATGCTGATGGGGCTTCTGGAGGTTTGGCCATCTTTTGGAACACTATTAGCTTCTCTTGTGTCCTTTTGAAAGAAGATAAGAACTTCCTAGCAGTTAAAGTTAGCAGTATCAAGGATAACTTCTCTTGGACTCTTATTAATGTGTATGCTCCTAATACTAAATCTGGTCACCTTCACCTCTAGAAAAGGATTCATAATTTTAGAAAGGATTTCCCAGATGGCAAGTAGATGATGATGGGAGACTTTAATACTCCCCTGAAAGAAGCTGATAAGAAAGGAGGGAACAATACCCAAGTGGACAGTAGGGTTGATTTTATGGATTTTATATCTAATGAAGGGTTGCTGGATATTGAACTGGAAGGAATCGATTTTACTTGGACTAATAGGAGAGTTGGTGCAGATCTCATTCACGTCAAGCTTGACAAAGTCCTTGTCACTCATGGGTGGATTGCTAATTTTTCTTGCTCTCTTTTTGCTCTTAATCGTATAGGGTCGGATCACTTTCCTATTTCTTTTATAGCTAACTCCTTCAAAGGTAAAGGTAATTCTCCTTTTAGATTGGAGAAAATGTGGTTGAACCACCCTGAATTAAAAAATAAAATTAAGGAGTGGTGGAGTATTAAAGTGGAAGGAAAGGCGATGTTCCAGGTGGTTAAAAAAATGGCTAACATCAAATCTAAAGTTAGACTTTGGAATAAGGATGTCTTTGGGGATATATTCCAAACCAAAAGCAAAATTCAAATGGACCTTAAAGAAATTCAAGATAAGATATAGAGCACAAGATTGACTGAAGAAACTAGAAAAGAGGAAAATATTATCCTTGCGGATTACCATAATATTATATCTAAAGAAGAAACATTTTGGAGACAGAGATCTAGGTCTCTTTGGCTAAAAGCGGGTGACAAAAATATGAGATTCTTCCATTTAACAACAATGAAACACAAGGCAATGAATAGAATCAACTCTTTGATTACCCAAAGGGGTACTCTCAATAAAGAGGAAGAGATAAGGAAAGATATGATGGGCCATTTTGCTTTGATCCTCTCTAAAGAACAAGGTCTCAATCTTGATGATCAGAACTATTTGTTGAATTCCATTCCTACGCTGTTGGTGGCTGAGGATAATCTCTTTCTCAAATCTATACCCTCAAAGGAGGAAATTATCAAGGCTATCCAGTCCTTTGAAGGTGAAAAATCCCCTGGGCCAGATGGTTTTCAAATGTTTTTCTTTCAACATTTCTGGGATATTATTGGGGATGATATTTGTGATGCTATGAAAGAATTCTATGGATCTAAGTCTTTGCTTAAAGAGCTCAACTCCACCTTCATAGCTCTGATACAAAAAAAACTGGGAGCTAACACTACTGATAGCTTTAGACCTATTAGTCTTTGTAATTCATTGTATAAAATCATATCTAAGGTTTTGACTTCTAGGATTCTCAAGATTCTCCCCCATCTCATTTCTCCCCAACAAAATGGTTTTTTGCCAAGAAGACAAATTTTGGAATTGATCATGGTTGTTCATGAGAACATCCATTCTCTGGAGAAATCAAAGAAGCAGGGGTTCCTTATGAAACTTGACCTATCAAAAGCCTATGATAGGGTTGATTGGGAGTTTCTTATGAAGATTCTTCATGCTTTTGGTTTTGATGAGGGAGTGATTAAAATTATTATGCAACTTGTTACTACTGTCTCTTCTTCAGTGATTGTGAATGGGGGATCCTCTCCTTTCTTCAGACCATCCAGAGGGTTATGTCAAGGTGATCCTATATCACCAATTCTTTTTTCTATAATGGTGGAATGTCTGGGGAGATTCCTCTCTCATTAGGTTTCTCAAGGTTTGATTACGGATTTACATTCGACTTCTGGAGGGATTGTCTATTCGCATGAACAATTTGTTGATGATACAATTCTGGGAGAATCTATAGTGAAAGAGGCAAGAATATGAAAAAGGTGTTGAATGTGTACACTAAAGCTACTGGTCAAATCATAAATTGGGAGAAGAGTGCCCTATTTTTCTTCAATACCCATGAAGCCAGAATAAAGAGAATCTCTGCTATCCTTGAGTGCAAGATAGGAAGCCTCTCGACCTCTTATCTTAGCCTGCCTATGTGCTTGAAATCGAAGGCTAATTTCTAGAATGAAATTATTGACAAATTTCAAATGAAATTGGCGGGTTGGAAAGGGGCAATCCTCAGTCAAGCTGGGAAAGTCCAATTGTTGAAATCTACTTTGCAAAATCTTTCGGTCTATGCTCTTAGCTTATTCAAAATTCCTCAAAAGTTTGTTGACTTAATAGAGAAAATCCAGAAAAGGTTCCTATGGTCTGGAGTGGAAGAGAAAAAGAGACTTAGTCTTGTGGCCTAGGAGAAGATTTGTAAGCCCAAAAAGATGGTGGGTCTAGGAATAAGGAGCATCAATAATACCAATAAAGCCCTCCTAGCTAAGCAATGCTTGAGAATATTTGAAGATGAGAAAGAATGGAACTTGATAATGAAAAGGAAATACCATCTTAGTAATCTAGAAGGAATTATCCAATCTCAAAATGATATCCAGGGATCTTTTGTTTGGAATAGTATAAGTAAAGGAAAGAATCTCATTTGCAAAGGTGCAATGTGGAAGCTGGGAAATGGTAGGAAAATTCATTTTTGGAATGATAAATGGATGTCAGAGAAGCCCTTGATAGAGAATGAAGAGTGGGGGAATGCTATTCAAGACTGTAAAGATACTATAGGAGAACTGGTCAGTGATTACTGGAAAAATGAAGAATGGATAGACCTTGGGTAGAAGGATATCAAATTTAAAGATCTGAATAAACAACTTAATAACTAGTTTATAAGAGAGAATGAGGACGACAAAATTATCTGGGGTTCGACGACTTCTGGAAAGTTCTCAGTTGCTTCTGCTTCATTGATTCTTCTCCCTAATGAGGCTCATCCTTTGTGGGCGCAGGTATGGAACAAGGACCTTACTCCTAAAATTAACATGTTCTTCTAGCTGCTTGTTCAGAATAAAATTCTCACACAGGACAATCTCTTGAGAAGAGGGTTCCAAATGCCTAATAGGTGTGCCCTGTGCTATCAAGATGCTAAGAATAGCAATCACCTTATGATACATTGTTCTTTTACAAGAGAGGTGTGGGAATCAACTATGTCTTCCCTTGATTTTATTTGGGTGAAACCTAACTCTATCCAGGAGTTCTTTCAATAGTGGTAGAGTCCTTTTAATGACCATAATGCCAAGATTATCTAGAAATTTGTCCTTACCCACTTTACCTGGCTTATCTGGAAGGAGAGGAACAATAGAATCTTTAGAGAGAAAAAGGCCCCTCCTTTAGTGGTTGCTAATTCTGTGTGTAGAATTATTATGGAAAATTACAAAAGTTTGGGAAGGAAAGATAGTAGTCTTTGGGACCCTCAACCTGAGAAGGACTATAGGATCTCGTGGGAGAGATTAAAGAAGTGTTAGAATTAGAATCCTAGAGATAATGTTATGTGGATAGTGCCTCCCAATGGTTGGGTTAAAGGGAACTTTGATGGCTCGGTGAAGGGAAACCTTGGAAGGGCTGGAGGTGGAGGGTTAATAAGAGATAATGCTAGAAATTTCTTAGGAGTGATCATTGTCCCGCTTGGAATTCAAACTAGCCATGTGGTAGAGGTAGAAGCCTCTCTTTATTTGGTCATGATGGAAAAAGATTTGGGTTGCACAAAATTATGGCTGGAAGGGGACTCTCTAAATATAATAAATGCCATAAAAGGGAACTTTGTCAGTTCTTGGATGATAGAACACATCATCAACAAAATAAAACTTTTAATGAACTCCTTTGAAGACTGCCATGTCACTCACGTATATCGTGAAGGCAATAAACTGGCAGACAGGTTGGCTAATGATGACACTTTGTCTGACGTCATCCAAAAGTGGAGAGGGGAAGTGAATCTCAAGAGTGAAATTTCCAGTCTAATAAAATATGACAGAATTAATCACTATGAAGGAAACACCACTTAATTTAATGATGACAAGGACAAATCATTTACTGAGGAGGCTTGCATGTAAGATGAAGCATGGGAAATTTACTCCGCAGATAATAAGGCACGGACAAAGGGTTATTTTCAAAAACCAAAAAAGCATTGTGAATCTAAGAAGTAAGGCAAAGAAGTCTGGAAAGAAGCCGAACCAGTATATGAAAAACTAGAAAATTATGGGAGGTGGTCTGAAGAGGGAGGAACCCTTCGACTGTGACAAATGGAGACAGGATAAAGATGTGTGGAAGAAGCTGAAAAAAGTGGGGGTTACCCAGTTTATGAAGAAGCTTCATGGTCATGACAAAAAGATTATGGTTTTGTTTGCGGAGGGCTGGAATAATGGTAAGGTGTTTCTTTGGGGCAAGTCTTTCAAGCTTACCCATTTTCATAGAGGCAATCATAAGCTAGGAACTGAAGCCTGTGCTATTTTTCCCAAAACTGTTGATGAGAAAGCCCTTATGACTAAGGGGAAGGGGGACTATGTTGACATTTCTAATATTGATGAATTTTGGGCTAAAATTCTGAAGGCCATGATAGAATATTTTACTCTGGATGGGTGGTATTCGAAAATCTATAATTTCCATTTTATGTTTGCTAACCACTTCAGGCACAAAAGAAGAATCTCTTTCCCTTATTATTTGTTAAGTTCTCTGAATAGCAGCATTACTGGTCATAGAAAAAAGGGTTCTAACCCTGTGCTGCATGAAGGATTGATTCTCCTTATATCTGAGCACATAAGGGATAAAAAACCAGACCCTATCCCTAAAAAAATCATGGAGAAAAGAAAGGTGAAGATAGAGGAGGAGAAGGAACCCGAGACTAGTAAGAAGAAAAAGATAAAAAAGGGAAAACATCCTATTGCTTCTAATGACAAAGATACTAGAGAGAAGGAGTCTGAGCACTAACACCAAATGAGAGGAAAGGGTTTACTTGAGGAAGGCAACGAGAAGGAGATTGAAGAGGAAGAGATAAACAATGAGAAAGAGGAAGCCTATGGAAAAGATCAAGAAGAGGAAATGAATGAGTGGTTGGAGGAGGGGAATGATGACAAAGAAGAGAATAGCTATGAAGAAGGAGAAGATAAGGATGAAGCAGATGAGGAAGAGGAAGGAACCCATGCTTACTCTTCAGATGAAATAACAAAAGATACCCCTATTATTATTGAGGATGTTGAGAAAAAGGAGGTTGGCATTCATTCTTTGGAGGAGGTTATTTCTTCTCAGATTGATCATGTGGAGGAAAAAATGAATAATTTCATGTCAGAGATGGGGGAAGGTAAAACCAGAGAGGAGGACTATAAAGTTGATGATGTTTTTTCGGAGGGTTTTATGGGTGGCCAAGAGAATGATGGAAAGGAGGCTGGTATTATTCCTTTTGCTAGTGACACTGGTGAGGAGACCTCCATAAGAGGTGAGGAAGGGAAGAACGCGATGGCCAGGCTGGAGAAAATTAATAACAAAGAGGAACTTGGAACCCTTTAGAGGGAAGACTCTCTGCACAAGGAGAAGAACAATGTGGAGAAACATGAGGAGAATAGGGTCTGGAAGAAGGAAATGCAGGAAATGGATATCCATATCCAGGATATGGAAAAAACTATGAATAACATGAATACCAAGATGGGAAAAATGGAAAATAAGCTTTTTGATAAGGTTAAAAATAAAAATACTAAAGAGGATGGTACAATTGAGATGAATAAGAAGGTTAAAGAAAAGATGAAAGCTTTAGAGACTAAAATCAACAACCATGACAACATGATAAGAGGTGTAATGAATCATAGCAATGAGGGTCTAAAGGTGACTATAATGAACTTGAAAATGTTGCATAACCATCTGGAAAGGAACATGCTGGAAAGAACCACTATCACTATCCAAGAGGATGCTGGAAATACAGGACAAGGGACGAGAACTAGAGGACACACTCAGAGAAAGGTCCCAGAAAAACCTACAGAGTTGAAGGAACTGCAAGAAGCTATCCAGAAGATAGAAGATCTCTAGAAGAAGGCTGAGGAGATGATAAAAGATAATTAGCTTGTTCTGGCTGGTAGATGTTTTGTTGTTGGTTTTTTCTCTATCTTTTTCTTTTGAACTGTTCGACTGTTGTTAGCTATTGTGGTTTTCCAGCAGGTGTTTCATTTTGTTTTCTTTAATGCTCTATCTTTTGTTGTATTAAACTCTGGTTTCGGGTCCATGTAAAACCTGATTTTACCTTAATCAAAAACAAATGTTAGATTTATAAATAATGAAAACCCTGCAACAAAAAAGTTAATCTCAACAAAAAATTTCTTCTTCTCAAACGAGATATCCTTCGAATGACACCTTCATGAAGCACTCAAAACAAGTATTTAGATAGCTCTGATACCATGTTAGAAATATTCAAAAATGAAAATAACTTTAAAGGAAAGAATCCAAGTGAGTGTTTAAGCAAAATAAAATATTTTACCATTAACTCAATGAAAGAGAAATAGCTTCAAGATCTTATCAAAACCATCAAGATGCTCCAAGATCAACACAATGAGACAAATATTTTTAAAGGGGAAAGCAAAGAAAACCCCTTGTGATTATAATATGAATGAGGCAAAAAATCCTAGAAAAAGAGAGAGAATATGAGCAAGAAGCTCATTACAATAATGAGAGAGCTAAGATGAGAAGGTGAGTAAAAGTGAGACAAATTGTGAGAATTATATTCAAAGTGTGTGGAGAAGCATCTCTTAAATAGAGATGAGTGATGGATTTAGAATGTAACTCCCATGTAAATGAATGCCACATTCATACTAAGTGTGTGCCAAGTGTGAGAATCCTCATAAGGAGGAATAAGCTAATTTTCTTAATAAAGGAAATACAAAAAAGAGTTGTCCTCCCACTTGGACTAAAGGACAAATTACAATGAGGATACCTTGGCTTATCCAAATTTAAATAAAACACCAAGGAAAGATTATAAATTCTAACAGATGATGATGAAGATCGACTAAGATCAGAGGTATACAAGATAGTAGTAAGATTAGATTAGTTATTATCTTGTCATTGATGTCAAGCAATTAATTTATGATTTTTCTTAAGTTGCCATATCATTCAAAGTATGATATAAGTTGAATGAGTTAAGAAGAAGAAGTGAAATGTTGTGAAGATGAAGAACTTAAATGGGCAACATATACAGATCAGACAATGTTAAGGTTATGATGATATAATTATTTTTCTACCAAACATATGGTTATATCAAGTTGGTAAATAAGATTAGTCAATTCGGTAAGAAAAATAGTTTGGCTATCGACCAGGAAAAAGTCATTCGGTAAAAGGAAAGTTTTGGTAAAGAGAAAGGAAATCAAGACACTGAGTAGAAGGTTTTAGTTACCGAGAGAAGTTAACCAAAACTCAGTTGAGGAAAAAGAGTTAACCACCGAGCAAGGAACAAAAATTAATTACAAGGATCATAACATCATTTAATGATGAGATATGATGAGCTGAAAGATTATAATGATGAGGAAGAGTTAGTTAATAAGCTCTACGATTAGGAAAATTCAAGGTGATGGTCTATGGTATAGATCTAAGCGGCAAAAAAATAAGGTAGAAGTTCCAAGAAAGTTCAAGTTTCGAGGTGATGATAAAATGTTTTACCGAGATCTAAATTCATTGAATTAGTTTGTGAGGATAATTGGACAGTTGATATTAATCATAGGAAAATGTAATAAAGGAGATTAATAGGCAAAAAAAAGTCTATATAAAGGATGAAATTGTATGAAAAGAAGGCTAGCAAGTTGAAGGGTTGATGACTCATTGACTGATGTTGTGAAAAAGGAAAAGGTTGAATTTTGATTCAGAAAGATGAGATTGATGAAGTGTTGAAGCTAGTGGAAAGTGAAGGATTGAAGTGAAGACAAAGAGCACACAAGGCATCTAATTATGCAAGAGATAGTTGTAGATTTACAGGTCAATTTATATGTTGTTACTTATTAACATGTGTATCAGAAAAATCTCTTAATCGAGTGGAGCTAATAGTCTTATTGTAAATCCTTGCAAGAGGTGACATTCTAAAAGAGTGTTTCGAGACCTTTAACCAAGCCACTCCTAGCAGGGTGAAGATCCTAATAGATCTGAGGCAAATCCCCTAACAGGCTCACATTTAACAATGTGTATTGTAATCTTTAACTAGATTGGCTTTTACCTGAGCATACTTCAGAAGAGTATTTCTTTAGTGGGTGACAATTCCAAGAGTGGTTTTTCCCAAATTGGGTTTCCACATTAAATACTAGTATTATATGTGTTGAATGTTTATTGTGAATATTATTGTTGATTGATAAAGTTAATTTACTATTATTGGTTAATAGTGAAGTGTGTCTGACCGAGTTGGATTAGAGAAAATTTTTAAGGTACTGAGAATCAAGGATTACTGATTCACCCCCCCTCTCTTTGTAATCCAACAAAGACCCACCTAAGGGATCAACTATGTGGAATTTCATCCTTGAATGCAAAGATATCATCACTAGGCACATAACCTGGGAAATAAGAAATGGTTAAAAGGCCTCCTTCTAGGAGGACTCTTGGGAGAGCCAAGAAGTTCTAAAAGAGAACCCTAGGTTGGATGACATTATAAGGGAAACTAGAAGATTGTGGGGGGCCAAAATTTGCAATTACGGGTCAATTATAAATGAATATACAATTAAGAAATGGTAATGGAAGTCCTTTGAGGAATTAGTAGTACCATAGGAACAAAATAAATTTCTAATGATTATCATTAAAAATAAAGCCCTAACTAATTTAGCAGGGGAGGATCTAATACATTGGTGTGCTTCAAATGATGGAGAATCCGAAGTCATGATGGGTTACAAAATGAAGGAGAAGGCCTTAAGGGAGGAGGGATGACCAACCAAGATACTGTGGGGAAAAGATTGCATTCCAAAGGATGGAGCTTTCACCTAGATATCCATAAAAATAGGATTCTAACCTGGGACAAATTGGTAAATATTGGAATTATTGGCTCAAGGAGATGTTGCATGCAAATAGAGGAAAATGCTTCTCACCTATTGCTAAATTGTCCATATGTAGAGGATTGTTGGAAATTATTCATGGAAAAGATGAACTTGTGTGTGTGAATTTTGTACCTAATCTGTAGACACAACACTGCATTAAAACATTAGAGGTTAGTCGAAATTGAAATCATGCAATAAATTGAAAGCTAAACTAACCAGGTGATTTACTACCTTCTAATAGGTGCGAGCATGATGTTCTCAGATTATTATTGAGATTAGTGACCTTGACGATGTTGGAAATATTCAAGAATTAACCAAGTTACTGAGAGGGGAGGGGTGAATCAGTAACTTCAAAATTTTCTTTCAATATCAGATGTATAACATATAGTTCACTTTATCCTTTTGCATATAGAAAGCATGAAACATAAAAGCATTCACAACAATGACACATAGATTTGGTTACCCAGAAACCTTCCAAAAGAAAGTAAAACTGGGGTGGGGATGAAACCCACAAAGCTTTAATACTGTAGTATAAAGTTGGCCGGTTAAGGCTTACATTGATCATTTCTGATGATCTGCCCTGCTAGGAGCAATAAGGACTGCTAGGTCCACCTTGTTAGAGGTTTTACAAACATACAATGAAGTATGCACTCGGTAAAGAGATTTTACAAAAGACTGTTAAGTCTACTTGGTTAGAGGATTTTAGTACTGATTCACTGGTTAAAATGAAATAGTATATCTCTTACTTTGCAATTGGATTGCTGAATGAGATTCACTGATGTACTGATCACCTTTTGTGATTAATTTGTCTCTGCTGCTTCTTATACTGTTGTAGCCCTTTGTAATTCACTTATCTCTGCCTTTCTCTCTTTTTCATATTCATACTACTTGGTATTTGTACAACATTGTTTATATACAAGTCTAAACAATTAATTACAATTACAAAGTCGGCTTGACAAATAAACATAAGTGCTACTAAGTCGGCCCAAGTATGGTTACACGGTTCCTACAAACTAACTCGGTGACTTTCTGATACTCGGCATCCACTGCATTACTCGGCATCGTCATGCACTCGGTAGAAGTGAAGGCACGGTTCATACTAACCACTCGGTAAGTTTTGAACTCGGTAAATACTTGTGACTCGGTAGACATAATGTCACTCGGTTTACACTGTCCTGCTCGGTTTGCACTGTCCTACTCGGTTTGCACTGTTCTACTCGGTTTGCACTATTCTGCTCGATTTGCACTGTTCTGCTCGGTTTGCACTGTTCTGCTCAGTTTGCACTGTTCTGCTCGGTTTGCACTATTCTTCTTGGTTTGCACTCAGAATGCAAATAAGTGTTGTCACTAGTGGCAATCCTGCTTAATGCCAACAATCTCCCCCTTTGGCATTAGTGACAAAAACACTTATTGCCCAAAACTTATATACATGAACCATGCTGAGATTTATTTTGATTTTTCAAAATTTGTCTTTGTCATAGGGCTTTATAAATTATCTCCCCCTTTCAATGTGCTAACTTTTTCTTCTTTTCTTCTATACATATCTCCCCCTTTTTGACGATAATGCCAAAGGTGTATATACAAGTGTTTTATAGGGAGAATCCAAAATTTGATAGAAAAATAGAATGTACCTTCATTATCAGTGCCAGGGTTCTGTCCCAATTTTCTTGCAGAATCTTGCATGTTTGGATTGTAATTTGGACTTCTGCAGAGAGTGCAATCATGTGATCTACTATTGAGAATTGATTGTCATGAATTAATGTTTTGGAATGTTCAATGTGCTTATACATTGTATTCATGATGGGAAGGATCATGTTCTGAATGTCTAGCAGTGTGGACTGGATCCTTGTGTCTTCTTTCAGTAGTTCTAACTGCATATTTGATAGGAATGAGATTTTCATGTGATGAGCAGAGTTTGAACTTGGTTCAAGTTGTAGCTTCTATATGCTAATCTTCAAATCCTCATCAATTTTATTCATTTTATCCTTGACATCCTTGGTGAACTCGGCAACATTGCATAGTTTGACCAAAAGAGAGGTAACATTCGAATAGGAAGATTCAATGTTTGTCAAAACTGAAGATAATTCTGCTTGATTAATAGCTATGTGCTGAGCAATGTGCTCAAGCACTTTATTGTTGAATTTCTTCTCGACTTTTTCAACTAACTTGTCTGTCCCAGATGAATCCTCATTGTACTTATTTACCGCTTCTGCTAATTGTAACAAAACATGTTGAGAGGAGTCTACTTCAATACCTAATGCTTTTGACAAAATGTCCTTAGCATCCTTAATGATTTTATATTCCTTGTCTCTCTCCTCTTTAAGCTTCTTTTGCTTCACTTTCCTTTAGAGGATTTCACCTATATTTTGCATTTGATTCGTTGATAGATTTGCAAAATCCAATGTTGGAATCTCTATTTCCTCATCTAGGTCTATATCCTCTACTATATTCTTGCCCAAAAATCTTATACTCGATTGAGTCTTAGGCTTATCTATACTTAATGCCTTAGTAGTAGTGATAGTAGACATAGTAGGACTGGCTATAGAGAATGGTATACTGTCTACTGGAGAACTTAAAGCTGAAGTATTAACACTTGTAGAATCAAAAAATGGAATACATACTACTGGAAAACTTGATGAAATAGGAGACTGCAACTCGGTAGAAGAAATGGTAGTTACTTTTGTTGTTGCTATAGGTGATTGGACAAAAGTTGAAGTTGTCACAACCATGCTTGAAGATGTCTCCAGGCTAGATGTAGCAACTTTTGCTGGAGAGGTAGGAAGTGATGCAATGACTTCTGCCGCTATCCTCATGGTATCATCTATCTCAGTGGCTTCTTCCTGTTCATCACTGTCATCTTCAATGTCTTTTATTATAACTGATTCAGTACTCGGTTGGTGAAGATGGTATATGTTCTTCCATGTGGCATTTGCAGTCTTCACAACCGATTCAATATTGTTAATCAGAATTAAACAAGTATTGAACTTCAGTGTCATCTTATTTTCATTCTCCTTCAATGCCTTCTTTATTTCATCATTTTTCAAGCTGGGCATTAACTGTTTCAAGGTTTGATCAAATATGTCTATTACAGTTTGCCTTGCATTGGCCCATCTCATTTTTATTTGATCTAATAAAGCTCCTGGAATCTGTTGGGCTATTTCATCAGGAGAGTATTTCCACTGTCCCATCTTTTCAATGACAACATCTTCAATCTCCTTTTGTTCTGTTTCTGATCTTGTTTCATATTTTAAAGATTTTATATTACTTACTCCAGATCCTGATCCTTCTCTCAAAAGTTTGATCTTCTCTTGAAGGGTTAGAGGAGGCTTTTTGAATATTATATCTTTGTCCTTTTTATCTGCCTTACCCCTTGCACTTCTCCTTGTAAATATGGCAGTGGGAGGCTTAGGTACCCTGGTAATGAATACCTTTCCTTTCTTCTTTGCAAGTTCTGGTTCCTCTATTTTCTCATCCTTTTTCTCTTCTTCTTCAGTGTCTTCTCCTCTGTCCTCGGTTAGCATTTGCATTTTGGCTATCCTCTTTTTTCCTTTATTTACTGCCTATGGAAGCTTTATACTTAATTCAATTCTCACTTTTGCTTCTTCATATGTCCCAAAATATGGAGCTTTGGGATTAACAGGCTGATTAAGGAGGGCTTCAATGATATTCTTTGTTTCATCAATGTTTACCTCATAAGGAAGAGGTTTTACATGTACAATCCTCGGTTTAGCTGCTTGAATGTATACTCTGTCACAGTCCACCATGAAACAAATATCATCCTTATAATCCTCCACCAACTTCTGTGGAATCCAAAATTTGTCGTTCATTTTCTCCTTGAAAGACTCAAAATAACTATCCATGATGTTCTCAAAATTTTCACCCATTTCTGAAATATATTCATTTATCTCATAAAGAGTTGGCACATCCTTTCTCCATACTACTTTTCCTTTGGAAGGGAAGAATTTCTGAATATAGAAAAATAAACAGACCAGTAGAGATCCAAACTTACATGGATTGTTTTTGGAAGTTTGAATGCTTTCCATGTTTTAAACTGTTTTAAAAACAAATCTGCAAGGTCAAATGATAAATTATTCTTTACCACTTTGTATGCTAGGTCTATGGCTTCGCAGGAAACACTATTCTGTCAACTTGAACTGTATATTTTATGAGCAATGATGTGTGTTCCAAACTTCAGTTCAGCATCAGTAATGCTGCTTACTTTCATGCCTCTACCGTCCCACTCGGCTAGGGTTTTCTTCTCCAGTTCCGGCCGACCTAGGGTTTTGGTAGTTTTAACTTTATTTAACATGGGAAGATCGGTGATTTGGTGAATCATCTTCTTAGTGATCTGTATGGGTTGCTCAAGCCAAATCTTGCCTTCATGTACACGGCTGAGAATGTATCTAACCCATTTCTCCCGAAAGTTTTGAAGTAAATGTGTAATGTGAACTAATCCCTTGTCTTCCAGATGTTTGTGCTTAGGTTTTAGAATACCATTCACACACAGTTCCTCACGCACAATATCTAGCTCTAGGTTTCCCATCTCTTGAATTGCACAATTGAAATGATTGCGAATATCGTTAACAAGTAGTACCTTAGGAGGAATTTGAGATTGAGCTCCATTCGGGTCTAGGGCCGCTGCAATTGCGGGCACGAGTTTGAAATCTGGTGCTCTCCATTCCCCTTGGATTATCATTTTTGATCCTTTCTTTGCTGAAGCGCTAGATGATGCCATGGTAGCTCACAGAGAATTCTTTTTGCAAAAGTATTTGAATCACTGGATTGCTCTTGAAATTTTCTGCTCTCAAAATGCTAAAGTTTGCGGTGAAGAATGAGTTTGATTTCTTGCCTTTTGTTTACAACTCTGTCATTAATGCTTAGTAGAAATTAGGGTATGAATTCTGACAGACTGTCACCCACTATGAATTAATTGCTTGGTAAAGACTTCGCAACTCGGTGAACTTGAGAATTCATATTGCTCTGACCTCACTCGGTAATCATATTAGACAACTCCTGACCTTGCTCGGTGAAAACTGATACCGACCTTCCTGTGATCTTATTGCATCTTGTATGCCGATTTAGATCTTTCTTTTAATTCAGTTCTGGAACTGCTTGAAATTTGTCTATGAGAATATAGTTCTAGTGCTTTTTGGGGAATTTAGTTTGAGTCGGTAGAGCCACCCATTCCATTTCTTGGACTGGTTTGCTCGGTAGATTTAGGAATCCACTATTGTCTCATCTGTTTCCTGACCTTAGTTGCTTCATTCTTCTTTCCATCTTCAACTTCACTAGCATTCATGCAATTTCTGGCTATATGACCGAGTTTAGTGCATTTGAAACATCTTATGGTAGTATCTCTTTTTCTTAGATGATGTTTTATGTAGTTCATGCCAATGTGTCCATATTCTCCACAGTAATGACATCTACACCAAGTGTTGTAATCCCATCCAAACATTGCTTTCATAATTTGTTTTGCTGGATTGAATGTTTTGGATCTACACTCGGATGCCTTGTGACCTTGTTTGTTGCATTTGTGACAATTACCTTGTTCAGTTTGAATACCTCCATTGTCCTAGATCTTTGCTCAAGCTAGTTAAGCTTTATCTTGAGAACCAATACAGCTTTGATACCAATTGTTGGAAATATTCAAGAATTAACCAAGTTACTGAGAGGGGAGGGGTGAATCAGTAACTTCAAAATTTTCTTTCAATATTAGATGTATAACATATAGTTCACTTTATCCTTTTGCATATAGAAAGCATGAAACATAAAAGCATTCACAACAATGACACATAGATTTGGTTACCCAGAAACCTTCCAAAAGAAAGTAAAACTGGGGTGGGGATGAAACCCACAAAGCTTTAATATTGCAGTATAAAGTTGGCTGGTTAAGGCTTACATTGATCACTTCTGATGATCTGCCCTGCTAGGAGCAATAAGGACTGCTAGGTCCACCTTGTTAGAGGTTTTACAAACATACAATGAAGTATGCACTCAGTAAAGAGATTTTACAAAAGACTGTTAAGTCTACCTGGTTAGAGGATTTTAGTACTGATTCACTGGTTAAAATGAAATAGTATATCTCTTACTTTGCAACTGGATTGCTGAATGAGATTTGCTGATGTACTAATCACCTTCTGTGATGAATTTGTCTCTGCTGCTTCTTATACTACTGTAGCCCTTTGTAATTCACTTATCTCTGCCTTTCTCTCTTTTTCATATTCATACTACTTGGTATTTGTACAACATTGTTTATATACAAGTCTAAACAATTAATTACAATTACAAAGTCGGCTTGACAAATAAACATAAGTGCTACTAAGTTGGCCCAAGTATGGTTACACGATTCCTACAAACTAACTTAGTGACTTTCTGATACTCGGCGTCCACTGCATTACTCAACATCGTCATGCACTCGGTAGAAGTAAAGGCACAATTCATACTAACCACTCGGTAAGTTTCAAACTCAGTAAATACTTGTGACTCGGTAGACATAATGTCACTCGGTTTACACTGTCCTGCTCGGTTTGCACTGTCCTGCTCGGTTTGCACTGTTCTGCTCGGTTTGCACTGTTCTGCTCGGTTTGCACTGTTCTACTCGGTTTGCACTATTTTGCTCGGTTTGCACTCAGAATGCAAATAAGTGTTGTCACTAGTGGCAATCCTGCTTAATGCCAACAGACGACACCTAAATGAAGGATTTGAATGCAAAATCTAGATATGGAATGGATGCAAATTAATCTCTTTTTTTTTTTAATTTTCTATGCAATTGTATGATAAATGATATGAAATCTATGATATGTAAAAATTGATATGATAAAATGATCTAACAATAATATGAAAACAAAAGTGATCTCACAAAATGTGGTTGATTCGCAAAGAAGCTCCGATTCTCCAAATAGTAATTCTTCAGCGTGATTATGCAATTCTTATAGATTCTGTGGAAGATTTGTGAAGATCTAAAGCCTTAATTTATAGAAATCTAGGGCTTTGAGGATGCATGAATAAAAGCCATAAATCACTCAAATAACTCAGGTTGATTTTTGAGTTATTTGATTATAAAGGATAATTTAACTCACAAAAACATGCAAATCATGCGAAAACAACTTTTTCACTCAAATTAGAAGTTTAGATCAACTTTAAAACTCAAAAATGATGTTGAGTTCCAAAAAGTCAATAACTTGCATTGATTTTTTGATTTGGAGTTTAACTGCTCTTTGATTGTGCACATGGATAATTATGAATTAATAAATAAATAAAGTGATTCATTCTCAACTTAACTAATTTTTGAAATAAAACAATTGATTTATGGGTTAATCAATCATTTAATCAAACTTTTATTCAAAAATAATATTATTAAAAATTGACAACTTGTTTTAATTAATTAAATAAGAATTTAATCAATTATTCATAGGATTTTGGATTTATTGTCAAAATTAAATAATACAATTTAGGAACAAATATAATTAGCTTCAATTAAATAATTAAGTGGCAGAATTAAATCTAATTGATTAATTATTGAGAATATTCAATTAATCAAACTTTAGGATAAATATGATTTATCGCCAAATAATCATTAAAGCAAAGATAATTAGGATAATTAGGAATATTACTAGGAATATTCTTCGATGCAGAATTTATGATAATCAATTAGGATTCGATGATGTGTCGATGTGCCTTAAGTTAGGACTTTGATGTTGATTTCGTTTGATATGTTGATGTAGGAGGTTAATGAACTTATAGCCCATTTTTGGGGTATTACATTTTGCCCCTCTTTGAATTACTGTGCGAAGCGCAGTGGTTCAAAGACAGTTTGTGTTTGATTTTGAAACTGATGTTTGAAAGATATGATGATATGAAGCAGAAATTGATTGAAATTGATATGAAGATAATAGGTTCTGAATGACCAAAGATAATGTTAACTATAACAGCGATGAACCAATGAAACAAAAGCGTCAAATTGTCTGATTCCAAACCTTATGATTGCAAAGAAGTGAGTGACCAATTCCAGACTTGATTTTCCTTAGAAGAATCACGTAGGTATCACATCTGAACCCTTCAGTTACCGAAGAACCAAGGAAATAACACTAATGAACCGATGGTTATGAAAAACTGATACAGTTTACAAAATTAAGAGAATACTAGATTGATATGGATCTTGATGAATCTGATATGCCCCAAGCGATGATAGATTTGCCCCGAGTGATGAGGACTTTTGATGAATCAACAACTAGATGTGGTTGTTGTCTTGATTACTGAGGAAATATATGATTTCAGCAAAGATATGATTTCAAATTAGATTACAGACTTTGAATGATATGCAATACCATGCCCCCTTCGGGATTAAAATTGAAATTTGACAAGAAAAGTTAGCATTGATAGTGTTAGAAGCATGTTAATTGATTTGAAAAGTGGTTATATACATCCGGGAACACATTCTGCATCGTTTGGAGGTCCTGGAGACCAAGTGGGACTAGGTGAAGCCATGAGTTGACCATAGCTGACCAAGTTGAAATTTTGATAGTTTGATGTAAGATAATCAGTTAAGTTGAATACTAGATTTATTTGATGATTGAAGGTCGAATGTGCAAGTAGTTAACAATATGAATGATCTTAGATTTTGATTTTGATCCCGAAAAAGGATTCTACTTGCTATATCATTGGATGGACCTTTGTGTAAGATTCAGCTCTATTTAGATGTGAAGAATTGATACGAAGAATTGTTTAAGCTTTGAAGTGTTTCCAAATATTTGTGAGATCATGCAAACATGCAAAAATGCAAAGAGACATGCAGTATGAAATGCAACCTAAGACCTAGGACCTAGTCACTGATCATGTGTCAATTTGTTATCATCATTGAACTTTTAGGTAACCAGATAAATCAATACAATGCCCACTAGCTATGAAACCATAGACATGAATATCAATTTGTATGTGCAAGAATCAATACAACACCCACTGGTCAACAACCATGGATATATGAATATTGATTTTGTTTTCAGAATGTCAGATTAGATATAATCACCAAGGCACAAGCTCCAGGATGACCTGAATATCATGTCCATTTTGATATAGCAATTTGTATAAGCATCAAAACATAAATGTCATGATGACCTGAATATGCCTTACGTGGAAAACACATCAAATAGTCAAGAAATCATTCTAAATCCAATGTGAATTACCCGTAGTGACCCTTTATCATTCACATCCTTAGGTAAGATCGCAGTTCACAATAGAAGAAAGAATTCACTCAAAAAGATAATAGTTAGATCAAACTTCATTGAATTTTTTGGGTATCAATGGTCGAGGTACGCATGACCATCCAATTTGAGATAGAGACTCTTACAGTCGAACACCATTTCAATCCAAAATCTCTAAAGTTGTTAGATTTTCACATACAAGAAAAAAACAAAGAAATAATTATGCCCCCAGTCATCACTCTCTAAATCCTATAAAGGACATCATCAAAGAGCTCAAAGGGACACAATATGCAAGAAATCTCAATGTGAAACAGTAAGCATACAAGGAGATAAACTCATGTAAAGCACAGATTGTTTTCAGTTTGTGTTTGATGTTTGATTGCGTTGTTTTAGATGCAAAATCCTTTCTGGAGATGAGACAAACTGACTAACTCAGGTAAAGCTTCAAAGGATTATGACTGGATATGATACGTCTAAGATATACTAGAGACCATAGGATATGACATTGATTGCCCCCAAGTGTTAAGCATTGATAAGATACAGACGCTTGAGCTGATTGGTGTACAGATTGACTTATTGAAAATAGGAATGCAGAAACAAACTGGGAGATATGTACAAACTAAAGCAAGACTAAAATCTGGGAAAGACCAAGATTGTGCTAATAGATGGAGCATTTTGAAACAAGTGGCACCCGTTTGTCAAGTTTTCACCATCTTGGCAGAGATTCTATTTTTGCTACCAAGGTGCCTATTTCCAGGTTTTCACCAAGGCACTTTTTCTTTTTCTCATTTTTTTGTATTTTTCATTTTTTCAAATTTTTTGATATTTTTGATATTTTTTGATTTTTTTGTGAATCATCAAGGTGCCTATTGCTAGGTTTTCACCAGGATGTTCATTTTTTCAGGACTTTTTCCAATTTTAAAGATTTTTTCAAGACATTTTACCATAGACTGAATGCCTTAGGCATAGAATTTCTTCAGATGGAGAACGTTGATGAGTTCTTGGAGCTGTTCTCCTTCAGTCGTTGAGAGTTGATAGGCACCAGAGCCAAAAGTAGCAGTGATTACAAAGGGACCTAGCCAGTTGGGTTCAAACTTCCCCTTGCGTTCATGATGTGATTGATTTTTAGGATTTTCTCTCAAGACTAGATCACCAACCTAAAATTCTCTGTGTCTGACTTTCTTGTTGTAGCCTCTAGAAATTCTCTTCTGATATACTTTGAGATGATCATACACTACTTGCCTGTGCTCATCTAGTAGTTCAAGTTCTTGCAACCTAGACACTCTGTAGTCATCATCAGTTACTAGACCATGCATTCTGATTCTTAGTGATGGGATTTCAACCTCAATATACAGTACCGCTTCAGATCCATAAACTAAAGTGAAAGGTGTAGCCCCAGTAGGTGTTCTGATACTCAATCTAATACTTGTTCTGATACTGGTTTTGATACTTGTTCTGATATTGGTTCTGATACTTGGTATACTTGATAGCATCTTTTTCCATTGCAAACTCCCAAGCAAGATCATATCGTGCAGTCCCAATGTCTAGCAAGGTGGAGAACAAGAGGGATTGACAAGCTGGTGGAAAAGATGGAAGACAAGAGAATGAAGGAGAATAAAGGGAAGAAATACTCAAGGGAAAACTCTTCAAGAATACTCAAGCTAGGGAAAAATTGTCATGTAAAGTGCATTGGGAGAAGTAATGAAAGACTAGCATAGGACAAGTCACAAAAGTGTAATTACAGAGCAGGAAAGGATGCAGTCCAAAGGAGTAGACATGTCAAGAGGTTTCAAAGCATCGTGTTTTACTCTTTCTCTTTTGTTTTATTAGATCAAGACTAAAGGGGAAAAGGATAGCGATAGGCAAAAATGAATGGAGGAAAATAGACATGAAGGCTAAATAGGAAGGGAATGAAAGTAAGATTATCATAAGATAGCTCACAAAATAGCCAAATGTTTGTGTATAGATAAACATTGTCAAGATCAAAGAGAGAAGATGGAATGGATGAAATATGTAAAAGAACTACGCATGATGCCTGATTACCAGGTTTTCATCACGGTACTTATCCAAGGTGCCACAAGGGAGTGGTTTTCACCATAGGATGAATTTATTTCTCTTTACTTTTGCTACCAAGGTTCCTGTTTCCAGGTTTTCACCAAGGCACATTTTCAATTTTTTATTTTTTATTTTTTGTTTTTCGCTTTTGGAAGAAGGCAAGCTCTTTAGATAATGCTCCTTGAAAGGATAAACCATGATATGCCAAGGATTCAAAATGATATGCTCAAAGATGCTGATAGGGAAAGGGAGATGGAAGAGAAAAATGGAGGATAAGATTTTATGTAAAGCGAGTGAGGTTGGAAGATAGGAGGAATAGGCAAATGAGGAAAAAGGATAGAAGGTATAAGGATAATGAATGGAAGGATTGTGAAAGGGTAGATGGAAAGGAAGGAAAGATCAACATCAACACACACCTTGAAGGATGGTGAGAGGATGGAGAAAACATGAATGAAGGAATACATGGAGGAATATGGCGAATGGATAGCAGAGGTTGTGGTTTAGGTGCATGGAATGGAAGAATGTTTTTGGAAGAAGATGAAGTGGAAGTCTTTGGAAGCTTGAATGTCAACTTCACTTGTTTCTCAACACCAGAATCTTTCAAGAGAGACTTTGGAATCCATATAGCCATAGGATTTTCATTTATTTTTGATGATCTAGACAGAATATCTTTAATGATGAATTTTGGAACCCATACTTGTCTTGTAGTTTTTTTCTTAGATATCTCTTTTGACTTTATGCCTCCATGTCAATTAGAGGAGACATGGTGATCTTCTCTTTTTGATGGATTCTTGTATTGCTTCTTTTTCTTGTATTGAACATTCAAGTTACTTCCAAAAGACTTGGGACTTGTGGAAGAAGAAGGAGGATATGACTAGTTTATATGGGTGGGTGGATGAAAAGGATTCAAGGGTATGCATCTATGTTGATCTTGAGGAAAGATGGGAGATGGAGGGATGTAAGGACCCAAGATGGATGGTGAATTAGGAGAGTTAGGAGGGGAAAGTGAAGGGACATAAGGACCCAAGATGGAAGGCAGACGTGAAGTCCTTTGTAGTGGTGGAAGAGGTCCAAGGATGGAAGTGGAAAATGCAAAAGGATAATCAATAAGTTCATCATCATTTATGTGACAACCAAGGACATCAACATCTTTAGAGTGAGCATTAAGATTTTCAATAGAATTGTGAACATCTTGAATATGAGAACCTTCTTTGATAGGATTGTTCAAAGCTTGCAAAGACTTAGGAAGAGTAGAAAGTGGAAATGAACATGGAGTAGTAGAATAAGAAGATGGAAGACTTTGATCTTGACAAGGATCTTTGGATAGCATAAGAACATAATTTTTCTCTTGATTTTCAATAGGCTTAACATTGGAAGTAACAACACCATTTTTACCAACCTTAATGGAAGTATAATCTTTGGAAAGCGGAAGTGGGGTAAGGTTATTTTGATTGCCAATAAGCTCAACAGTGTAAGTAGCATCAAGATCTTGCTTAGGAGAAGACTTAAGACATGATGGAATGCATGTGAAAGGGTGTGCAGGATCAAAAGAACCATGGAACGGATAAGAGACATCATGAAAATGATTGGATGACATGGAGGTTTCTTGATATTGATCTTGCTTTATGTTCTTTTCTTTATCATTTTTAGAGTCCTCTTGACATGGAGCCACTTCTAAGGACAAGGAAGCATATTGGGATTGTATGGAAGATTTTGGAAGAGATGGCAGAGGACTAGCTGAAGTGGGCATTATAGCATATAAAGGCTTAGGCTCTTTGGGTTTAGCATTATTGAAAGTATTTGTAGCCAAGTGAAGGTTAGCTTGAGTTTCTTTGAGAGGTAGCCCTTGAGGATAACTATAGGGAATCATATGAAAAGTATCAGGGCTTTTGGTGGATGGAGGACTTGTGAAAGATTTGATAGGCTTGGAAGCTTTAGAAAATGTATGGGTATTGGAGAAAGTAGGGGATGGAAGGGAACCATCACAAGACAAAGGTTCAACATTAACATGATCTTGCTTGAGAGTGTAATCTTTATTTTTAGCCTGAGAGTTCTTAGAGGAGAGATTCTTATAGTATTTACTTTTGTAATTAGCACAAAAAACTTTCTCTTCCTCAAGTGAAGTAGACGTGTCATCTAGGTATTGTTCACAAAAGTCATCAAAGTCTCTTTCAAAATCAGAATCATATGGATCACCCTCACGATCTATCCAATGTGATAGCCCATTTGTAGTAAGTAGGAACACACGACGAGGAGGATTCTTAGGAACAGAGGTGTCATAAGTATCATTATATTGTCCATCATCATAGTCATCATAGTCTCCAAAGACGGATGTGTCACTCTCCATGGAAGAGGTATCATAAGGGTTGTCACATTGCTCACATGTTGTTCAAGGGCATGGTGATATGTACAAGTCTTTATCAAATGGAAAAGGGCATAGAGCTTCCATGGAGAACTTTTTAGGTTCCTTTTCTTTCTCAAGTTTGTTAAGTTTGACTTGCATAGCGTGTATCTATTTCATCATAACTGTGATTAGAATTTCTTCCTCATGTGTATTGATTCTTTGAGACATGTTAGGAGTTTTAGGACTCCCTGGAATAGATTGATGTAGAGTTTGTTGATTGACTCCTTGAATTGATGGAGATGGAATGTAACCAGATTTCAATCGAAAGTTGCCAAGATCGTCATCTTCGTAAAGACCAGAATCGCAGAGTTGCTCAAAAGTTGGACCTATGCAAGTCAAAGGTAAAGTATGAGATATTTACCCAGATTTCTTGTGAGAGGAAGCTCTAGTTTTCACCATTAACCTTGGGTGAAGAAAAAGAATAAGATGAAGACAACTGAAGAATGAATGGAATCAAGATGATCAGATGACGCAACCTTGTCAAGGTTTGATTGATTGAAGATTCGATTAGACATGGGTGAAGGATACTGTGCCCTAGATGTATGGGTAGGTTCCCAAAAGATAGCAAACAAGATATCACAATACTTAGTCATTTTGATGATTGATTGAAGATTGATAGTTATGACAAGGTTTTGACACAAGATGATAAAGACTCAAATCGATTAAATAGAAGACTGGATCAAATTCAAAAGACCACTTTGGGATAATGATAGGATTCTCAATAGATACTTCTCTATTCCTGACACAGTGATTTGTTCGACAGATTCTGGAAATAGGTTGAAAAAGCTAAGTATCTGGCAATTTTGACAATTTTATGACAACTTTCAAAATTTTCCGAAATGACACTTTGTAGACTCGTATGACAGGTGGTATGCTATGAAATGATAGTTGAAAAGCTCGTATGATAGTTGCAAAACTTGTACGACAGTGGGTATGATATGAAATGACAGTTGAAAAGCTCGTACGACAGTTGCTAGCAAGAATTGACTTTTTGAATTTGATTGGTAGAAAGACTCATACAACACTAGGTTCTCTATCATACGACAGATGGGAAGTAATGAAATGACACTTGACAAAAACTCATATGACTTTCTGACCTCCTGAGATGACTTTTGACTCTAGAAAAGAATTTTACTTTAGATTTTGCAAATTTTGAGTTTTCAGATTCAGATTGTTTGCAAATTTTAATGTCCAGATTTGAGGATTGTAATAGATTTGTTCATTTTCAATAACCAGATAGATAAACAAGCACACAAAACAACAAGCAAGTGATTTCAAGCATGTTTGAAAACAATGAACAAGGGCAAAAGCAACCTTGCGCATGAACAATCAAGTGATTTTATTCGTTCTAATCCTTCGAAGTGCTAATTATGTATGTTCCAAAAATGTTTTGCAATAATGCACATATACCCTAGAAAATGAAAATTTGGCCTCGCTAGGGTTTTTAGTAATGGTTTGACTCTGCAACTTTTATGATCCAAAGGGGTGAACTCCAATCTCGGCGCACCAGGGTTTTGACACAGTCTGAGAACTTAATCTTCAGGAGTTGCTAGGGAGATCTGACAACCCAACAATGAACCACACCTGTGAAGATTTCTTCCACAAGGACATTTATATAGCGGCTATCACTACCATGGTGAAAATAGCTATTATCGCTTGAGGTTCTGTCAACGCAGTTTTTCCTATGAAGGGAGTGTCCGCTACGGTTAACCCTCTCTAAAGGTGACTCACAATAGTATACCACAAGGGGACTTGGCTCTAGATCCAAGGGTTTGACACCTTTTCACTTTTAACCCAGATAAAGTAGGCAGATAAATCTAACACACTAAGACGAAGATTATCTCACCAAGGTCTATGATATCAACCCCACATGATCTATCAACCTCTCTAGAGAGAGAATGTATCAATCAATAAGGGAAGATGCATAGACTAAGTAGAATGTGAGATGCACTAAGTATCCTCCCTACCTACAAGGATTCCATCATCAAGAAGGATTTCACTAGGAATCCAATCTCTTAAGAACCACAAATAGTGTTCATAGGGCCTAATTACTATGTTTTCATAGATATATCAGAAAGCAAATCTATCCAAAAGCATTCAAAAGTACAAAAGGTGGTACACTTAATGATCCAAATAAATGTGAGGTGATTCCACAAAGTGGTGCATTTAACTCCTCGCACAAATTTAAAAGCAAGTCCACACCCTAGAATACTAATGAGATCCGAAAAGCACAAAATGGGAAAGAATTGGTGGAACAATTAACACTCTTTCTAAGTAGACCCCTCCCCTGAATATGGCGATGACCTTGCAACCATGGGGTGAAACAAGGGGCGAGTAAGAATAAGCGAGTCCAATATCCCAATTTTGCTAATAAGATCAATCAAAAATATCCTAAGACTACTTATCAATACTTAAGGTGTTACAACCTAGTATTTAATTATGCAAATTTGAAGAAAAGCATGCAAAGAAAACACTCAAGCCAAACACATGAGAGATTCATTTTAGGATCCAAATTGAAATGTTATCAGATTAAGGAGAATACCTAGAATCCTCGCAACGTGCTTAGTAGATGTTTACTTGCTTTTAGCAATTCTTGCACTTTTTTTTTTCAATCAAAACCAGCAGGAGTCAATAAAAAATAGAGAGTTTCAATTGTTAAGATTAGCCATTAGTCAAAATCTGAAAACCAAATATGACAAACTACCCTAAAAAATGAAATGATAATGAAAACCTGGTGCCAAAACTCATACGACAGTGGGTATGCTCCCAGATGATAGTCCAAAAACTCATACGACACTAGGTGTCTGATGAAACGATAGTCTGAAAACTCATACAACATTGGGTGTCTGATCATACGACAGTCAAAAACTTATACGACACTAGGTGTTTGATGAAATGACAGTTTGCAAACTCGTACGACACTGGGTGTCTAATCATACGATAATTGAACTTCCATACGACACTTTGTTTCTGCTAGTACGATCCTCGATCAAATAAACTATAGTACGACAGTGGGTATCTCTTGGTACAAGTTTCTGACAAAACTCATACGACAACTGTATGGACAGAAATTAAAAATCACAGTGTATGGATAGTTTTGATAGAAAAAGTGACAAAAAATAAAAAATAACGTCCTACAGAGTATACCAAAACCCTTGAAACCCTTAGCCTCAAAAGATAGAAAATTGATAGAAATGAAGGGAAACCCATTTTAGGGCCCCACGGTGGGCACCATAAATGTGTGTGTGAATTTTGTACCTGATCTGTAGACACAACACTTCAGTAAAACATTAGAGGTTAGTCGAAATCAAAATCATGCAATAAATTGAAAGCTAAACTAACCAGGTGATTTACTGCCTTCTAATAGGTGCGAGTATGATGTTCTCAGATTGTTATTGAGATCAGTGAGCTTGACGACACCTAAATGAAGGATTTGAATGCAAAATCTAGATATGGAATGGATGCAAATTAATCTTTTTTTTTTTGGATTTTCTATGCAATTGTATGATAAATGATATGAAATCTATGATATGTAAAAACTGATATGATAAAATGATCTAACAATAATATGAAAACAAAAGTGATCTCACAAAACATGGTTGATTCACAAAGAAGCTCCGATTCTCCAGATAGTAATTCTTCAGCGTGATTATGCAATTCTTGTGGATTCTGTGGATGATTTGTGAAGAGCTAAAACCTTAATTTATAGAAATCTAGGGCTTTGAGGATGCATGAATAAAAGCCATAAATCACTCAAATAACTTAGGTTGATTTTTGAGTTATCTGATTATAAAGGATAATTTAACTCACAAAAACATGCAAATCATGCGAAAACAACTTTTTAACTCAAATTAGAAGTTTAGATCAACTTTAAAACTCAAAAATGATGTTGAGTTCCAAAAAGTCAATAACTTGCATTGATTTTTTGATTTGGAGTTTAACTGCTCTTTGATTGTGCACATGGATAATTATGAATTAATAAATAAATAAAGTGATTCATTCTCAACTTAACTGATTTTTGAAATAAAACAATTGATTTATGGGTTAATCAATCATTTAATCAAACTTTTATTCAAAAACAATATTATTAAAAATTGACAACTTGTTTTAATTAATTAAATAAGAATTTAATCAATTATTCATAGGATTTTGGATTTATTGTCAAAATTAAATAATACAATTTAGGAATAAATATAATTAACTTCAATTAAATAATTAAGTGGTAGAATTAAATCTAATTAATTAAATATTGAGAATATTCAATTAATCAAACTTTAGGATAAATAGGATTTATCGCCAAATAATCATTAAATCAAAGATAATTAGGATAATTAGGAATATTACTAGGAATATTCTCCGATGTAGAATTTATGATAATCAATTAGGATTCGATGATGTGCTGATGTGCCTTAAGTTAGGACTTTGATGTCGATTTCGTTTGATATGTTGATGTAGGAGGTAAATGAACTTATAGCCCATTTTTGGGTATTACATTTTGCCCCTCTTTGAATTACTGTGTGAAGCGCAGTGGTTCAAAGACAATCTGTGTTTGATATTGAAACTAATGTTTGAAAGATATGATGATATGAAGTAGAAATTGATTGAAATTGATATGAAGATAATAGGTCCTGAATGACCAAAGATAATGTTAACTATAATAGCGATGAACCAATGAAACAAAAGCGTCAAAATGCCTGATTTTGAACCTTATGATTGCGAAGAAGTGAGTGACCGATTCCAGACTTGATTGTCCTTAGAAGAATCATGTAGGTATCACATCTGGACCCTTCAGTTACCGAAGAACCAAGGAAATAACACTAATGAACTGATGGTTACGAAAAATTGATACAGTTTACAAAATTAAGAGAATACCAGATTGATATGGATCTCGATGAATCTGATATGCCCCAAGTGATGATAGATTTGCCCCGAGCGATGAGGACTTTTGATGAATCAACAACTAGACATGGTTGTTGTCTTGATTACTGAGGAAAGATATGATTTCAGCAAAGATATGATTTCAAATTAGATTATAGACTTTGAATGATATGCAATACCATGCCCCCTTCGGGATTAAAATTGAAATCTGACAAGAAAAGTCAGCGTTTCTTTCTCAAATTGTTATCAATCACAACTCCTATGTAATCTTAAGGATTGGTTTTTAATGTGGCTACTTAAGCTCAAAAGAGGTATTTTTGACTCAATCTAGCAAGTTATCCCTTCTGTGATAGTGTTGAAATTTTGGAAAGAATGGAATCAAAGGATATTACAAGACAAGTCAACGCCCAAAGAAATCTTGATAAGTGAAATGGAAGCTACTATTATAGAATTTGTTGACATTGCAACAAGAAGAAGGTGAGGAAGAAATAACACATTTATAAATTGGGATAATAATTTAACTAAACAATTTGAAGGATTAATAGCACCACTAGAATTAGGAGATAAAAATAAGTTGCAAGGAAGGAACCTGGGAGTAGATGTCAAATGGGAACCACCAAAAATAGGATGGAGGAAGATAAACTTTATTGGTGCATCTAGGGGAAACCTAGGCCCCAGTAGAGTAGGATGGGTTATCCGAGATGAGAAAAGAAGAGTGTTAGCACATAGATCTTTACACATTGGTATCACCAAAAATAACATGGTAGAGGTGAAAGTGACAATATTAGGCTTAGAAACAACAAGAAGCAGACAAAATATTTTTAGAAGGGGATTCACAAATTATATTAAATGCAATTCGTAGGGATTCAATCCTTAACTAGAAGTTACTGAGATGGATAAAACATATTAGACAACTACTAGAAAATTTTAGAGAGTACAAAATTTGCCACATTTATAGAGAGGGTAATGACTTGGCAGACAACCCGGCTAAGCATGCAACAGATCCCAATGATTTTCCATAGTAGATAATACACACATGGAGGGAAATGTTAGAATTAGAATAGTCATGACAAGGGATCCATACAATAGAGAGAGTGAATTACAATTGCAGATGGAAGAATAGACAAGTGCATGGACAAAAAAGGGAATAATTAAAAAGGTAGAAAGAAAAATTGGGGTGAAGAATGGCCAAGTCTGGAGAAGATTATGAGACAAGGAGTGGCCATAATCATAAGAATATTTACTAGTGTTACTATTACTCATATTATACAGACATGCAACTAGTATATGCAAACTAGTTGAGTGGATACAAATAGGTAGTGATGCCTTGGCTGGAGATTAGGACTTCATGACAGTTGATGCTTCTGGCAATATCAAGAAATATGTAATTTTTGATGTTAAAGTTTAATAAATAGGAAAATAGCCATATATATATATATATATATATATATAAGATAGATACATAATATTTGAAAATTGGCTCTTGACTAGCAAAAAACTAACCCAATTTTAACCTAGCAAAAATAGCCTATATAGAGAACTTGAACTAACTGATACTAAGCCCATCCCATGGAATACAATAAAAATATGGGATTGAGTACCCAAATTTCTATGAAATGTTTTACAAAAACAAGAGGCAGCCACACTGATCATTCTTCCATTTCATCATTCCACCTGACATCATTTTCATCTTGCACATCTTATGTCTCCACATTCATGTCATGAGGTTGTGCATTTGATCACCTTGGTTGAGTAGAAGACTAAGCAAAAATTAGATGAGGGAGGGAATAACTTGCATTATCTCGAGCATCCTAAGGTGGAGTGACAAAATGATTTTGTATCCTTTGAGCATAGCCATGCAAGAAAAGGATATTGTCGGTAGAGGATCCTCATGTTCATGGTCAAGCAAGGTGAGGATATCCAAACACCTTGTTATAACTTTGTCCACCATTTCATCCCCCATGGCAAGAAAATTATTGTCAATGACCACCTGCATAAAATGGAAAATTTGCATCTCCAAGGTATCTTTAGCAGCATTATATATTAAAACATATACACAACCTTTGAGAAGGAAATGATGAGGGAAAGGAACCCCAATATGGCTCTGACCCCACTATAAGTCATACTTTTGGACTGCTATGAGTAACCTATTTTCTTATAGAAAAACACCATTGACAACTTTCTCTGCAACTACTTGAAGCTTATGCACGTTGAAAACATTAGAAATGAAGATTGAGACAATTTATGAAGGAAATATTGCCCACCACAATTATGGAGAAATAATTTCATCTTCAATTATATACTTGATGCATTTCTTGAATCAGGGGCAATGAACTCTGAACATCTGACTCAATTGGTTGTCTGAAATCTCCCCTGAAAATGGAAGCTCCCAATCATTAATCGACAAAAGAATATGATAATTCCTTGGAATATATTCTTTGTGCACCTTTCTAAAATCATTGCAAAGTCTTGTCCAAGTGTTAATCTTTCCTTATTCATCAAAAGAATGGTCGTGGTATGCAAGGTGAATCATGGATAAATCCTTATTGATTGTTGCGGTGAAGGAATGAACAATTGCAAAGTCTTAGGAATGGTTGAGAAACAAGCACTAAAAAAACCCTTTATTACAATGGATAAAAATTAAATTGCAATACAATTGCCTAATTTTTTGTTTATAAAGCCATCTTAACAAGTAAAAACTCTCAAACTCCAAGGTATGTTGAGATTTGATGCAGGAGCATCTCGGGTTCTTGGCAATCTTGTATCACCAAAAACAAGTTAGAGTTGTTAGATATGATTGGTAGCTACTTTTGGGCTCTTGGTGATGTTTTCCTATTTCCATCGATGGGGCTCGGTTTCTACTTGATTCCTTTGTTCACTGAGTTGGCTTGGTTGGTTCACCGAGTTAATTTCTTGTCACTCGGTAATCTTTCTCACCGAGTGGTTTATTTGGATTTTTATTGAGGCCAACTTGTGCATTAAATTTTGGTCATGGAGTTAATGGTTACATCAATTATTGGGAAGCGTGTGGACCTAGATCTGGTCTTTTCTTTCTCCAATGATGGATTTGAAGGCCGACTTGTTTTGGTAGCCTCTTATACAAATAAAGTAATGTGTTGTAGTTGTAGGGGGAGTTTTTTTAGAAAGATAAGAGATAGGTTTTGAAAGTTGAATTCTTGCAGGTTGGAGGACTGTTGTAATTGAATTTTGATTATATTTGGCCATAACCTAGAAGGCCTTATAGCCTAGCATGTATGAGGTTATTGATGAATAATATATGAAATCTCTGCATTCTTTCTCTCCCTGCTTGTGTTATTGCTTCCATGTGACATTTCTGCAAGGAGGTTGGTGAATTGGGTGTGCCCTTGGCCCCATTTCTGGTACCTCTTGTATCAAGTTCGCACACTTGAAACACTCAGTTGAGCACACCATGTACTATGTTCATCCTGCAAACACCCAAAAATTATTAGATAAAAAACACCTAGAAAATGAACATCCTTTCCTCATTTGGCAATGTCATTTCACATGTAGGAGTGATTTGAGTGTGAGATAAGTGGTATATATGGAAAACTAGTGGGATGCCAAAGAGGAGGACTTGAAATGATGACATAATAACACCTTAATGATCCCATGCCTAAGACTAATTGCAATATCAATTCAAGTTGTCAATAAAACCAGTCACATTTATGATTGGGAATATAACATATCTTCAGTAATCATAGCTTTAAATTGTCCTTAATAAAATAATGGATAGATCACAACATATATCATGCATGGCTAGCAAATATGCTTGAATTTATTAAAAAATACTAGCAATCTCCCTATTGAATATCTCTTACAATGTCAAGAATTTATCAAAGGGGTCCTTGGCATAGAGAGTATTCACTTCACCCATATCACAATCCATATTTTATAAATGATCAGCTAATTTGTTCCTCTCCCTATATGTATGTGATATGCAAAATGCTTAAAATTATCCAAAATCAAACAGGTTTGTTGAAGAATGTATATAATCTATCAATTGTGGCATGTTCTCTTTTTTCATGCATCAACAATGATGAGAGATCACCATAAACATGAACTTAGTTGGTACCAATTGATTTAGCAAGATCAAGGCCATGAAGGAGAGAAAAATCTTCTGCCACATTATTTGTTCCAGGTGGAAGAGGGATTGATTTAGCTACTAATAGGATTCCAGATGAATCATGTATACATATTCCCACAGTAGAGACACTTGGATTGCCTCTAGATGCTCCATCAAAGTTTAATTCAAGGAACATTGTGGTTGGAGGCATCTATTTTACAACAAATTTGTTGAATCTAACCTTTGTGCTCATTAGAAAACCTTGAAATGGCAATGAGATATCTTTCCATGTCTTGGGAATGAAGTCATCACATGAGGAAAAAATAGATGAGTGGGCCTTATTAGTTTGGACATGGTCCATGATTGCTTCGAAAAGTAATTTCTCCATAAATGCTTGCACACTTTGAATGGGGGAGAGATATTTTATGAGTATGTGCTTATTACATTCCCACCATATTAAATAGATTACCACTGATGGAACAATGAGCCAAATGTATGCCAAAAAATTACTCTGTGTACAACAATGGCTAAGATTGATAGAGATTCCAAATTGAATAAGGTTGTGGAAAGGATAGAGATATTTTTGTAAGCATATACTGCCAACATTCTTGGACAAGGAACTATTGAAGAAATAAATGATTTGTGTCCTCCAACTTCTCCCCACATAGGACACAAGTGATCTAGTTATAAATTTACAATCGAGAAAGTCTTTCACCTGTTAGAACTCTATTTTTAAGAACCAACCAAGTAAAGCTCCCTGCCTTTGGAGGAATCATGTTGCCCCTACATAAATAAAGTACTCTATGTGTCTAATCTTGATGATTCCTTTTTTGAACTCGTTAATATTCTATTTGAACTAAATACTTCCCTATCTTTGACGAGGCCCAATGACTATTTCACTTTCCTGATTGATGAACACCACACTCTCAGTTAAAATCTATGCTAGAAAGGTTTTATGGTTAGAGTGCCAATGCTCTTCCATAGAAATGAGAATAGCATGGTTCACGTGGAACCAAGACATGTCTAGAAAGAAAAACAATCTACAACAAATGATAAGTTGTCGCTCCTAAGCACTCAGCTTCTCAACCATCTCTAAGGGCCATAGATACAAATCTCAGACATATAATTTATGGAGGTGAACCTATTGAATCAAGTGACATCATATCAGTAACATTAACTAAGTGGATCATCAAAAGTCAATTAGAGAATCTATCATCCTATTGCTCACCTAGAGAACATTATTTTTTCCTAACTCTAATCAGAGAAGACAAAAAATCATCAAATCAATCCTACCAATCTATCAAGGTTGAAAATCAACATTCATCAAAATTGATCAAACTAACATCACAAAAGATTTTTTCATCATAGACATAATGTACATCGTCAATCAATCGATCGATTGCAAAAACTAATTTAATCAGATAGGCTAATCAATTAGGTTGAAAATTCAAAAAATAGCTACACGTCATTTCATCTTGTTATACATGTTAAAACACCTAAGTGATTTTATTTTTATCACATGTGCTGCAAAAAATTGTCTCATGTGTTAAAATACATTACACGCGTTATTTCTTATCATACACGCTATTTCAAATGTTGCACGCGCTACTAAATGTAATGTTTGTACTAGAATACTCATATGCGCTACAAGACCTATCAAACACTCTAATTTTTTTCTAGGGAACACATTTTTACATGCCATTTCACCTATTTTACGTGCTACTTCACTATGCGGACACACTGAAACAAATTCATACGTGCTACTAAAACTATTCCTACACACTAATTTGCAAACATGAGCAGAAATAAGGTAAATTAATGCCTAAAATTCAATTTTTTTTAGTAAATTAAAAAAATCAGAAACAAGGAAGGACTGAGGTACTCATCAAAGGTCCATAGTTAGGTGGGCATTAGTATCTATGACCTCTCTCGAACTTATGTTGATCATGAATGGGGACCACTGTTGCTGCAATGTCACTGGAGGCCTTAGAGTAAAAAGTCAAGAGGGAGAGTGAAAATGACTAGCGAAAGTAACTTTTTGACCCCTATATATCACTACTACATTTGGGGCCAAATTTCGACAGACACTTCTGATGGGTAAACTTTTTATAATGAATTTGTTATTTTTTAAAAAAATAGGCTCTAATGATGTCGGTATTCCGATGGGTTTTAAATTGATCATCGAAATTCTGACAGTTTCGGGTATTCATTAAAAAAAAGTGAAGCGCCAAATCATTTTTATTTTGATTGGCATAGAAAAGGAGCAGGAGAAAATGAGCAAAAATTGGGCACAAGAGAAGGTATGTGATTTTTTCATCTTTCGAGCCTCTGGCATCATATTCGACTGCAAATTTCATATGCATTGCATTTTATTTGATCATGAATGCTCTCTAAAATGACCACATTCTATTGGTGTCATGCCCTAGCCAGTGCTTTATCTATTTTTTATTTGATGTTACTGGTGTCATGCCCTAGCCTATGCTTTAACTCCATTATTTGATGTTATTGGTGCTTGTGCTCAAGGATATCCATTTTTTTGAAATATTGATTGTGGTTATCAAATGGATAGCCCATGAGCTTCTAGCTAGGAGCCATTTGTATTGATAGCTTAGGGTATCAAATGTATTGTATCAATGATAGTTGAGACTTTTTAAAAAGGAAATAGGAAAAATAATGATTTTGATATAGTGTTTTAACTCCATTATTTGATGTTATTGGTGCTTGTGCTCAAGGATATCCATTTTTTTAAAATATTGACTGTGTGGTGCAGGGGCACCACAGATCAACACAAAAACCATGAAGGAAGAGAAATCAACCATGAAGACAATCAAGTCACCTATGGTGAATCAAAGGATCAAGAAAGCTAAAAGGATCTTGAATAATGTAAATCCAATAAATTACAGTATATTGGAACCTTTAATGGTTTGATGCCATGAAATGGCATTTTAATATAAGGAATGAGTTTATATCCTTGTGAAGATTAAATAAATGTAAGTTGGACCATTAGTGTCCCATGGATGTCTTAGGGTAGTTGAAGTTATAGGAATAATTCTATTAAAGTCTCCTAGGCATATAACAACCTTTAAAGTTTTTAAAATTCCTATTTACAAGGTTTTATAGCATTTTCAATAGTTTAGAAATTCAAAAGTTCGCAAAGTAACGGTTAGTTGGTTTTTAGTGGGAAATCCCATTTAGGGATATTTAACCATATTTTCTCTTTGTAACCAACTAGATATGGTTGGGTTAGTTGTAAGAAGGTTTTAATAACACCAAAACATGGAATGTATGGGCAGATGGCTGGAATGCATGATTTTGAAGAACAGTGAATAAAAATAATACAAAGTTCTCTGCAATTGGATAGTTTATCTCAGTGTTTTATGTTTTTATTTATCATTGTAATAGATAAATGAAAATGGTTTGACACCTCACACATTCATTAACATCTATTGAATGCTTTGAGGGTTTCTTTTATTCATTGTCCCCAACGTTTTGCTGTCCTGAACAGTCACAATCAATAAATCCTTTATTTGTTTTGATTTCTCTATGAATGGTTAATCATCCCATGAAATCCAAGGCATATAATTCATGGGATGATGTATCCTTAACATGTATCATACTTTTCTAACATGAAATATGCAAAAAATTGGAATTAGGGTGATCACTAATGAAGAAAACAACAAATTAACCTTGAAAATAGTGGGTACAGTATAGCAGCGGGAGTTTGGGCTGCATAGCATAGTGTTTTTATGACTTGAATAGTCTTATATGGTGGATTTAATGGTGAATAAATCACTAAATGATTCTGGAAGAGTGTGGAGAAGTGAGACTGGAGAAACCCTCAAATCAAGGGTTTAAAGCCACCAAATTGGGGATTTTGATATTCTTGAGGTGCTGGGCTAAATTCCTCTTGGATTTATAGGTTTTATGATGTTTTGAGAGACTTTATAGAGTTTGGAGTCTTGAGGTTATAAAAACTATTAGTTTCTTTGTTAAATCACCCTATTTTGGTGCATTTTGGGGTCACATAGTGAGGACAATCATACTCGGTCCAAAACAACCTACCCTGTACTTTTGGTATGTTGTTAAAATAAATAAAGCATACTCAAATATATAATTTATTTTCCTAGTGTTTTGGAAATTTTTTTAGATAAGGTCTTGTGAAGGCTGTTGTAGGGCTACAAGGCAGGCTATTAGGCCTAGCTTGATGAATTTTGGAGATTTGGGTATGAAACCTTGGACATAAGTTTGTAAGTATTTATAAAATTTTTAATTACATGTTTTGAAGCCATTGGACCATTCTTTGAGTCTTGTTTGAGTGTTCTTTGATATTTCATCTATTGAAGCTATCCTAGGAGCATTAAGATTGGATATTGAAGAAGCTTGATCTCTTCTTGTTATTTGGACCTTGGAACCACCATTTCCTCTACCACCTTTGCATCAAGTGGTATCAGAGCACATTAGTAGATCATTAAAAGGAAGAGGAACACTTTGCTAAAAGAAGTTTGACTATTGTTTGTGAAAATGCCTCCAAGGAATGCAGGTACTGCCAAGGAGATCCAAGAGTTGAAGGAGAAGAACAAAAGGTTGTAGGAGTCTTATAATACACTTTTGGCCAAGCTTTAAGCACTAGAATCCAATCAAAGAAGGGCAGTAGATGAAGGTGTTGATAGTGAAGAAGAGGAAGAAACCCAGAAGGAAGGGGAAAAAGAAGCAGAAGAGGAACAAGTAGATCCTGAAGAGAAAAGGACAATCAAGATATTGAAGGCTTTGAAGAATGAGAAACATAAGGTGAGGGGAGATATCCCTATGTATGATGGAAGTCTGAAAGAAGAAGAGCTTTTGGATTGGATAGCATCAATGGATGCCTACTTTGAAAGTGAAGAGGTACCAGATGAACAAAGGGTCAGATTGGCAAAAACAAAACTTAAAGGGCATGAACACCTATGGTGGGATCATGAGAAGGCTGATAGAAGAAGAAGAGGTAAGGAAAAGATTATCTCTTGGGATAGAATGATAGCAAAGATGAAAGGTAACTTTCTTCCAAAATATTTTGATGTACAAATGCATAAGAAAATGCACGGTTTAAGACAAAAAGATATAGATGTTAAAGCATATATTGATGAATTTTATAAACTAAGTATAAGATCTAGATTGGAAGAAGATGAAGTGGTTAAGGTTGATAGATATCTAGGTGGTTTAAGATTTAATATCCAAGATGAATTTGTGGCTTCTAACCCCAAAAGTGTGAAGGAATGTTACCAGATGGCTCTTAGAATAGAGGAGAAATTGAAGAGGAAAAGTGAGAGACAAAATAGCAGCAATAGAGGAGGTTCTTCAATGAGGGGAAGAGGAGGAAGGACAAATTAGGCTTGGGAAGAAAAGGATAAAGGAACTACTCCTGAGGCAAGAGGAGGACACACCCAAAGAGGTGGAAGAAATGGAGGAGGAAGAGGAAGTGGCATCTTCATAGGTAGATGCTTACATTGCAATGAAGTTGGACATCAATATTTTAGGTGTCCTAAATGGATAGATTCTGATCAAGGCAAGGAAAGGAGGGTACATCTGATTGAAGAAGAGGAAACTCATGAACCTAAAGTAGCAGACCCCGAGGTAGGAGAATTTCTTCTCATGAGGAGAGGAGGACCATTACTGACATCAACACAAGAAGGTATATTTAAATCCAGATGTTTAGTCCAAGGCAAGGTATGTACTCTAATTATTGATTCAGGGGCACATAGTAATTTGGTTTCAATTGATATGGTTTCTAAGTTGGGATTGGCATTGGCAGAACATCCTAATCCTTACAGTGCCACTTGGGTAAACCAAGAGTTGAATGTGAAGGTTAGTCAGAAGGCTCTTGTCAATTTTTCAATTGGGCCATATCATGATCAAGTTTGGTGTGATGTAATATCTATGAAATGTGGACACATGATATTAGGTAGACCATGGCAATGTATGAGGAAGACAATCCATAATGGTTACACTAATACTTATATTGTTCATAAAGGAAAAGAGAAGTTTAAGTTGAATCCACTAACTTGCAGGGATAAAGAAAAGGTACTGATGTGTTTTGGTGATAATATTCCTCTTAACAAGCAAGGAAACATTGAAGATGATTCCGGTTGGAAAGCACCCAAACAGGGACTGGATAAGACAGTGCTGAATAGTACTAGAAAGGCAGACATTTGGGATTTCAAGTATGTTCAAATAGGCTCAGTCAAATGTCCTATTGAGGGGTAGATAGTAAACAAACATATTCAAATGTGGCAGGACAGTGGGCAAAAACCTCCAACAACAAAACAAAAAGATTATGAGAGAGGACTGTCCTATAAATTTTTTTGTTCTAACAAATGTGTTTATGTAAGTGCAGGGTATGGGAAGAGCAGGATAGTGACCTTAGGGGACTTAATTCCTTTCCCAAGGCACCCTACTCCTCAAGCACAAGTTTAGATTCAGACATCCAATGTAAGGACTGATTCTTGGGACAAGAATCCTTTCAAAGGTGGTGAACATGGTGTAGGGGCACCATAGGGCATTTTGGGGTCACATAGTGAGGATAGTCATATTTGGTCCAAAACAACCTACCCTATCCTTTTGGTATGTTGTTAAAATCAATAAAGGGTACTCAAATATATAATTTATTTTCCTAGTGTTTTGGAAAAAGTTGGAGATAAGGTCTTGTGACGATTGCTGCAGGGCTACAAGGCAGGCTATTAGGCCTAGCTTGATGAATTTTGGAGATTTGGGTATGAAACCTTGGACAGAAGTTTGTAAGTCTTTATAAAATTTTGAATTACATGTTTTGAAGCCATTGGACCATTCTTTGAGTCTTGTTTGAGTTTTCTTTGATATTTCATCTATTGAAGCTATCCTAGGAGCATTAAGATTGGATATTGAAGAAGATTGATCTCTTCTTGTTATTTGGACCTTGGAACCACCATTTCCTCTACCACCTTTGCACCACTATGGTTATCAAATGGACAGCCTATGAGCTTCTAGCTAGGTGCCATTTGTATTGATATCTTAGGGCATCAAATGTATTGTTATATCATTGATAGTTGAGACTTTGTTAAAAGGAAATAGGACAAAGAATGATTTTGATTTAGTTTCTCTATTTTGATCCCTAAGTGGCTTACAACCCTAGAGAAGTATATGTAGATTTACGGATGCAGTTGCAGGATACATAACAACTGATAATTCACAAGAAATCCATGCATCCAATTTGAATAGAAATTAATACAAAGAAATAGGGTCCTCGAATGGCCCAGTCATTTGGACCTTGACTGTTCCCTCAACCAGTGACCGTTCAAAACTGGGTTATCATGCTATTAGTGAGTGATCCTTCATTCTCCTAGTTTCCCCTGAATCCAAACATATTTGAAATACACAATACAATGATAAAAATCCTTTCACAATCCCCCTTCCCTCGAGGATCACTATCAACATATAGAACTTGACTGTCCCCTTAACCAGTGACCCTTCAAAACTGGGTTATCATGCAATCAATGACTGATCCTTCAATCTCCTGGTCTACCCTACATCCAAACATATTGGAAATACACAATACAATGATAACAAGTCTTTCACAATCCCCCTTCTCTCAAGGAACACTATCAACATCCAGACCTTGACTGTCCCCCTCAACCAGTGACCTTTCAAAACTGGGTTATCATGCAATCAGTGAGTGATCCTTCATTCTCCTAGTCTGCCCTACATCCAAACATATTGGAAATACACAATATAATGATAACAAGTCTTTCACAATCCCCCTTCCCTCAAGGAACACTATCAACATCCAAACCTTGACTATCCCCTCAACCAGTGACCCTTCAAAACTAGGTTATCATGCAATCAGTGAGTGATCCTTCATTCTCCTATTCTGCCATGCATCTAAACATATTGGAAATACACAATACAATGATAAAAAGTCTTTTACAATCCCCCTTCCCTCAATGAACACTATCAACATCCGGACCTTGACTGTCCTCTCAACCAGTGACCCTTCAAAACTGGGTTATCATGCAATCAATGAGTGATCCTTCATTCTCCTGGTCTGCCCTGCATCTAAACATATTGGAAATACATAATACAATGATAACAAGTCTTTCAAAATCCCCCTTCCCTCAAGTAACACTATCAACATCCAGACCTTGACTGTCCCCTCAACCAGTGACCCTTCAAAACTGGGTTATCACGCAATCAGTGAGTGATCCTTCATTCTCCTAGTCTGCCCTGCATCCAAACATATTGGAAATACACAATACAATGATAAAAAGTATTTCACAATCCCTCTTCCCTCAAGGAACACTATCAACATCAGGACCTTGACTGTCCCCTCAACCATTGACCCTTCAAAACTGGGTTATCATGCAATCAGTGAGTGATCCTTCATTCTCATGTTGTGCCCTACAGCCAAACATATTGGAAATACACAATACAATGATAACAAGTCTTTTACAATCCCCCTTCCCTCAATGAACACTATCAACATCTAGACCTTGACTGTCCCCTCAACCAGTGACCCTTCAAAACTGGGTTATCATGCAATCAGTGAGTGATCCTTCATTCTCCTGGTCTGCCCTGCATCCAAACATATTAGAAATACATAATACAATGATAAAAATTATTTCACAATCTCCCTTCCCTCAAGGAACACTATCAACATTCAGACCTTGACTATCCCCTCAACCAGTGACCCTTCAAAAGTGGGTTATCATTTAATTAGTGAGTGATCCTTCATTCTCCTATTCTGCCTTGCATCCAAACATATTGGAAATACACAATATAATGATAAAAAGTCTTTTACAATCCCCCTTCCCTCAATGAACACTACCAACATCTGGACCTTGATTGTCCCCTCAACCAGTGACCCTTCACAACTGGGTTATCATGCAATCAATGAGTGATCCTTCATTCTCCCAATCTACCCTGCATCCAAACATATTCGAAATAAATAATACAATGATAACAAGTCTTTCACAATCCCCCTTCCCTCAAGGAACACTATCAACAAGTGATCCTTCTTCTTATCAACCATATCCAATGTTTCATTCAAGTCATGACCAAGAATAAAGGTCACCTTACCCATACCATTCATGGATTCTGAAATGTTGTTCCAAACTCCTAAAAACTTTTCTGTTGCTTCTTGTTGCCCCTCCCTAATTAAGACCCCCCTCATCCTCAACATGGTCTTCATCACCTATAGTCTCAATTTCTTGGTTAGGGGACATGTAAATATCTTTAAATACTTCTTCTACCACAATGTCCTCCTGCCCCATCTTCTTGATCTTGCTGGCTAAAGTGGATGAATCCACACACAATAACCCAAAATGAAGGGTTTTTTTATCCTTTAATGAATCTCAGTCACTGGTAACGCATGGATAGTCAAACCAATAGTCTCCAAAGCATTCAATAAGTGAATATGAATGTTGAAAAACTTTCCTCTCAACTTCCCCAACCACTCCTAATCGGTTAGAGGCATATTTCTAGAATCTCCACTATTCCTATCCTTACCAACAATTCTTAAACATACTTTATATGATATGATAATAACATGCTAAACTGAACCAATGGCATGTTCTTCATGTGGTACAAGGAATATTTGGCTATCAAATCTTCCTTCGTGCAAGCTGAGTGTGAGAGAAGGTATGTGATTTCTTCATCTTTGATTGGTATCTTTAACGAGTGATGTCTTTTGAGCCTCTAGCATCATATTCGACCATAAATTTCAAATGCATTGCATTTTATTTGATCATGAATGCTCACTAAAATGACTGCATTCTATTGGTGTCGTGCCCTAGCCCATGCTTTATCTCCATTATTTGATGTTATTGGTGCTTGTGCTCAAGGATATTGATTCACTATTTTGAAATGTTTGGATTCATGTTTGTTGATATTACAATTCACCATATTAGATAAAGTATGTTTAAGAAGTTTTAGTGTCTAAACACTCAACTAATCCCTCTAACCGATTAGGAGTGGTTGGGGAAGTTGAGAGGAAAGCTTTCAAACATTCATATTCACTTATTGAATGCTTTGGAGACTACTGGTTTGACTATCCATGCGTTAATGCTTATAAGAGATCAATAAAGTATTTAAAGACATTCTTACATGTTTAGAGAGGTTTGAGAGACACTTATCATGATTGTACCCTCACAAACAATGACATAGACTAGTTTTACTAAGTTTCCTTTCTCTATTTTGAGGTTTCCTTTCTCTGCCGTAGGGGTACAGTCAAAGGGTTCATTGAAAAAATGATCCTTTGAATGGTTACTATAAATATGAATGATTTGATATAGCACATTTCTCATTTTACTTGAAGTTAGGAATATCTTGTTCAAGGGTGAAAGTAATTTTGATCATTTTGGTCGTGATTGTTCCTCTACATAGGCAGGAAATGTAACTGTCTAATGATTATATGTAATGTTGAATGGATTAAATGCTTTATTCTTGGTAGAAGTGAATGGAAGGAATAGTGTTGGTGTTAGGTTTCATTTATTATTAAATTCAATGGTTTCCAAGATGTGTCGAGGAGTTTGCTCCTTGTTTAATGTTAACTGTTCCTGCACAATCCACTCATACAATAGTGAAATGCTATGTGATTGACAATTTCATACAACTGGTCCTTTGGCATGTATTAAATATAATAGAATTTTCAGCATATTATTATCATTCTATTTCTTTGTTGTAAACATGCCATTGGTTCAGTTTTGTAAAAAAAATTCATGTTAATTTTTTTTTTCTATTTTTTCCATTTGATAACCATAGTCAACATTTCAAAATAGTGAATAACATCAAATAATGGAGATAAAGCATGGGCTAGGGCATGACAATAGTAGATTAAAAGAAATAGAATGATAATAATATGCTAAAAATTCTATTATGTTTAATACACGCCAAAGGACCAGTCCCAACAATTCTTAAACATACTTTATTTAGTTTAAGAATTGTTGGGAGTAGTTTTCAAACATTCATATTCACTTATTGAATGCTTTGGAGACTAGTGGTTTGACTTATTGACTTATTCACTTATTAAAATGTAGTTCTGATTTGGTTAATGTTTAGAAGAGATCAATAAAGTATTTAAAGACAATCTTACATGTTTAGAGAGGTTTGAGAGGTACTTATCATGACTTTTTAGACCATTAGTATACCAATATATGACTATCCAAATCATAAAAATGCCTTGCCCTTAGGGCCAAACTCTCACTGCTACTCCCTAGCTATCAATTCCCTTAAGGAACACACTATTCTAGCCAGTGTTCTCTTTACTTTCTCAAATCTCTGCAAGTCAAGAACATTAGAGTTGTATAATACATTTTTAGTATCCTCTTTCCATGGGTCCTAGGCCTTTGGGTCCATGGAAAGGAAATAGATTACAAAATACTCTTCAAAACAAAGGAAAAACTTAGCAAATTAAGTCTAACTCGTTGTAGATGAAGGAACAGTCATGCTAATATTTCCTCTAAGTCTTCCAAAACATTTATTGAACTCCCCTAAAGTCCTATTGGAGCCCCAAATTTCTTAATCCAATCAACTTACATTAGGATCATGAGAAACTTCAAATGATTAAAAACATTACTTGGAACAGTCATTGGTTTTACCAGTCAAAATGTAAGGAACAAAATTTTAAAGTGCTCACAATACATTCAATGATGAAATGAATGTTTGAATATTTCTTACTATTCCATCCTTGAATTTAGAAACCAAAACAATAAGTAAAGAAGTCTTTCAACAATGCATACCACAATGGACTTGCAGATTTAAACTTCTATTTTTATTGAATCTCTGTTCTTGCCATACACTCTAGGCTTAATTATGTCATACAATGAATTCCAAAGGTTACATATAACTCCATCGCAACTTCCCCAAACATGAAGAACATAGGTGAAAAACTTGATTGTTTCATGTTTTAATCTTTAAGAACTTGATCAAGAACATAGGTTTTAATGAAATATCAATTTGATTTGCAAAGTTTGTGTTTTTTACAAATTTGAAAGGCTCTAATACTTACTAGGGCAGATGTGGATGTGCAACCTTATGCTTTTACTACTAAGTCTCTATTTTTTGGGCATACTGATTATAAGTACTTGACATATATCACAAATGTTGCTAATCAAGGTTGGCGGGATGATTACGCATATCCTGAAAAAAGACTATCAAATCATTATGCTTTCAAATCAATTACCTATCCATGTATCCCTTGCAAGGGAGAGAAGCCAAACACATAAAGAACATGCACATAAACACGGTAGTTGAAAAACTTAAATGGAATAAATCAAGAAGTACCAAATGATGAATGCTCAATTGTTGTAATGGAAAAGCATCATAACCGTCCATTTCTAGAACTTGATTTTCTAGTCTAAATGATTTTTCTATAGTCATAATGATTTTTGTAGAACTTAATTTTCTACTCTTAATGATTTTTGTATAGTCCTAATGATTTTTCTATAGTCTTAATTATTTTTCTTTCGTCCTAATGTTTGTTGCTCTTGATAAATTAGGCCTTGAATTTGAACTTTTGTTCACTGTTTTATTTCAGATTGATATTTCATTCATTTTTCATATACACAAAGATGACACACGCTGATAAAAAAATGAGCTATTTGGTTAAGGTTAACTATTCATGATTGTAAATAGTCAATATTTTTGATGGTACTCCTTGGTGTATTCCATTTTAAAATAATCATATTTCTATGGCTATGATAAATGTCCCTTTGTGTTGAGAAAATTAGAGTTGAAAAAATGGTTGCAAACAAATCATCCTTCTTCCACCAAAATTCTAGTCAATGTACAAGTAATGAGTCATTCCATTCAAGAAAGACCATGTCTGACAATATCAACCTAGAGCAAAATAAAGAATTTAGTGATTGTATCTTCCATTAGAGCCACTTCATATGCACAGGTGATGAACATGCATATTTTCCTGAGCGCTATTGGGAGCTTATACCTAGCAACACATGTACTATTGTGAAAATCACCACAAATCTATTTGCTGTTGGGTCTAGCTCCCAATATTGCTTGGTCAAATATGCATGTTTTTCACCTGTGCATATACCTTCTATGATAAAATATTATATGCATAGGTGATGAACATTTAGATTTGCCTAAGCAATACTTTGAGTAGTCCTCCAACACATGTACTATTGTGAAAATCATCACTAGTCCATTTGTTGGAGGAAATCTCATAGTACACATGTTTGGAGGTCTGAAGGAAACAAGAGAATTTGAAAAGTAACGAGTCTTAAGATTGTACTTAATATAGCCAAGCTTCATTAAATGGTACATTCAAACATGAAACAAACCATTCTTAAACCATATTAAACTAGTAAACCAAAGGACATGTTTTTACTACTAAGTCTTTGTTTTTTGGGCATACTGATTATAAGTACTTGACATATATCACATAAACATGGCAGCTGAAAAACTTAAATGGAATACACCAAGAAGTACCAAATGATGAATGATCAATTGTTTTAATGGCAAAGCATCAAAACCATCCATTTCTAGAACTTGATTTTCTAGTCTACATGATTTTTCTAGAACTTGATTTTCTAGTCTTAATGAATTTTCTATAGTCCTAATGATTTTTCTATAGTCTTAATGATTTTTATTTCATCCTAATGTTTTTTGCTCTTGATAAATTAGGCCTTGAATTTGAATTTTTGTTCACTGTTTTATTTCAGCTTAATATTTCATTCATTTTTCATATACACAGAGACTACACATGCTGATAAAAAAATGAGCTATTTGATTATTCACTATTTGTGATTGTAAATGGTCAATATTTATGATGGTACTCCTTGGTATATTCCATTTAAAAATAATCATATTTCTATGACTATGATAAATGTCCCTCTGTGGGCCTATGAACTGTGGACTAAGTTCCATGTTTTCTTTCATTCTTGCATTTGAAATGTTAAATATGGGCTGCATACAGATATATTATTTGTATCATTGTTGGTGATTATTTAATTGTAATATTTTATTTTTTATTTGTTTTTATTTGTTTTCTTGTTGTTTCTTTTCTATTTCTACAATATGAACATGTACTTTGCTTTGAACACTGTGCTTTATATTGTGGGCTACAAGGCAGAGCCATTAGGCCTCCGTGATAGTCTGAAGCTATTTAGCCTATTGATACCCTTGGTATTTTGGACCACCCCTTGGAAGACAAGAACACCATAGAGATGCTCAATATTATTATCTTGGCTCATTTGAAGGCGGTTATTTTGTTTTTCCTTGATGTTTCAGGGTCCCATGGTTATAGTATTGCACAACATGCAGCTCTGTTTCACAGCATAAAACCTCTATTTGCCAATAAGCCTCTTATTGTAGTTTGTAATAAGATTGATTTGCAACCACTAGAGACTACTCTACAAGCTTGAAGAAGCGGTATATTTTGGCAAATGAAGAGTGGAAAGAATATGATATTCCTGAGATCATGGATGGACAAATGTTGCAGACTTTATTGATCCAAATATCTTGCAGAGGCTTGAAGAACTAGAGAGAGAAGAAGGTCTTAGGATGGCAGCCGAGGGTGACGATGATGATGAGATGGGGGAAGTGGAGTTGAATCCTGATGAAAAGGAAGCTCTGGCTGCAATTAGGAAGAAGAAGAAGATGCTTATCTTCAAACACAAATTGAAGAAGAGTACTATAGAGAGCATGCCTACTGTACCAAGGAAGTTTGACAAGAACAAGGAATATGGCTTAAACAGAATGGGAAGACATCTTTCTAGCCTAGGCTTGGATCCTTCGACAATTACCTTGATAATAAATGAAGAAAATGAGAGCTAAGCAATTAGCTCCCAAGAAAAATCTTGTAAATGAACTATGTGTACCCCTAATTCCTATGCCCTTTGCGTGTACCTGAAGGATATATTTGAAACAACAAGGGTAAGGCTTAAAGAAGTTAATTTTGCATCACTAGACAAATCTTTAAGCCTTACCCTTGTGTTTCAAATTTATCCTTTGGGTACGAACAAAGGCCACAGGAATCGGGCTAGACATAGTTCTTTTATGGGATTTTTCTTGGGAAGCTAATTGCTCATCTGTCATCTACTTCATTGTTATGAAGCTAATTGCCGTAGGATCTAGGCCCAGGCTAGAAATATGGCTTCCCAAATACATAAAAAACATGCACATAAACACGTACGAAAACTGATAAACATAAATTTAGATATCACAATAGTTGAGAAACATAAATGTAGGCATCATGGTCACAATTTTTTGGAGACAACATAATTGAGTTGTATACCTAGATGATGCAAAGCAACTACTACTCCTCTGGTTCTAGAGGAGTAATGGTTGCTTTACATCATCTGGGTATACCACTCAATTATGTTGTCTCCAAAAACTTGTGACCATGATGCCTACATTTATGTTTCTTAGTTGTTGTGTCCTAGGACCCCTTATGACCCTTTATGACCCTTTGCGACCCCTAAGAATACACATCTTAGAGGTCTTAAAATGTCATAAAGGGTCATAAGAGGCTCATAGGAGGGGCTAGATGAGCTTCCACCTTCACGTGGTTGGCCCTATTAAGTAGAGAATGTTAAACTATTCTCAAAACAAAGAGAAGCTCAATAATTTAAGGTCCCAGTCCACGGAGATGGTGAAAAATGATGGGAATCAATGATGGAGAGTTTTTAGATACTGAGAAGATGTATATGTAGTGGAGGCCAAAAGGGATTTTTGTGGCGATTTGCTAGATGTGGAGATTTTCTAGAGAGGGTTTACAAATTGAGTATCAGTGCAGAGATGATGATTAAGTACTACATCTATAAAAACTTCACAAATATCCCTTTTTTGGCCTCCACTCAAACCTCTTCTCAGAATCTAGAAACTTTGGATACTATTTCTTATCTATGCACAAAATGTGCTAGTGATCGTATAAAATTACTTTTGCGAGACTAGGATCAATTATGAGAAGGTAAACAACAAGATAATTTTATTGTATCTTTCATTTCTTTTTTCCATTCATATTTTTTGCCTTCTCTTATATTGGATACTATGTAGTGTACATAAAGGAAAGACGGTGATTATTCTCAATGATTGACAGGTATAAGTCTTCCAGCCATTACCCAGTAGCTAGGACTAAAGATAATAGATCTCAAGAGACCATCATAGTTGGTCTCTGTCCTTGGTCCATATACTGACAAAACATTTTACTTTTCGTTAGCTCATCAAATGCGGTGATTTGAAATAATTTAATGGATGATATTTTCATGTATAATGTATATTATTTTAATTTGACAGTGAATGAATTTATCAATTCACACACTTGTATGCATCAAGCATAGCCATATAGAAGCATGCCCTCTCGTGGGTTGAGTAATGTAGGCCATGGGAGGAGATGCTTCTTTATGGCTATGCTCATAGTATACAAGTGCACAGAGTCAATAAATTCATGCAACGTCAACTTAAATAATATACATTATCATGAAAATATTCTATTAAATTATTTCAAATCCCCTCATTTGATGAGCTAACAAAATGTAAAATGTTTTGTCAGTATATGGACCAGAGCCAGAGAGCAACTATGATGGTCTCTTGAGCTTTGTTATTTTTACTATGCTAATCCGTCACTTTTTCAACATGTAGTAAATATTTTCCGACAGATGTGCTATACGTCCGACGGATACTCTCGTCAGTAGTTTATTACTTTGACAGATTACTATGATGGTACTACCATACATTCGATTCTCCTATTAGAGATCTAATGCATATCTATCACAATTACGACATAACAAATGTCGTAAAGGTCACCCTTTCGACAAATCTGTCCCATAGTAAAGTTGCTTTTTATGTGGCATTTTCTGACGGGAGACTATGTCAGAAAATTGACGGTTGTCACTCCCGTCACCATTTCCAATGCAAAAATGCCGACGGACACATTTGTCAAAATTTTGACAAATAGGCGTTGGAAATTTGACATATGGCCGTCAGAATTTGGCCTCAAATGTACTAGTGTATAGTCCTTTGACCTAAAAGGGAGGGTTTTTATCATATTTTTGTGCAGGGTAAAAAAAATTCAATTAATTTTTTCTACAATTGGGGCATTATCATCAACGTGTCATCATATCATTATTGGAAATGAAATCAAAATTGTGCAACATTATTGCAAAATTTTAAAAAAAGATTGATTTTTTTTTAATATTGGCCAAAATTCATCAAATCAACTTCCATTTCATTTTTAAGGGGGCATGATATCATAAAAGAATTCAAATCAAGATGATCAGTGGAATTTTTCATCAGGGGCATTAAGCAGATAATTATCCAAAATTATCAATAGGGCATCAAAAATTCAAATCAAGATGATCAGTGGAATTTTTCATTAGAGGAATTAAGCACATAATTGTCCAAAATTATCAATAGGGCATCAAAATCAATGGACCTTTTCAAATTGAGCATCGTATCCAGAATCTATTATCAAATTAGGAATTTTTCATCGAAATGAGTTTCAAATCAAGAAATTAGTTATCAAGACTAGATCAGGCAAAATTTAACTGAATCAATAAGACATTCTTTGAACCAACATGCTTCACACATTGATTCAAAGAGGGCATTTGTATACACCTAAAATTGGAATGAGCAATCAAGGACAAAATCATGAATTAATTGATATCAAAGCTAAAGGATTAATTAAATAAAAAAGAGCAAATAACTATGCAATTGATTTTAATCAAATTAATTGTATAGTTTAAATCAAATCAAATTCAACCCATTCAAGGGGACACATGGCTAAGATAAATCAATTAAATCAATTATTAATTCTAATTATTCTCACCCATCACATGGGGAAAAAATTAAATCAACTAATGAGAATGAAGCTAGATTGAACTCATGTGGATCAAAGCCAAATCAATTCTCCACGACTCATCTTGGAGATGCATCTTGACCATTCATTTTGTCTCTTTGCTCCAATCTTTCTAAACAAAATATTTACTTTGTCCCAATATTTGAAACCATTAACCCAACTCCACTTGGATCGTGGTTAACTACACTCTACCCCCTAGCCTTGGGAAAATTTATAAATAGTGAGCATTTCTAAGAGTAGATCTATCTAGAATTTACTTTCATAGTGCATCCATATTATAGGCATTTGATTTCATGTTTCAAAGAGCATTTAGCCTTGTTTTAGCATAATTGAGCATAATTTATGCATAATTTGAGTTACAATGGCATAATTAATCTAGCATAGCTTTAATTTCTCATTATAGACTTGTATCTAATGACGCATAAGCTGAGATCATATCATTGGCTTCTTTAGATAGAGAGAGATGAGACGATTTTGAATGGATTTGCATGAATTAGTTGATTATATAGCTTTATTTTGCATAATTCAAGTAGATTTATCATTGTAATATTTCATGAATGTATTTTTCATACACAATAATGTCCATGAGGCCAAATAGGCAACAACCCATGGGACCCATCATCCATTATCAACTGATACCCATGTGGCATAGATTGGTTATTGGATATTTGTGATTTAACTAATTATACTAAATTAAATTAAATTATTAATTAATAATAAGTTAATTCAAATTCACTGTAATGAATAATATAAATCAATTTAATGTTTGTTAGATGATTGTAGATCAATGTCATAAGCTCTATTTCGGGCCAACATTTTGAAGGATAAAATATTCTAGAAACTTCCTTTAGAAAAAAGATACGTGTCAGTGTGACATGTCAAATTGAATGAATCAAATGTTTGAGTTACCTAACATCCACCAAGAAAAATAGCCTATGGGACCCACTTTCCAATTGATACCCACGTGGTATGGATTTTTCATCGGACATTGGTGATTTAAGTGAGTATACTTAATTAACTATACTTTTAATTCATTATAATCTAATTCAATTTAATGACCGTTGGATGATCGTAGATCAATGATGTAAGCTCTATTATGGGCTTAATTTATGAAGGATAAAAAGTTTCTACAAACTCCCTCAGGAAAAGAGACATGTGTCTATGTGACGTGTGTTTTTGACTAAATTTTTCAGGGATCTTCCTACAATTTTTTATCTTTCTAAATTTTATTTGAAAAATATGTAACCTATTCCTACACATATAAAAATAGGGAAGAAGGTTGAATAGACCATTTTTCCTCAACCAAACCCCTATTTAGGAATTAACCTTGGAATGAAATGAAATCAAGGAATGTGTTCTATTACATAACGGATGCTAGATCCAGAAAATAAAGCATATCATACCTTGGTAATGAAATTTATTCTTTTAATTTGATTAAATACGTTGGTGCAATATATTTGAATAAACAGAGAAACCAAAAAGGAAATCATGAAAGGCAAAACCTCATGGAACATATGTTGTAATTCACCACAATGTTTGATTGAGGAGAAGAGAGAGAAGACTTGAATGAAAGTAGGTGGATGTGGATATTCTTTCTTGATAGAAAAATCCTTTGGTTGGCCTCCAATGGGGGAAAAAAGATAGATCTATGGAAGAAAACACCTTTAATGCTTGAGAAGAATGAATTTTTTAAGGATCTTGAACTTTATTTTTCTTCCTTGCACTTGATAGCTTGTATACTAGAATGCTTTGACCATAACATATGCACTTTATAATATATTATTTATTATGGATTTTTCCTTTCCAAAATTAGGTGAGATGGGGTGTTTATACACATCTCAAAAAAATTTGGGAGTTAAAATTAAGTAGGATGACCACGGGACTGGATTTCCCACCAAAAGCCTAGCATAGATCTCTCGACCAAACTTGTGCCATAATCATTGGGGACAAGATGTGTCCCAAGGATGTGATAATAATTACATCTTGTACCTTGGAGAATGAGTCAAGATTGTCAGGGTGCTAGAAAATAGGGTATAGGTGGGATTTACAAGTACAAATCACTCTAAGGTCATGACATGTCATGAAGACCACAAATAAAGATGTAAGGCCTAGGTGATGAAATGAATTATTTTATTGGAGGAAAAATAAAGGAGAACACTTAGAAATAAGGGATAACCTCAATTTTTAACAAGATTGAAAATGATAGAGGACCCATATTTGAATTTAAGTATCCATTAAGTGTCATATGAGGTCCTACTATATAAAACACACTAAGGTGGATAGAAAATAATCCTTAAATTACACAAATTAGGAACTTAAAATTTAGGACAATACATTTAGACCCTACTTTAGCAAGAGTATGAGACAAACTTATACTCATAGTAAATGAAGATGCGAGAAATAAAGGAACAAGGGAGAGAAAGAGAGACGATCATTGGAAAATTGAAAAGAGATCAGATATCACTAAGTTTGAGGATGAAAGCCCATCAAAAAAGGATCTCATCTCAAACATCCATGTGAAAGGGAATGCAAATAAAATAAAATAAAATTTTAAACAAATACAAAAGGAACAAAATACAAAGAGGGGTTTTTAATGAAAACACAACTCCAAATCAACTAGTAGAAGAGACCTCAATCAAAAACATCTCAACCACTAATATCATGTTTGGAAAGATATCACAAGAGCATAAGTGACTACATAGAAAGGGAAAGAGAATCACCAAATACAAGACAAAAATCAATGATCTAACCAACTAGCATAGCTATGAGAGCATGAAAAGAAGAGATATACCATAAATCCAATAGTCTAGCAAGTTATGTTATGCTAATTTATCCATGGAAGAAGAAGAGAAGGATAATATTAGAAAGGCTATAAAGATGTGTTATGATAGTTCCACTCATTGCAAAGATAATAGAAAGAATAATTGATGGTCTAGCAAGCTGCATTATACTAGTCAATTCTACCTTGAAAAATTTGTGCATAGGCGTGGCTTAAAAAGTTTGCGCTTAGGGATGGATTAAAACTTTTTTCTCAGGGGAAGCTTAGGGGATTATTCCTATGAAAATAATTTTCTCCATAGGCATTAATAAATGAGATTAGTTCTAAGGAAAACATTATCTCAAAAGGGATCCAAAAAAAAGAAAGCAATAAGTCCTAAGGAAAGCATTGTCTCCTTAGGGATAAATAAACAAAAGGTTGCATAGTATACAAGGGAGCCTATGTATGTGCTCTTGTCCTTATTATTATGACATAGGTGATATCATAAGGAAAAGATAACAAGGATACACACTTTCAACAACAAGAAGATATCCTTAAAATAACAATGTAGGCCATAACCCCATCAAAGAGTGAAATATCTTGTTAGCTAGGGAAATAGATAATCATGAAAGGATATTTTGCAAGTGGGAAGAGACACTTTAAAGGAAGACATCTTGGTTTCAAGACATCTACCTTCAAGAGTAGATCTTTAATAAAGGCAACATATTGAAGACAAAGAGGGGAAGAGAACAAGAATGCACCCATTTATCCCCCCTATTGCTAGGTGAAAAAGGGATTCTTGTTAAAGGATGATATACTTTAAGTCCCAAATTAAGGGATTTTTTTTAGGATGAATATAGTTTACAAACAAGGAAGAGGTTGTGATCATTGATTCACACCTATTACATAAGAAACAATCCCTAAAAAAAAGTAATTCCTTATAAGAAAAGAATGTCACATGATAATAAAATGTTGTTATACTAAGGAAAGTAGCTCCTTAGAAAGAAAAGGAAAAGGAAGATAAATATATGAAACCTTGCCCCCAAAGTGTGAAGGCAAGGACAAATATAATATATTATATTCTCTGAGTAATAAATCTTTTATAATAGCCACGCACTAAAAATAAGTGAAAATCCAAGATGTAAGTCTCCTAAAAAAGAGATCCTAATTAAGAGAAACACATTTATGCAAGAAATAACATGATACTATAAGAGAAACAAGTCAAAGAAGAGAATAATTAATGATAAAAAAATATTCAATACCTAAATCGAAGATCATTTTGTGACAGACATGCCCTTTGAGACATGAAATAAATTATTGAGAAAACATGAAAGTACTTTGCGTGAAATAAATAATCTCATACCAAAAAGGATGCACCATCATAAAATAATGCAAATACATAAAGAGTAAAATGAGAGAGATGGAAGGATATCACATTATGCAAACTTAGTGGATAAATCAATTATACAAGATAAATACTTCCAAGTAAGGAAGAGATTGTAAATAAAGATATCAATCCCATTAGAGAGAAAGATGCTAAACAAACAACTCCATGTATGGAAGGACATCATAGTATAATAGATGTAACCAAAAAAGATATTATGGATCATTTTAAAGGAGAAAAAGATGAAATAGAGAGACCTTACCCCCCAAAGCGAGGAAACAAGGAAAACAACCTATTATGATGCTCACAACACACATTATGCAAAGAAAATATACCCCAATGATGTAAGCTACTAAATTTACATAATGGAGAGAAACATAATATGAGTAAAGAGATGCTAAGGTATGTATTTTATATCAATAAAAAACATAAGATCCATTGTTAAAGAGATAAGAGATCTATCTACCATTTTTTGTGAAAATTATCTAAATTCAATACAATAAGCAAGAGAGTGATTATTGCTATGATGAGAAAGACATAGAAATTCACCATTAATAGGTCTCTAATTCTTTGGAAAATATCTATAAGGGAAAAAAAATAGGATCATATTTAATTTTCCAATATATTCTTTTTTTCCAAAGCCAATCGATCATCAAAAGGAGGTGTGACAATAAATGGTGTTGGTAAAAGAATGTCAATAGGAGGTTTGTGTTGTGATGAAGAAGAATTAGAAGATATAAAAGTAGCATCTTGAGGTATAAAACCTAGACCACACCTAGTGACTTGTGTATGAGGGTTCAAAGGAACCTTGATACCTTGTTAATTTATGCCAAGACCTTATCCATTGCAACCTTGTTGAGTAATAATATCATATCCCAAATTGTAATTGGATTTTAATATAAAGGGTGATGGGGATTCATCTTGAGGTTTATGTAAATATGTGGTATAAAGATGAATAGGAGGAGAAATATTCTCTTTAGGGAGAGTCATATCATTATTGTTAACATCTTTAGATGGTGAGGAAGAAGAAGGTTTACCAAGATCTTCTTGTGTACTTAATATTATTGGAGAGAAATCATCAAGAAAATGATTAAATCAGAGTTATGAAAAATATTTTGATATTCAAGAAATATTTTTTAAGATCACCCAAAGAATTATATAAACTAGCTTCCCTAAGACTATCCATTAATATTGGTTGAGAAGGAGATGATCTAGGTCTCACTAGGATGGGATATTTAGGAGCTAGATCTCTATCATAATGATTATTAGGCACTATAGGAGTAGGAGTAGCAAGATTTATATTAATTTTATCTTTAGTTATATAGACTCTTACGAAACCAACATATTTCATACACTTTGTTAAAAATTTGATAAAACCACATGGAATATTGATAAAATTCTTGAAATATGCCTTATAAGGAAGGAATATGTTTGATAATATCATAATACAATATGAAATAATACCATAAAGGAATAAAAACATCATGAAATTCAAGAGATTGTGATTCACTCCATGTGATTGATAAAGAGAAGTAATAATAAATGTAACAACATAGGTTATCACACACCAATCTAACTTAGTAAACTCAATGAATGTTAATAAAATTTAACAAGCACACAAAGAAGGTCTAACACCAAAATAAGAATGGAAATTTAATGATTTAGGTTCACAAAAATGTACAATGGGAAGGAATCAACACAAATAGGTAGATCACTCATCCTTTTTCACATTTGCACATTCAGAAGGAAGATGCCCTAGTAGGCTTAAGAGGAGACTCAAGTGCTAAATGGGATAGTGATCCTTCACTAAATATGTAATTGATGAAAATGGAAATGATAAGAATATGTAATGTAGATAATAAATTAGGCAAGTTACTAAAAAAATAGAAATAATAGACTGATACAGACTGACAAAGAGCTAAAATATATAGAAATGGAAACCAAAAAATAGATTTGACCTATGGCTAAAATATTGGAACATAATGCAAGGTATAGGGTGGAAATGGTGATCTATACCTGGGTATAGGACAAGAATCATGATCTATACTTGGTGTTTTTGATTGAATTATCCAAGGATCTTTTGATAGTTTTTTATCTTTCTATTTTTTTTTGAAATCTCTGTAACCTATTCATACACACATAAAAATGGGGAAGAAGGTTGAATAAAGGGGTTTTCCTCAGTAAAACCTTTATTTAGGAATAAACCTTGAAATAAAATGAAATAAAGGAAAGTGTTTTGTCATGTAGAAGAGGCTACATCTAGAAAATGAAGTATATCATACCTTAGCAATGAAAATGCTTCTTTGAATGTGATTAAATATGTTGATGTAATAGCTTTGAATAAACACAAAAACCCAAAAGGAAATCATGAAAGATAAAACCTCATAGAATAGATGTTGTAATTCACCACAATGTTTGATTGAGGAGAAGAGAGAGAAGACTTGAATGAAAGTAGGTAGATGTGGATCTTCTTCCTTGATAGAAAAATCCTTTGCTTGGCCTCTAATGGGGGAAAGAAGCTAGATCTATGGAAGAAAAAACCTTTAAATCTTGAGAATAATGAATGCTTGAAGGATCTTGAACTTGATATTTCTTCCTTGAACTTGATAGCTTGAATGTTGGAATACTTTGACAATAACATATGTTCTTGATAATAGATTCTTGAATATGGATTATTCATTACCAAAATGATGGGAGATAGGGTGTTTATATAAATCTCACAAAATATTGGGAGTTAAAAATTAAGAAGGTCGACCATAGGACTAGATTTCCCACCAAAACCATATCATAGATCTCTAGGCCAAATTTGGGCCACAATCCCTAGGGACAGGATGACGATGGAATCTTGTACCTTGGAGAATGAGTCAATATTTGGTCAAGGAGCTAGAAAAATAGGGTAGATGTGAGATTTCCAAGTGCAACTCATTCCAAGGTATATGTAGTTGAATTTAGGTATCTTCTAAGATCAATATGAGGTTGTACTTGTAATACCCCAAAAATGGGCTATAGGTTCATTAACCTCCTACATCTACATATCGAACGAAATTGACATCAAAGTCCTAACCAAAGGCACATCTGAACATCATCGAATCCTAATTGATTATTCTAAATTCTACATCGGGGAATATTCCTAGCAATATTCCTAATTATCTTAATTATCTTTAATTTAATGATTATTTGGCGATAAATCCAATTTATCCTAAAGTTTGATTAATTGAATATTCTCAATATTTAATTAATTAGATTTAATTCTGCCACTTAATTGTTTAATTGAAGTTAATTATATTTATTCCTAAATTGTATTATTTAATTTTGACAATAAATCCAAAATCCTATGAATAACTGATTAAATTCTTATTTAATTAATTAAAGCAAGTTGTCAATTTTTAATAATATTGTTTTTGAATAAAATTTTGAAAAATAATTGATTAACCCATAAATCAATTGTTTTATTTTTCAAAATCAGTTAAGTTGGAAATAAATCACTTTATTATTAAATTAATTCATAAATAAAACATGCACAATCACAAAAGTAGACAACTATCAATTATCAATTAAAGCTAAACTCTATTTTGAGTTCAACTTTGCTTTTGCATGTTTTTGTGAGTTAATTATTCTTTATAATCAGATAACTCAAAAATCAAGCTGAGTTATCTAAGTGATTTATGGCTTTCTTTCATGCACCTCCAAAGCCCTGGATTTCTATAAATTAAGGCCTCAGCTCTTCATATCAACATCTCATAATTGTGCAAACTTATGCTGGCGAATTGGTGTCTGAAGAATTGGAGCTTCTTTTGCAAATCAAACAACTTTGTGAGATCATTCATATTTTAGCATATCATATTAGAATTTCATTTCTAGATTAGCATATCATATCAAGTTTTCATCATATCATTGCATAGAAAATAAAAAAAATAGATTAATTGTATTCATATTTCATATCAGTTTTGCATTCAAATCCTTCATTTAGGTGTCGTCAAGGTCACTGATCTCGATTACAATTTGAGAAAATCATACTCACACCTATTAGAAGGCAGTAAATCACCTGGTTAGTTTAGCTTTCAATTCATTGCAGCTTTCATTTTTGCTAACCTCTAATGTTTTACTGAAGTGTTGTGTCTACAAATCAGGTACAAAATTCACACACACATTTCTGGCACCCACTGTGGGGCCCTAAAATGGGTTTCCCTTCATTTCTATCAATTTTCTATCTTTTGAGGTTAAGGGTTTCAAGGGTTTTGGTATACTCTGCAAGATTTTTTTTTAGCACTTTTTCTATCAAAACTGTTCGTACACTGCGATTTTTAATTTCTATCCATACAGTTGTCATACGAGTTTTGTTAGAAACTCGTATCAGGGGATACCCACTATCGTATGATAGTTGATTTTATTGAGGCTCATATCATCAGAAAAACATTATCATTTGAAAGCTTGATTGTCGTATGATTTGATACCCAGTGTTGTATGAGTTTCTGGACTGTCGTCTGGGAGGATACCCACTGTCATATGATAGTTGATTTGTTCAAGAATCATATCAGTAGGATCATAGTGTTGTTTGGAATCTTGACTATCGTATGATCATACACCTAGTGTCGTACGAGTTTCTAGATTGTCATCTGGAGGTAGACCCATTATTGTACGAGTTTTGGCACCAGGTTTTCAATTGTTGTTTCATTTTTCAAAGCAATTTTTCAGATTTGGTTTTCAGATTTTGACTAACAGCTAATCTTAACAATTGAAATTCTCTATTTTTGATTGACTCCTGCTAGTTTTGATTGGAAAAAGTGCAAGAATTGCTAAAAATAGGTAAAAATATACTAAGCGCATTGCGAGGAATTTAGGTAATCTTCTCAGCTGATAAGAATTTGATTTTGGATCTAAAACGAACATCTCATGTGTCTAGCTTGAGTGACTTTTATTGCTTTCCTATCACAGACTTCATTTGGGCTATAAAAATGAACATAGTTTGCTTTTAGCATCTTTGTTACACATAGTAATTAGGCCCCATGAACACTATTTGTGGATCTTGAGAGAGTGGGTTTCCAGTGAAACTCTTCTCAATGAAGGATCCCTTGTAGGTGGGGAGGATACTGAGGGAGTCTCACATTCCACTAGATCCGTGTGTCTTCAACTTTTGATCGAGGCATTCTCTCTCCGGAGAGGTTGATAGATCATAAGAGGTTGATGTCATAGATCTTTGTGAGATAATCTTGGTCTTAGCATGTCAGATTAATCTGTCTACTTTGTTTGGGTTAAAAGTGAAAAGGCTAGGGGATTATGCTCTACTTCCTTTTTGGATAGTACTAGAAACCCAAATCCTTGAATCTGGAACTAGTCTCCATGTGGTATATCTTGTGAGTCACCTTTAGAGAGGGTTAACCATAGTGGACATTCCCTTAATTGGGTCAACCACGTTGATGGAACCTCAAGCGGTAATAGCCATTTTCGTCATGGTAGTGACAACCGCTATATAAATGTCCTGTTGGAAGAAATCTCCACAGGTGTGGTCTCTTGTTGGGCTGTCAGATCTCCCTAGCAGATCCTAAAGATTAAGTTCTCAGATTGTGTCAAAACCCTAGTGCGCTTGGATTGGAGTTTTCCCTCTTGGATCATAAAAGTTGCAAAGTCGAACCATTACTAAAAACCCTAGCGAGGCCAAATTTTCATTTTCTAGGGTATATGTGTGTTATTGCAAAACATTTTTGGAACATACACAATTAGCGCTTCTGAGGATTAGAACGAATAAAATCACTTGATTGTTCATGCGCAAGGTTGCTTTTGTCCTTGTTCATTGTTTTTAGACATGCTTGAAATCACGTGCTTGCTATTTTGCGTGCTTGTTTATCTATCTGGTTATTGAAAATAGACAAATCTGTTACAATCCTCAAATCTGGACATTAAAATTTGCAAACAATTCGAATCTAAAAACTCAAAATTTGCAAAATCTGAAGTAAAATTCTTTTTTGGAGTCAAAAGTCATCCTAGGAGGTTAGAAAGTCATACGAGTTTCTATCAAATGCCATTTCATTACTGCCCAACTGTCGTATGGTAAAGAACCCAGTGTCGTATGAGTCTTTCTGCCAGTCAAATTCAAAAAGTCAAATCCTGCCAGCAACTATCATGCAAGTTTTGCAATTGTCGTATGAGCTTTTCAACTGTCATTTCATAGCATACCCACTGTTGTACGAGTCCATAGAGTGTTGTTTGGGAAAATTTTGAAAAGTTGTCAGAAAATTGTCAGAATTGCCAGATACTTAGCTTTTTTAGCCTATTTCAAGAATCTATCGAACAGATCACTATGTTAGGAACAGAGCAGTAGCTATTGAGAGTCCAATCATTATCCTAAAGTGCTCTTTTGAATCCGATCCAGCCTTTTGTTTAATCAATTTAAGTCTTTATCATCTTGTGTCAAAACCTTGTCATAACTATCAATCTTCAATCAATCATCAAAATGACAAAGTGTTGTGATATCTTGTTTGCTATCTTTTGGGAACCTATCCATACATCCAGGGCACAGTATCCCTCATCTAAGTCATATCTATACTTCAATCAATCAAACCTTGACAAGGTTGCATCATCTGATCATCTTGATTCAATTCATTCTTTAGTTGTCTTCATCTTATTCTTTTACCTCACCCAAGATTACTGGTGGAAACTAGAGCTTCTTCTCACAAGAAATCTAGGGAAATATCTCATACTTTACCTTTGACTCACATAGGTCCAACTTTTGAGCAACTCTGTGATTCTGGTCTTTACGAAGATGACAGTGCTGGCAACCTTCGATTAAAAACTGGTTACATTCCTCCTTCATCAACTCACGGAGGTACCCAACAAACCCCACTTCAATCTATTCCAGGGAGTCCACAAACTCCTACCATGTCTCAAGCAGGGACAAACTTTGGCTCTCAAAGAGCTCAATCTCAACATGGTGCAGATCAGGGACCCACACCTGAAGAAATTGCTCAATATCAAAATGATGATAACTTCAAACGAATGATGAAGCATTTCTTGAAAGAAGATAGAGAGGCATACTTTTTACAATTATCTCATCAAGGAGCTAAACTTCCTCCCAACTTTAATGTTGAAGATATCATTACACATGAGGAAGAAACTCCACTCACAACTATGATGAAACAAATGCATGCCATGCAAGTCAAACTTAACAACCTTGAAAAAGAAAAGGAACCCAAGGAGTTCTCCAAGCTCCATGTCCTTTTCCTTTTGACAAAGACCTGTCTATGCCACCATTCCAGAAAAGAGTGGAGATGCCCAAGTATTATAAGTATGATGGACACTCTGACCCTCAGGATCATGTCAGAGAATTTTGTACACAATCAATGGAGTTCATGCATGAACCAACCTATTTGATGTGTCTCTTCCCTCGATCTCTGGGAGGAGTGGCCATTCAATGGTTCTCTCAATTACCTTCCACTAACAAAACTTTTGAGGATTTGATCAAATTGTTCTATCAGCAATAATCCTACAATATTAAACATCCAGTCACCATGATTGATATCTATAATCTCAAGCAATATCTAGGGGAACCATTCCTAACATTTCTCAAGAGATGGAGGAAGAAGTTTTCTCTATATGCCCGACCTATTCCAGAAATAGAAAAACTAGAAATCTTCATCAATAACCTAGTTCCAGAAATCAATTATCCTCTACAAATGCAAGATCATACATCTTTTGACAAGATGGTGGACAATGCTATCAAAATAAAAAAAGTGCTTGTGAAAAAAGGAGAAATCACACTTCAAAAAGACAAGTACGAATCTGGATCTAGTTCCAAAGATAATAACAAAAATTGGAACAAGAACAAAGGCATCATCACAGATGGCATTGTTGACACTATCCATGCCCCATCAAAGGCACCAGCCTACAACCTAACTCTTGGTTCCCAAGCCATTAAAGCTTCAGAACAAAAGTCATCCGAATCATTTCAAAAGAAGCCAGAATACAAATCTTGGGATAAACAGCGAAAGTTCACTCCTCTTGGAGAATCTTTAGAATCAGCTATGAAAAATCTACTGGCTGATAACATCATCTCTTTGCCAGTGATCCAACCACCTAATTCTGAGCCTAAGCCAAAATGGTGGAGAGAAAACAAATTATGTGATTTCCATCGAGGTAAAGGTCACAAAACTAATAACTACTTACGATTGAAACACACCATTCAAGATCTGATCGATAGTGGAGACATCATAGTTGACAATCCTAAGAGCAATAATGATCATACAACATTCACAGAACCATTTCCCAAACATGGTCAAGCAGTTTCATCTTCTCGACCTAATATGGGGGCAAAAGTCAATTATGCTTACCCTGGAAATAATGCTACCATCAATATGGTTGAACCCTGTCTGTCAGAGCATTGCAATGTCATCACAATTGTAAGAAGAGATAGATAAAATCAATCCACCAATGCAGTTACTTGATCACAAGCTCAGGCACATCTGAAAGGACAACGCCTAGATTCATCTAAGGACCCTAAGGTACCCTTCAATCTTTCATCTGCTTCCAAACAGAAGTCTGCTTCCAAATCTTCCAATCCAAAGGATACAAGGCCTACATCTTATAGCATTGTCCAACAACTCTAGCACACTAATGCCAAAATCTCTATGTTTGAGTTGCTTCGAATATCTCCAACTGATAGAGCTATCCTAGACAAAGCTTTGCTCAGTTCCAATGTTCCTGATGACCTTGATTTAGATAGGTTCCAGACTATGGTTGGACATCTTACATCTCTATAATATATCTCCTTTTCAGAGGAAGGTGACAACTCCTTGAGTCACCCACATAATCAGCCTTTGCATATAGAAATCTTGATCTAGAATTGTAGAGTCAAATGTGTGTTGATAGATGGGGGCGCTGGCCTAAACATTTGTTCTTACAGCTTGATCACACAATTGGGATTTTCAGAATTGGCTATTGATCCTAGAAAGAAAATAACTATCAAAGCCTATGATGAACAAGAAAGATCTTCTAAAGGCACCACTATCTTACCTATCAGAGTAGGTCTAGTTATCAGAGATACTATATGTCAAGTGCTTGATCTACCTTTGGCTTACAACATTCTTCTAGGGAGACCATGGATACATGAAATGCAAGCTATTCCTTCTACATACCATCAATGTTTGAAGTTTCCTTATGAAGGAGTAGAGGGTACTATCCTCACAGATCTGAATACAACTTGCAATACATTGAAGGAAAGTGCAGATAAGCTTGCCTAATAACAAAGAATCTTCCATTGAACCAACTAAAGAAGAATCCACATCTAAAATGGAAGATCTTGCAAAAGAGGTTAATATCAAAGAAAATGGGATGGGAGAATATATTATAGAGCCAGTCTTATCTTTGACATCTCTCCCTATCTGACCTAAGTCTTATGGATAATCTTTGAAACAGTCCAAGCCCAAACCTAGGGAACCTCTTGAAGCATATAAAAAGAATTTTATGGCAGAACAAGTATCCAAGCAAGAGTTTGAAGAGGATGAAGCTGTGCTATCATGGCTATACAAAGATGAACTTGAATCCCACAATGTTCAAACTAGCAACTCTACAACACCACAGATCCCTTCTAAGTCATACGGTCCAGGAAATAAATTGATAGCTAAGATGGGATATCCAGGTCAAGGACCTCTAGGAGTTAGAGGAAAAGGTCTTGTGGCACTTATTTCACATATGGGTAGGGGAAATAAGAATACTATTGGCCTAGGCTGTAAGAAGAAACCCTATCACCTCAAAGGTAATTGTTCTCATGTCATAGAGAAGATCGCACCAGGAGAACCTCTTCTTAAGAAAGAAGAAACAGAACCATCAGATAGTGATTTAGACAGCTCAGAACTCATCCCCTATGAAAAATTGCCTAAAGAGATAAAAGACCTTCTTGATGATAAAGATGATCCAATCAAAAGAATTAATGTAGTAGAAACACAAGAACCTACTATCAACCAAGAGATAGTTGCAACACAAGAACCAACTAATCTCGAAAACAATCAAGTAGAGGGAGGTGGCAGTGATTCTGAGACAGATTCCCATGAGTATGAATTCAAATCAGAAACTGAGGGTAACCCTTCTTGGGGTATTCACCCTGACTTTACTCATGTTCTAATATATCCTAGAGATCCTGAATCAGAAGATGAATCAAATGAATATGAATGGGGAGCCATTCCAGAACTAGATGAGCTTATTACAGAGAAACATGTTGATGTTATTCACCAATATGCACCTAATCCCAACGTAAGTAAAGAGTGAAATGATGAACCTATCGAGTCTGATCCACCTATGGCTGAATTGGACTCCCACAATGACATTGTGCTTATTCATGAATTGAATGTCTTAAGTTGTAATATTACCTTTGAACTCGAGCATTGGGTTAGGACCAATGATGATAGATCCATATCCGTAAGCACTATCTCCCAATCTTTCCCCACTTTGACTATCCAATATCTAGAACTTATTGATCAAACCTCCACAAATTCGAACCATGGTGTTTACACTTTTCCCAATGACTATGCCCTTGCTTGCTACCTCAATGTAGTTGAGCCTATGAGTACTTCCATAAGTGAACCAAGCGTTAGCATGACAGAGTCAGACATCAAATATATTAGTCAAAAAAATAAGAATAAAAAGAAAAAGAAAAAGAGTTCTGAGGGTGAAAACCATTTTGTGGCAGTCTCAGAACCTACAAAAGTAAAAATAAAAGATGTATCTGAAGGTGAAAACCTCTCTGAGGCACCTAAGGATGAGATATTTGATGTTCTTCTGAGTCATTTACAGGACAGATCTCCAGTTCTAATTGAGCCCACTCAATCTATCAATTTGGGTACAATAGAAGAAGAACCACTGTTGATTCATGTAGCACAATCTTTATCAGAAGAAGAGAAGCAAAAATTTACAACATTCCTAACAAAGAAGAAGATCAACTTTGCATGGAAATATTCAGATATGCCAGGATTGGATCCTAGTCTTATAATGCATCATTTATCTATAGCTCCAAATGTCAAACCTGTTAAACAAAAGTTGAGAAAGATGCATCCTCACGTTGCACTCTTGGTAAAATCTGAATTAGAGAAGCTCCTAAAAGATGGATTCATTTGAGTTATTGACTATGCATAGTGGATCTCCAATATTGTACCTATTTCTAAACCAGATGGTTCAATCAAAGTGTGCACAGACTTTAGAGATGTGAATAGAGTGTGCCCTAAGGATGATTTTCCACCACCTAACATTGATATGATAGTGGACATGACTGCGGGTTTTGTGATGTATTCCTTAATGGATGGTTTCTCTGGATATAACCAAATAAAAATTGCTCCAGAGGATCAAGAGAAAACTGCTTTCACATGTGCATGGGGTACCTTCTGTTGGAATGTCATGCCATTTGGGCTTAAAAATGCTGGTGCTACATATCAAAGAGCAATGACATCTATTTTTCGTGACATGATGCATCAAACTATGGAAGATTATGTTGATGATACTTTAGCAAAATCTATGATTAGAACTGAACATCTAAAGGACTTGAGCATGATCCTAGACAGAATGGAAAATTTTAGTCTCCGACTAAATCCTAAGAAGTGTGCTTTTGGTGTCACTTCTGGAAAGCTCTTAGAATAAATAGTTTCAAATAAGGGCATTGAAGTTGATCCATCTAAAGTAAAGGCTATAATGGAAATGCAACCTCTAAAGAATATCAGTCAAATGAGGATGTTGCAGGGAAGAGTTCAATCTATTAGAAGATTCATATCACAGCTCGCAGATATATCACAACCTTTTACAAAAACATTACATAAAGGTGTGACCTTTGCATGGAATGAAGAATGTGAGAAAAAATTTGATCATATCAAATAGTATCTATCAAATCCTCCAATCTTGATGCCTCCTATTCATGGGAAGCCTTTGATCTTATATGTCTCTGCTACAGATACATCACTGGGGGCATTGCTAGCACAACATGATGAGAATAAAAAGAAAAGAGCTATATACTATATCAGTAGAACATTGGTTGCATATGATAAGAACTATTCAATGATTGAGAAAGCTTGTCTAGCTGTGATCTTTGCATCATAGAAACTGAGAGACTACATGTTAGCTCATACCACACAATTGGTAGCTAAGATTGATCCACTCAAGTACCTACTAAGCAAAGCTGCCCTCATAGGTAGATTAGCTAAATGGGTTATGCTCTTAAGTGAATTTGACATTGAATATGTGGAAAGAAAAGCTATAAAAGGATAGGTTATTGCTAATCAATTAGCAGATGCACCTATGATTGATCATACACCAATGCAAATGGAATTTCTAGATTCCTCTATCATGACTCTTTCTTCTAAAGAATGGCAGTTATTCTTTGATGGCTCCTATACATAGAATGGATCTGGAGCAAGCATATTGTTCATAACTCCTCAAGGATACTCAATTCCAAAAGAATTCAGGTTAAAGTTTCCTTGGACAAACAATATTCCAGAATATGAAGCCCTTTTGAATGGCATGAAACTAGCAATTGAGTGGAGAGTGACAGAGCTACACATTCTTGGAGACTTTCAACTTGTTATTCATCAAGTCAATGATGTGTACCAAACTAAAGATGAAAAGCTCATTCCTTACAAGAGAATGGTAGATGATCTAAAGAAGTATTTCCTATCTATCACATTTGAGAAGATACCTAGAATAGAGAAAAAGGCTGCCGATGCAATGGCAACACTATCTACTTTATTACAATAGCTTGAACATGAGCTACACTATGAGTTCCTAGTGGAAGCATTATCTTATCTTGCATATGATTCCCCTGAAACCCGCATGATCTGCACTGTTGTTGGTCATGATTCATCTAGATACAAAAACCTATTTTCCTATCTCCAAGACCAAATCATTCCTGATAACTTCAACCGCCATGAAAAGAGATACCTTATCTGAAATGCCTCCCAATATGTCATCATTGGTCACGATTTGTACAAATGAGGTCTAGATGGTAGGCTACTTAGATGTTTAGAATGGGAAGAGTCTCAATGTGTGTTAGAGGAAGTCCATGATGGTATTTGTGGGTCACACTCGAATGGTTTAACACTAGCTCGAAAACTTATTAGGGCTGGGTACTATTGGCCTGAAATGGAGAAAGAGTCTATCAAGTTTGCTAAGAATTTTTAAAAGTGTCAAGTGCATGGCAACTTAATTCATGCTCCAGGGAGAGATCTAATTCCCTTTACTACACAATGGCCTTTTCACCAATGGGCATTTGATCTTATAGGAGCTATACATCCTCATTCTTCTAATGGACATACCCATATAATCACAGCTATATATTATTTTACAAAATGGGTAGAAGCAGTCCCTTTGACACAAGCAACTGGGAAACAAATATATATGTTCATATTGAACTATATCATATGCAGATATGGGATACCTCATTCCATAATCATAGATAACAGTGGCCAATTCAAGAACAAAGACCTAGATGATCTATGTGCCAAATTCAAGATCACACAACATTGGTCTTCTATCTACTATCCTCAAGGGAATGGACAAGCAGAGGCATCTAATAAGAATCTATTGAAAATCTTGCATCAAATAGTTAATAAGACAGGAAGAGACTGGCATCTCATGATCAATCCAGCTCTTTGGGCCTACAAAACAAGTATTCGAACACCTACTAGGGCTACACCTTTTTCTTTAGTTTATGGGTCTGGAGCAGTACTGCCTATTGAGGTTGAAATCCCATCACTAAGAATCAGAATGCATGGTCTAGTAACTGATGATGACTACAGAGTGTCTAGGTTGCAAGAACTTGAACTACTAGATGAGTGCAGAAAAGTAGCATATGATCATCTCAGAGTATATTAGAAGAGAATGTCTAGAGGTTACAACAAGAAAGTCAGACATAGAGAATTTCAGGTTGGTGATCTAGTCTTGAGAGAAAATCCTAAAAATCAATCACATCGAGAATGCAAGGGGAAGTTTGAACCCAACTGGCTGGGTCCCTTTGTAATCATTGCTATTTTTGGCTCTGGTGCCTATCAACTCTCAACGACTGAAGGAGAACAACTCTAAGAACCAATCAACATTGTCGATCTAAAGAAATTCTATGCCTAAAGTATTCAGTCTATGGTAAAATATCTTGAAAAATCTTAAAAATTGGAAAAAGTCTTGAAAAAATGAACATCTTGGTGAAAACCTAGCAATGGCACCTTGATGATTCACAAAAAAAGTAAAAAATATCAAAAGTGCAAAAAAATTGAAAAAATGAAAAATACAAAAAAATGAGAAAAAGAAAAAGTGCCTTGGTGAAAACCTGGAAACAGGTGCCTTGGTAGCAAAAATAGAATCTCTGCCAAGATGGTGAAAACCTAGCAAACGGGTGCCACTTGTTTCAAAATGCTCCATCTATCAACATGATCTTGGTCTTTCCCAGCTTTTAGTCTTGCATTAGTTTGTATATATCTCCTAGTTTGTTCATGCTTTCTTGTTTTCAATAAGTCAGTCTGTACACCAATCAGCTCAAGCGTCTGTATCCTATCAATGCTTAAAACTTGGGGGCAATCAATGTCATATCCTATGGTCTCCAATGCATCTTAGATGTATCATATCTTGTCAGAGTCCTTTGAAGGTTCATCTGAGTCAGTTAGTCAGTCTCCTCTCCAGAAAGGATTTTGCATCTACAACAATGCAATCAAACATCAAACTGAAAACAATCTATGCTTTTTACATGCTTTTATCTCCTTGTATGCTTACTAATTCACATTGAGATTTTTGCATATTATGTCCTTTCAAGCTCTTCGATGATGTCCTTTACAGGATTTAGAGAGTGATGACTGGGGGCATAATCTTTTCTTTGTTTTCTTCTGCTTGTATGTGAAAATCTAACAACTTTGGAAATTTTGGATTGAAATGGTGTCCGACTGTAAGAGCCTCTATCTCGAATTGGATGGCCATGCGTACCTCGACCATTGATACTCAGAAAATTCAAGAAAGTTTGATCTAACTATTGTCTTTTTGAGTGAGTTCTTTCTCCTACTATGAAACGCGATCTTGCCTAAGGATGTGAACGATAAAGGGTCACTACAGGTAATTCACACTGGACTTAGAATGATCTCTTCACTGTTTGATGTGTACATTAAACCGCAAGGTGTATTCAGGTCATCATGATGTCTATGTTTTGATGCTTATACAAATTGCTATATCAAAATGGACATGATATTCAGGTCATCCTAGCACTTGTGCCTTGGTGCTTGTAAGGAAACTCAGGTGTGGAAACAACTTCCTACACTAATCTCTATAGGAGAGTATTGTGCAAATTCTTATAAATCCTTACAATTTCAGATTTGTTAACTACTTTAACAAAGATATTGCAACCACATACCATGCATACAAAAAAATAGAGAATGACAAAATGATATACCCTAGGGAAACCTTTCGGTAAAAACCCCAGCACTCCAAAACCTGCACAATGTATTGATCAAAACTATTACAGCTTACAATACACTTGCAATGCAAGTTATTTCAAAAGATTTCCAAAAAACTTGAAGACAAATCACGACAGCATAAAAATGTTCCAACCATACACTCGCATCACTTTTCTTCGCAACCCTAAAAAAGCTTATATCATGCGCTTCACTTTTTAGGGCTACTCGCAAAGATAACCGTATTAGGGTTTTACCATTCTCTGAGAAAATAGGAACCCCACGATTGGGGAAGAGTGTATAGTACTCAAATTTATCAGTTGCCACATGTCTTCACCTGTCATTGAATCTTCCTGACATAGCTCTTACGTGTCATAGGAATCCGTCATAACCATTTTAGCCATGATCTCCTTACACACAATTCAAGATGCTAACACATCAACATTATTTGCAAGAAATACATTTTACAAACAAATAATAAGAATAGGAATTATCCAAGGTTGAGACACCTTATTCCTAACATGCTTATATCTAATCTGACATTCTAAAAACAAAATCAATATTCATATATCCATGGTTGTTAACCAGTGGGTGTTGTATTGATTCTTGCACATACAAATTGATATTCATATGTCTATGGTTTCATAGCTAGTGGGCATTGTATTGATTTATTCGGTTACCTAAAAGTTCAATGATGATAACAAATCGACATATGATTAGTGAGTAGGTCCTAGGTCTTAGGTTGCATTTCATTCTGCATTTCATTTTTCATCTTTGCATGATCTCACAATGATTAAACAAACTTCAATGCTTAAATGATTCTTCAAATCGCATCTTCAAATCTAACAAGAGCCGAATCTCACATGAAGGTTCCTCCAATGAAACAACAAGTAGAATCCTTTTTCGGGATCAAAATTGAAATCTGAGATCATTCATATTGTCTACTGCTTGCATAATCGACCTTCCATCATCACAAAAATCCAGTATTCAACTTAACTAATTATCTTACATCAAACTATCAAACTTTCAACTTGGTCAACCATGGTCAACTCATGGTCAAACCTAGTCAAACTTGGTTTTTTGGACCTCCAAATTGATGTAGAATGCATTTTCAAACGTGTATAACCATTTCTCAAATCAATTAACATGCTTCTGAACTATTCAACACTGACTTTTCTTATCAGATTTCAATTTTAATCCCGAAGGGGGCATGGTATTGCATATCATTCAAAGTTTGTAATCAAATTTGAAATCATATCTTTCCTCAGTAATCAAGACAATAACCATGTCTAGTTGCTGATTCATCAAAAGTCCTCATCACTCAGGGAAATCCATCATCGCTTGGGGCATATCAGATTCATCGAGATTCATATCAATCTGATATTCTCCTAATCTTGTAAACTGTATCAGTTTTTGCAACTATCGGTTCAAATGTGTTATTTCCTTGGTTCTTCGGTAACTGAAGGGTTCACATGTGATACCTATGTGATTCTTCTAAGGACAATCGAGTCTGGAATTGATCACTCACTTCTTCACAATCATAAGGTTCAGAATCAGGCATTTTGACACTTTTTCACAATCATCGGTTCATTTGCCGTTATACTTAACATTATCTTTGGTCATTCAGGACCTATTATCTTCATATCAAATCTTTCGATCAGCTTCTGTCTCATATCAATATCAATTTCAAACATCTTTATCATACACAGACTGTCTTTGAACCACTATGCTTTGCACAGTAATTCAAAGAGGGGCAAAATGTAATACCCCAAAAATGGGCTATAGGTTCATTAACCTCCTACATCTACATATCGAATGAAATCAACATCAAATTCCTAACCAAAGGCACATCTGAACATCATCGAATCCTAATTGATTATCCTAAATTCTGCATCGGGGAATATTCCTAGCAATATTCTTAATTATCTTTAATTTAATGATTATTTGGCGATAAATCCAATTTATCCTAAAGTTTGATTAATTGAATATTCTCAATATTTAATTAATTAGATTTAATTCTGCCACTTAATTGTTTAATTGAAGTTAATTATATTTATTCCTAAATTGTATTATTTAATTTTGACAATAAATCCAAAATCCTATGAATAATTGATTAAATTCTTATTTAATTAATTAAAGCAAGTTGTCAATTTTTAATAATATTGTTTTTGAATAAAAGTTTGAAAAATAATTGATTAACCCATAAATCAATTGTTTTATTTTTCAAAATCAGTTAAGTTGGAAATAAATCACTTTATTATTAAATTAATTCATAAATAAAACATGCACAATCACAAAAGCAGACAACTATCAATTATCAATTAAAGCTAAACTCTATTTTGAGTTCAACTTTGCTTTTGCATGTTTTTGTGAGTTAATTATTCTTTATAATCATATAACTCAAAAATCAAAGTGAGTTATTTGAGTGATTTATGGCTTTCTTTCATGCACCTCCAAAGCCCTGGATTTCTATAAATTAAGGCGTCAACTCTTCATATCAACATCTCATAATTGTGCAAACTTATGCTGGCGAATTGGCGTCTGAAGAATTGGAGCTTCTTTTGCAAATCAAACAACTTTGTGAGATCATTCATATTTTAGCATATCATATTAGAATTTCATTTCTAGATTAGCATATCATATCAAGTTTTCATCTTAGATTCTAGATTCATATCAGTTTTCATCATATCATTGCATAGAAAATAAAAAAAATAGATTAATTGCATTCATATTTCATATCAATTTTGCATTCAAATCCTTCATTTAGGTGTCGTCAAGGTCACTAATCTCGATTACAATCTGAGAACATCATACTCGCACCTATTAGAAGCCAGTAAATCTCCTGGTTAGTTTAGCTTTCAATTCATTGCAACTTTCATTTTTGCTAACCTCTAATGTTTTACTGAAGTGTTGTGTCTACAGATCAGGTACAAAATTCACACACACAATACTATAGAAAACACACTAAGGTGTGTTGATATTATGGAAGAAACAACTAAGATGGGGGCTGAATTAGTTTTTACCAATACCTTATACTTCAAACCCTTAAACCCCAAAACCCTTAACTTTGTATACCCTTATATCTAATGAAAATAAAATGAATGTAAAGAATGCATGCATAAACAAATAAAAAACACATCCACACAATTTTACACAATATTTTATTATAGAAACCCTATTAAGGGAAACATCATGACAGGGATGATTACCAACAATAAGAAAATACCTTGTAAGAAGTATAAACTTATTACAATAGTGGGGAATACACCTACATTGAGGCTCACTGCTCAAACAAAAAAATCCTCAAGTTAAAACGTTGAGGAAGACTCACTGTCTTACAATCTAATCACCTAGAGATCATAACTCTCATAGATTTCATGGTTTATCACTTGCACAACATGATTTACCAACCTAGTTAGCCAAGAAAAAGAATAATAATTAAATATTATTATTGACTGAAAATTCCATCAATCTGGTTCGTCCAATCCATGAATATTGCCAACTCATCAAGCACATACTTCAATAACATCCTGTAGAATTTTTAAAAACATTCATCAACTTAAATCCACCACAACCATTGGATTTTCCATCCCTTTTCACCTATTCCACCTGAACACTCATTCCAACTTCTGAGACAATAGAATTATGCCATGCGAACCTCTAAAGTACTAACCCTTTGAGTTGAGGACACTTGAGTATGTCCTAAAAACACTCCTAAGTGTGCTCCAAAATATTCAATCTTGATTCAACACACCAGACCCTTTTATGTCTTCTTGTCAATACTATTTGTCACTCTGTCTGCTAGTCACCAACTCTGACCCTGAAACATACTCAAATCTTCATGTAATCTTATGAAACTTGGAGTGAAAAAAGTATTGACCTTCATGAACCATATATTACATGATAAAATCCATATCTTAAATAGCTGGACCTCAAACAAACATCTGAACATCTTATTCTCTTGGCTATCCTACAACAGTTTAGTTAGCATCTAACAAGTAGATCTTCTAGTCAATTCTTCTGAACCTGATGACATGTTGACATCCCTTTGATTCCTCTAATACATTTAAATCAATGAAAACACATCCAACATGCCAATTTCCAACTATCTCCCTCTTTGGCATTGATGGAAACATGTGATGCGAAAAACATAAAACATAATAACGTAATCAGAATCCAATAGTCTCCCCCTAAGACCAACCAATCATATTATCTATTAGATTCCCTTTGACTCAACCTCTTCACCATTGGTTTCAATTTGATTACATACTCTTCTCTCCATATATTTCCCCCCCTAGGATGTAAGCCACTTAACATCATCTTTCTTATGTGCAAGTATATAAACTTGCTTCATCTTTCTAATCTTCTCTCTTCATCTGATCTCTTCTTTACTGGACTTAGTAGCTCTCATTATTTTTCACATCTACTTCTCTCCCCCTTTGAAATCAATGAAACATGTGTACCATCTAATCTCATCCAACATGCTTTGTAATATCAATGCTAGATTTCTTTTCCTTCACTCGCTTCAGTTATCTTCTCCAACTCAAAAACCTTTGTATATGGGTGAAATAATGGAGGAGATCAAGATAATAATCTTCTCCACTTTAACCTATATACCTCAAGAAGGGGGCCACAAAGGAAGGGATCTTCCAAAAAGATCCCCTTAGTTGGATCCAAGTTAGATTTGAATAACCCAAGTGATGTAGGAGTACCAATGAAAAACAAGGATCTAACCAAGTGCTAAAAAAGAAGATGTTATTTCCTATGTGTTGGGTATAGTCAACTAGGAAGGTAAAAGTAATTTTAAAACTAATGAAATAGACTAGATATGATATGTAAATGCTCAAATTAACAAATTAAATATACCAAATCATCTTTTAATTCTTGGAATGTGTGTGCTCAAACTCAAATATGCAATTTTTCTCCTGAAACAGCTCAGAAACCCTAACATGACCGAATTCAGAACCCAAAACTCAAAATCTACAAAACCCAAAAATATTTCTAGCTCAAGAATATGATAACCTAGAGGGTGGATGGTGACATGTATCAAATATACTCAGGACTAGGCTGAGGTCAGCATCCACCTGTTCTACAATTTTTTCCAGAATTTGGATCTATGATAGTAACCCATTTTTGAAGACTATGAATTTGGATTTGCAACTTTGTATACCTAAATCTATAAGGGAAAAATATTTTTTTTATTGGGGAGGGGCTTGCCTTGGTCAAGCCCAAATTTACTGATTAACCTTTAATGTAAAATCTATGTAAAAGAAAAGAAAATGCACAAATTCACCTTACTTTGTAAAAACCCTTGTAGACGATCCTGATCCGTAATCCACAAGGATGTAGAAGTTCTCAATGTTTTTAAATCTTGTAGGAATGTAGGATATCTTATCAAATGCAATATATGAATCATACCAAGTCATGGATCTATGAATGTAGATGTACTCATATGCTCAAATCGGATATGTAAATGCAAATGGATGAATAAAACCCTTCCTTGAAAGTCAACTCCACTATCTTCAAAGAAGGAAGGTAGATATCAAAAGGAACATGCAAGATCATGGAAATATTATGAAAAGGCCTCCAATGAAATCCTTCAAAGCTCCTTGAAATCTCCTTGAATGGAAAAGATCTTGAAATCTTGAAGTCTTGAAAAAGTTGCAAAAGGATGTTCTTCAATGCTCTTAGAAGATGTTTATGAATGCTCTTGGAATACTTGTAGAAAAAATGTGGAAATATATTGAACATATAGGATTCCAAAATAAAGTGAGTAAGCCTCCTTTTATACCAATTTCACAATCAAAATTGAAAAGGTTTGACTGCACAAGGTAGGAAAAGAAATTAGAAACCCAAGAAGGGTCCAAAATCTTGAGGAACCTAACCTCATGGTAGGACAACCTTGGCCAACCCCTGAAGGGGTAGGCTGACCTTGGAATTCCCTCTGATGGGTCAATCCATCAGGGGATGGTTCGAGCTCTTGAGGATATAGAAAAGAATAACGGGAAAGGGTAGAAAATAGGGGCCCGATATGGCACAAAAGAAAAGGTACATCCATGGGTCCATAAAGGTATTTAAATTAGGTCCAAAGCATCTGAATAAGGAGGGATAAACATTTATCAACATGGGTGCTTCTATTTTAAGATGAGACAACCTTCTTACATATACACTTCTGAGCCATCCAATCATTGTTTTCACATCAAAATCCTAGCTCATTATCTTTAACATACTCATGCACCTTTTCTATATCTACTTCATCTCGGAAACTAATTAGACTTGCCTCTACCATGATTAATACCCCCCCTAAGTAACAACCTACTTACATAAATCTAGTTTGAATAATATTTTCATAAAATATTATGAATTGATGCATTCCTTTGCATCTTAGTTTTTAATATAAGGGGAAAGCCCCTTTGACTTGGATTTGGACATTACTGGAGTAGATTCCATATCTGAGATTTCTTTGTTCTTCTTCCTTCCTATCCTCTTCATGTGTATCTATCTCATGTATTCATTTTCTTTTCCTTATCTTTTCCTCATTGTTTGATCATGCTTGTCTACCTTGTCATGTCCTTGTATGCTTCTATCGGCTTCTAGTATACCTCTTCTTAACTTGTCAATGACTGTACCTTGTGTATTTTTGCAATGATCAGTAGTTGGTACATATTTATTCCATCTGAGATATGTGGAAATTTTCTTCTTGCTGTTGAAGTTTCTCATTATAATGTGGGGACATATACTGACCCGCCTTATGATATTATCTTCTATTCCTCTCACACCTTTTGGTATATTAGAAACATGACCATTTATTATAATTCTAGGAGATTGATCTTTTCCCTTATAATTTGAGGCTCTATATCTATATGTACCACAATCATATAAAATACCTCTAAAGCTTTGAGGTTTATATCTTCTTACCACATGTTTCTTGCTCTTATTTCTTTTTGTTTTTAATTTTTGGACTTTTATTGATTTCTTTTCTTATTATTAACCCTTTCCATGTTCTTTTTTCCTTTATTGTTCTACTTGACTTGATTTCTTGTCCTCCATCTTTGTTCTTCTTGGTCTTCTTTTTCTTCTTCTTTCCTGACTTATTTTGGTTTTGACTAGATTTTAAATAGTCTCCTTTCTTTGATCTAGTGTCATCTTTGTATTTTTCCCTCCTCTTATTTATCAATGATTCAAGCTTCTTTGAACTGGTCTTGAGCTTAGCCTTTAAATCATTTGAAACTTTAAGCTCTTCTTCTATGGCTTTAACCCACTGATCATCTATGCAAGTTTTTTCTTTCCGTTCCTCATCTTCTCTCTTCTTCTTTGCCTTGTTCTTATGGTCTTTGACTTCAAGATTATCTTGATTTGATTTGGAACATTATCCCTTTTCCCCTTTTATACCTTTGTTTTCTCTTTCCAATAGTGCTTCTAGTTTAGCTGCTATGAGCATAAGCTTTTCCACATGATCTTTTGCAATTGTGATTTCTTTCTTGATAGTCCTTGTCCATTCATTGTCATCTTGATCAATTTATGATATCATACAATTTTGTTCTTCTATAATATTTTGTGATTTGAATTTTCCTTCAACTTTCTCTATACTTGTATTCTCCTCAAGTTGCTTGATATCAAACTCCTTCTGATCTCAATCATTGATACAATTTATAGATCTATTATCTTTTACAACTCTATCTACACCTGCCATCACTTTCTTTTGGATTTTTGATCTTCATATGTACTATTGATTTGATTTTCTTTTGGCATTTTAGAAAGATCAGTTTTCTTCCCTTTGTAGATATCAAATTGACTTTCATTGGATTGAACATGCAAGTAACCATCAACAAGATGATTTAAATTTTTATACCTTGAGGTTGTTGACATCTCTTGTGACTCTTGTATTGCTCCTTCTTCTTTTTCTTCTTCAACTACATCTTCAATTATCTTTGAGGCCTTCTATATCTAATGCAGATTGTGTTGATATAAAACATCTTTAACACTAATTACTTGTCTCTTATTATGTATATTGATAAAAAAATTGTTCAATCTGAGTGATCTGATATTTTACTCTTTTATTATTCAGATGGAATATATTTTATTTTCTCTTTGTTCCTGATCCAATCTCAATTTTGGATCTATTCATTATTTTGCATCCCTCATCATAGAAGTGAAGAGAATATCCCTTCTCAACTAGTTGACCAACACTAAGAAGATTGTTTGTTAGGCCATCAACATGTAGCACATCATCTATTGTATGATTTCCATCTATTGAAACAATACCTCTTCCCTTGATTTTTCCTCCAGTATTGTCACCCCATCTAATAATTCCACCATCATACTTTTCATATTTCACAAATTTGCTTATATCACCAGTCATATGATGTGAACATCCGCTATCTATCAACCAATCATTTCTCTTATCTAGTTCCTGTAACTATGACATTATCTTCTTCATTTGTATGACTTGGAGAATTTTCAAAGTTAACATCTTCAATACTACTAAATGCAATAAAACTACTTGTAGAAGTATCACTAATCATGGTTTTCTCATTGACACAACTAATATGATCATTAGTCATAGTGTCTTTATCAATAGTTTTAGTAGTAATATTGATACTAGAGCTCATACCTTTAGAGTCTTCTTCTCTCATGTCAGTGCTGCTCTTATGCTTCGCATATTTCACATATTTGTTCATGTCTCCAATCAACTAATGTGAGCAATAAACATCAATCACTAACTTTCCTTCTTTTAAATTCTGAGTAGATGATGTATTTTCATCAACTTGTGTGATTGAGATTCCTTCCTTTATTATTCTACTAACATCAACATTAGACTTGTGATTCTCAACTGCACTTGTAGTAGAAATGCTAGATAGCACTTTCAACAATAGTGACTCCTTCATCATCAATGAATCATTTATCATCAACAACATAATAGCACTTTCTCTCTTCTCTAGGCTTATCACACTTATTGTTAGCAAATCTTTCTAGACACCTAGAGGAATGATGTCCTATCTTCTTACATGAAAAGCATTTAAAGGGAAATATTCATTTGTAATTACCAGATCCTTTTGATAGCCTTCTTGATATAATCATTTCTAGCTCTTAAAGCTCTCTTTCTTCTTCTTCAAAAATTCTTAACTCTTGTTCATATTTTAATTCTCTTTTTGAAGGTCCTTCACTTTTTTATGATCTATACATGTCTCTCCTTGACATTGTAGCCTTAAAATATAATTCAAATTTAGGTAATGAATCACCAAACTCACTCATTTCAAAATAAGATAACCTACTGACCAATGTATCTCTTGTCACATTAGCAACAATTCTGATTTCCTCAATAGAAATAACTTTTCTTTTGTAAGTAGGGGACATAGATCTCAACAATTTTGAGACAATCTCTCCTTCATCTAATACACCACCAACACATCTGATACTACATACCAATTCATTTATCTTTAACATATAAGAGTTGATGTTCTCATCTTCAGACATTCTCAAGGATTCATACCTTCCTTTTAGACTTTGTAGCTTCACTTGCTTGACACATGCATCACCTTCATGAAGGGTTTCAAGATTAATCCATATCTCATGTTTTGTCTCTAGATCCATTATATTTGTGTACTCAGTGTCTGATAGGGCACTTGGAAGTGCTTCCTTTTCTTTGATATTATACTCAAACTAATTCTTTTCATTTGGTGCAGCCATTGATAGATCTACAAGAGTGTAGGGATTCTTTGTGATGATCCAAAAGTCCTCTCCAATGCATCTTAGATGGGTGATCATTCATCCTTTCCACATAGGATAGTTTGTGCCTTCAAACCTAGGATTTTTCTTCTTTTAAGTTGCCATATCAGATCTCCCTTAAGCTATTAAGCTTCCTTTAAGAGACCAATGCTCTAATACCACTTGTTGATATTATGGAAGAAATAACTAAGAGGGCGGGGGGGGGGGGGGGGGGGGGGGGGGATGCATAAGTTGTTACCAATGCCTTATACTTTAAATGCTTAGACCCCAAAATCCTTAACTTTGTATACCCTTATATATTATTTGAATAAAATTAATGTAAAGCATGCATGCATAAACAAATCATAAACACATCCACACAATTTGACACAATATTTTTATCGTATAAACCCTGTTAAGGGAAAAACCACGGTGGGGCTAATTACCCACAATAAGAAAATACCTTGTTAGAAGTATAAACTTATTACAATAGTGGAGAATGAACCTACATTCATGATCACTTCCTAGAGCTCACTTCTCAAACAAAAAAACCCTTGAGCTACAACCCCAGGGAAGACTCACTATCTTACAATCTGATCACTACAATGATCTCAAACTTTTATGAGCTGTGTAAATGACATCTACCTCATGTATGATACAACTCCAATGTAGAAATGTAGATCACTATTCAACCTCTTATTGAACCTCTTCTCATCATCTCTCAGATAGACTCTTCCTTTGCTAGCACCCTCCAGCATCCACAACTAAATTTTCCCTAATTCATCTCCTTATATCAAGAATTAGGTCTTCAAACCCTAACTCATCTTCCTTTCAAATCACCACATAAAATGTCTTTCTCAACTTCATATTTTACCATTAAATTCCAATAATAACACTTACCAATCACCTTGAGATCATAAATCTCTTAGATTTCATGGTTTATTGCTTGTGCAACATGATTTACCAACTTAGCCGACCAAGAACAAGAAGAATAATAAAAATATTATTATTGACCAAAAAATCCATCAATTTGGTCCATCTAATCCATGAATATCACCAAATCATAACGCACATACTTAAAAAATATCCTATAGCATTGTTTTAAACACTCATAAATTTAAACCCACCACAACCATTAGATTTTCCATCCCTTTTAACCCATTCCTCATGAATGCTCACTCCAACTTCTGAGATAATAGAATTATGCCATGCGAACCTCTGAAGTACTAACCCTTTGAGTTAAGGACACCTGAGTATGTCTTAAAAATACTCCTATTTTTGCTCCTAAATATTCAATCTTGATTCAACACACCAAACCCTTTTTTGTCTTCCCGTCAACACTGTTTGCCACTCTGTCTGCCTGTCACCAACTCTGACCCTGAAACATAGTCAAATCTTCATGTAATCTTCTGAAACTTGGATTGAACAAAGTATTAACCTTCATGAACCATATCCTATGTGTGCAACTCCATATCATCAATATATGGACCTCATCCAACCTCTGAACATCCTATTGTACTAGCTATCCTGTAACAGTTTAGTTAGCATCAAACAAGTAGATCTTCTAGTCAATTCTTATGAACCTTCTAACATGTTGACATCCCTTTGATTCCTCTGATATGTTGACATCAATGAAAACACATCCAACATTCTAATTTCCAACAAGGTGGGTACAAAATAATCCTTAAATTGTACAAAATTAGGTGCTTACATTTTAGGATGGTACAAATATGTATGAGAATATTCATGAGTATGTGCACAATTACTTAATGCATAATATATAAATTTTCCTAATGTGACTTATATGCATGTTCTATAATAGTTAGTTTGAAATCTCTTTGTATAATATCTCATCTTTCATGCATTGCAATGATGGAGGATGAGAGAGTTCATGTTTGAGATGGTAGTCACCTTGGTTCTTGTTTCTGATATCTTTATGGAGCACATGGAGAACTTGAATGTTTTTGTTGGAAATATTCAGGAATTAACCGAGTTACTGAGAGGGGAGGGCTGAATCAGTAACTCCAAATTTTCTTACAATTTTAACATGTAATTTACCTTTTTAACCTTTGCATACAAAAAGCATGAAACTTAAAAGCATTCACAATAATGACACATAGATTTGGTTACCCAGAAACCTTCCAAAAGAAAGTAAAACTGGGGTGGGGATGAAACCCACAAAGCTTTAGTACTGCAGAATAAAGTTGGCCGGTTAAGGCTTACAATTTGATCACTTCTGATGATCTGCCCTGTTAGGAGCAATAAGGATTGCTAAATCCACCCTGTTAAAGGATTTACAAACATACAATGAAGTATGCACTCGGTAAAGAGATTTTTACAAAGACTGTTAAGTCTACCCGGTTAAAGGATTTAGTACTGATTCACCTGTTAGAATGAAACAGTAGATCTCTGCTTTGCAACTGGATTGCTGAATGAGATTCGTTGATGTACTGATCACCTTCTGTGATGAATTTGTCTTTGCTGTACCTTATAATTCTGAAGCCTTCTGTAATTCGCCTATTTCTGCCTTTCTTTTTCTTTCACATATATTCTACTTCATACATTTTTATTACATCTTTTATTTCTACAACATTGCTTATATACAAGTCTCAAACAATTAATTACAATTACACAGTCGGCTTGTCAAATAAACATAAGTGCTACTAAGTTGGCCCAAATATGGTTACTCGGTTCCTTCAAACTGACTCGGTGACTTTCTGATACTCGGCGTCCACTGCATTACTCGGCATCGTCATGCACTCGGTAGAAGTGAAGGCACGGTTCATACTGATCACTCGGTAGGTATTGAACTCGGTAAGTACTGGTGACTCGGTAGACAAGATGTTGCTCGGTTTACATTGTCCTGATCGGTTTGTACTAACTTGCTCGGTTTCCACTGTCTGCTCGGTTTGCACTGTCTGCTCGGTTTGCACTGTCTGCTCGGTTTGCACTGACTGCTCGATTTGCACTGTCTGCTCGGTTTGCACTGACTGCTCAGTTTGCACTGACTGCTCGGTTTGCACCCAGAATGCAAATAAGTGTTGTCACTAGTGGCAATTCTGCTTAATGCCAACAATCTCCCCCTTTGGCATTAGTGACAAAAACACTTATTGGCCAAAAATTTATATACACGAATCATGCTGAGTTTTATTTTGATTTTTCAAAATTTGTCTTTGTTATAGGGCTTTATACATTGTCTCCCCCTTTCAATGTGCTAACTGTTTCTTATACAAATCTACAACTGTATACATATCTCTCCTTCTATACATATCTCCCCCTTTTTGACGATAATGCCAAAGGTGCATATACAAGTTATTTACAGAGAGAATCCAAAATTTGATAAGAAATCAGAATGTACCTTCATTATTAGTGCCAGGGTTCTGTCCCAACTTTCTTGCAGAATCTTACATGTTTGTATAGCAATTTGGACTTCTGCAGAGAGTTCAATCATGTGATCTGCTATGGAGAACTGATTGTCATGAATCAATGTTCTGGAATGTTCAATGTGCTTATACATTGTATTCATGATGGGAAGGATCATGTGTTGGATGTCTAGCAGTGTAGACCAGATCCTTGAGTCTTCTTTCACTAGATCAGACTGCATATTGGATAGATGTGAAATTTTCATGTGATGAGCAGAGCTTGAACTTGGTTCAAGTTGCAGCTTCTGTATGCTAATCTTCATATCCTCATCCATTTTATTCATTTTATCTTTGACATCCTTTGTGAACTCGGCAAAATTGCATAGTTTGGCCAAAAGAGAGGTAGCATTCGAATAGATAGATTCTATGTTAGACAAAACTGAAGACAATTCCACTTGGTTAATAGCTATGTGCTGAGCAATGTGCTCAAGCACTTTATTGTTGAATCTCTTCTCGGCTCTTTCAACTAACTTTTCTGTCCCGGATGAGTCCTCATTGTATTTCTCAACTGCTTCTGCTAATTGTAACAAAACATGCTGGGAGGAGTCTACTTTAATGCCTAATGCATCAGACAAAATGTCCTTAGCATCCTTGATGATTTGATACTCTTTGTCTCTCTCCTCTTTAGGCTTCTTTTGTTTTGCTTTCCTTTGGAGGATCTCACCTATATTCTGCATCTGGTCTGCTGAGAGATTTGCAAAATCTAATGTAGGAATTTCTATCTCTTCATCTAGGTCTATATCCTCAACTACATTTTTACCCAAAAAATTTTATACTCGGTAGAGCCTTAGGCTTATCTGTACTTAATGCTTTTGTAGTAGTGACAGTAGATAAAGTAGGGCTGGCTATAGATACTGGCATACTTTCTACTGGAGAACTTAAAATATTTACACTTGAAGATTCAAAAGCTGGAAAACTTACTGCTGGAAAACTTAATGGTGCAGGAGACTGCAGCTCGGTAGAAGAAATGGTTGCTGCCTCTGATGTTGCTAGGGATGATTGGACAAATGTAGAAGTTGTCACAACCATGCTTGAAGGTGTCTCAGGGCTGGATGTAGAGACTTTCACTGGAGATGTAGGAAGGGATGCAATGACTTCTGCTGCTATCCTTACAGTATCATCTACCTCAGTGTCTTCTTCTTGTTCATCACTGTCATCTTCAATATCTTTTATTATTACAGTTTCAATGCTCGGTTGGTGAAGGTGGTATATGTTCTTCCATGTGGCTTTTGCAGCCTTCACAACCGATTCAATATTGTTGATCAAAATCAAACAAGTATTGAACTTCAATGTCATCTTATTTTCATTTTCTTTTAATGCCTTCTTTACTTCATCATTATTCAAGCTCGGCATCAACTGTCTCAGGTTTTGATCAAATATGTCTATCACAGTTTGCCTTGCATTGCTCCATCTCATTTTTATTGGATTCAATAGAACTGCTGGAACCTGTGGGGTAATTTCTTCAGGAGAGTATTTCCACTGTCCCATCTTCTCAACAACAGCATCTTCTATTTCCTTCTGTTCTGCTTCCGATCTGGTTTCATATCTCAAGGATTTTATGTTACTTACTCCAGATCCTGATCCATCTCTGAAGAGTTTGAGCTTTTCTTGAAGGCTTAGAGGAGGCCTTTTGAATACTATGTCTTTATCTGCCTTTTCTGCCTTGTCTGCCTTGCCTCTTGTATTTCTCCTTGTAAACACAGCAGTGGGAGGCACACGTGCCTTAGTGATGAAAACTTTTCCTTTCTTCTTTACAGGTTCTGGTTCCTCTATTTTCTCATCCTTTTCCTCTTCTTTTTCATCTATTTCTTCTTTATCCTCGGTTATCATTTGCATTTTAGCTATCCTTTTCTTTCCTTTGTTTACCGCCTGTGGAAGCTTTATGCTTAGTTCAATTCTCACCTTAGCTTCATCATATGTTCCAAAATATGGGGCTTTGGGATTGACAGGCTGATTTAGAAGTGCTTCAATGATGTTCTTGGTTTCATCAATATTTACCTCATAAGGAAGAGGTTTTACATATACAGTTCTTGGTTTAACTGCTTGAATATACACATTATCACAATCTACCATAAAACAGATGTCATCTTTGTAATCTTCCACCAACTTCTGTGGAATCCAGAATCTGTCATTCATTTTCTCTTTGAAAGACTCAAAATAATTATCCATGATGCTTTCAAAGTTTTCACCCATTTCTGCGATGTATTCATTTATTTCATAGAGTACTGGCACATCTTTTCTCCATACAACTTTTCCTTTAGAAGGGAAGAATTTCTGAACATAGAAGAATAAGCAGACCAACAAGGATCCAAACTTACATGGATTGTTTTTGGAAGTTTTGATGCTTTCCATGTTCTTGTTGAACTGTTTCAACAATAAGTCTGCTAGGTCAAATGTCAAGTTGTTTTTGACCACTTTGTATGCTAGGTCAATAGCTTCATAGGAGACACTGTTCTGTCGACTAGAACTGTAAATCTTGTGGGCAATGATATGTGTACCAAACTTGAGTTCAGCGTCGGTAATGCTGCTAACTTTCATGCCTCTACCATCCCACTCGGCTAGGGTTTTCTTCTCTAGTTCCGTCCGACCTAGGGTTTTGGTAGTTTTAGCTTTGTTCAACATGGGAAGACCGGTGACTTGTTGAATCATCTTCTTTGTGATCTCAATAGGTTGCTCAAGCCAAATCTTGCCATCATGTACTCGGCTGAGAATGTACCTAACCCATTTATCTCGAAAGTTTCGAGGAAGATGTGCAATGTGGACTAAACCCTTATCTTCCAGATGTTTGTGCTCGGGTTTCAAAATACCATCCACACATAGTTCCTCATGCAAAATGTCTAGTTCTAGGTTTCCCATTTCATGAATTGAACAGTTAAAATGATTGCGGATATCGTTAATAAGCAGTACCTTAGGAGGAATCTGAGATTGAGCTTCGTTCGGATCTAGGGCTGCTGCAATTGCGGGCACGATCTTAAAATCTGGTGCTTTCCACTCCCCTTGAACTAACATATCAGATCCTTTCTTCGCTGAAGTGCTGGATGATGCCATGGTAGCTCACAGAAAATTCCTTTCGCAAAAGTATTAAATCGCCGGGTTGCCCTTGAAATTTTCTTCTCTCAAAGTGTTTAAAGATTCGCGGTGAAGAATGAGTTTGATTACTTGCTTTTTGTTTACAATTCTGTCATTAATGCTTATTTCAAATTAGGGTAGGAATTCTGATAGACTGTCACCCACTAAGAATTAATTGCTCGAAAAAGACTTCGCAACTCAGTGAACTCGAGAATTCATGATGCTCCGACCTCGCTCGGTAAAGACAGGTACCGACCTTGCTCGGTGAAGACTATACCGACCTTGCTCGGTGAAGACTATACCGACCTTGCTCGGTGAAGACTATACCGACCTCCCTGTGATCTCACTGCATCTTGCATGCTGATTTAGACTTTTCTTTTAATTTCAGTTCTGGAACTGCTTGAGATTGATCTATGAGAATACAGTTCCAGTGCTTCCTTGGAAATTTAATTTGAGTCGGTAGAGCCATCCATTCCATTACTTGGACTGGATTGCTCGGTAGCTTTAGGAATCCATTTTTGTCTCACCTGTTTCCTGACCTTAGTTGCTTCATTCTTCTTTCCTTCTTCAATTCCATTAGCATTCATGCAGTTTCTGGCTATGTGACCGAGTTTAGTGCATTTGAAACATCTTACTGTAGTATCTCTTTTCCTTAGATGATGTTTTATGCAATTCATGCCAATGTGTCCATATTCTCCATAGTAATGACATCTACACCAGGTGTTGTAGTCCCATCCAAACATTGCTTTCACAATTTGTTCTGCTGGATTAAATGTCTTGGATCTGCACTCGGATGCCTTGTGACCTTGTTTGTTGCACTTGTGACAATTACCTCTGAATCTAGGTTTTTCCCTGCATTCATTTGCTTTGTGACCAGGTTGATTGCAGCTATAACATTTTCCATTGAATTCTGCTTTTTCATTGTTCCAACATTTATTTGAAGTATGTCCTATTTTACCACAATGATTACAAGTAGGTTTTTGATTTCTTTTAGTACCTTGCTTAGAGGATTCGCCTTCTTCTTTGTATCCAAGTCCTGCTTTTCCTTTTTGCCTATGAAGATTTCATTCATACAGCTGATTCAAATCTTCTTGACTTTTCAGCATTCCTTCATTGATTTGTTTTTCAGCGTTTAGGTCATCCATCAATCTTAGATTGATTTCCTTTTCAGATCTTAGTTCTTCTCTTGTGTTTTCTATTTCTGATCTTAGATTTAGAATTTCTTCATTTGTATGAGAGATCTGATCAATTAGATTTTCTAGCTGAAGGGGTTTGTTTTGGACTTCAATGTTTCTTTCAACTAATTCATCTTTCAACTTGTTTCTCTGTTCCAAGATCTCACAGAATCTTGTAGAGTGTAGTTCTTGTTCTTTTTTCAATTTTCTCACTTCTTCTTGTAGAGACCCATTCTTTTTTAGAAGTTCTTTGACAGCATTGTTTGCTTCATCTGAGTTATTTGAGGGAAGAAGATCTTCAATCTTTTCTTCAATGTAATTCTAATCATTCATCTGATTTGCAAGTTCCTTCCTTCTTCTTAGGGATTGGGAAAGATGTTCTTTTGCTTCTTTGAGTTTAGCTATGGCCATTTCCAGATCTAGCTTTTCATTTTCAATCACCTTGTTCAGTTTGAATACCTCCATTGTCCTGGATCTTTGCTCAAGCTAGTTAAGCTTTGTCTTGAGAACCAATGCAGCTCTGATACCAATTGTTGGAAATATTCAGGAATTAACCGAGTTACTGAGAGGGGAGGGGTGAATCAGTAACTCCAAATTTTCTTACAATTTTAACATGTAATTTACCTTTTTAACCTTTGCATACAGAAAGCATGAAACTTAAAAGCATTCACAATAATGACACATAGATTTGGTTACCCAGAAACCTTCCAAAAGAAAGTAAAACTGGGGTGGGGATGAAACCCACAAAGCTTTAGTACTGCAGAATAAAGTTGGCCGGTTAAGGCTTACAATTTGATCACTTCTGATGATCTGCCCTGTTAGGAGCAATAAGGATTGCTAAATCCACCCTGTTAAAGGATTTACAAACATACAATGAAGTATGCACTCGGTAAAGAGATTTTTACAAAGACTGTTAAGTCTACCCGGTTAAAGGATTTAGTACTGATTCACCTGTTAGAATGAAACAGTAGATCTTTGCTTTGCAACTGGATTGCTGAATGAGATTCACTGATGTACTGATCACCTTCTGTGATGAATTTGTCTTTGCTGTACCTTATACTTCTGAAGCCTTCTGTAATTCGCCTATTTCTGCCTTTCTTTTTCTTTCACATATATTCTACTTCATACATTTTTATTACATCTTTTATTTCTACAACATTGCTTATATACAAGTCTCAAACAATTAATTACAATTACACAGTCGGCTTGTCAAATAAACATACGTGCTACTAAGTCGGCCCAAATATGGTTACTCGGTTCCTTCAAACTGACTCGGTGACTTTCTGATACTCGGCGTCCACTGCATTACTCGGCATCGTCATGCACTCGGTAGAAGTGAAGGCACGGTTCATACTGATCACTCGGTAGGTATTGAACTCGGTAAGTACTGGTGACTCGGTAGACAAGATGTTGCTCGGTTTACATTGTCCTGATCGGTTTGTACTAACTTGCTCGGTTTCCACTGTCTGCTCGGTTTGCACTGTCTGCTCGGTTTGCACTGTCTGCTTGGTTTGCACTGACTGCTCGGTTTGCACTGTTTGCTCGGTTTGCACTGACTGCTCAGTTTGCACTGACTGCTCGGTTTGCACTGACTGCTCGGTTTGCACTGACTGCTCGGTTTGCACCCAGAATGCAAATAAGTGTTGTCACTAGTGGCAATTCTGCTTAATGCCAACAGTTTTAATGGTATATGTTGGCTATAAGGATTATTTACTTGATATGTTTGAGTTTACTTTTGATCCCTTATGTAATGTATACATTATGTGGAACCTTTTTGGAAAGGTTTATTGTAGACATTGCATAATATTTGTAATAAAAAAACAACATGGATTATATGGGTTAGAATTTATTGGGGCCATTATTTATGTTGTATGTGACATTGGGACAAGTATTTAATATGGGTTGTACATTGTAAAAATATTCAATATTAGGAATACATTGTACCAAAAGGTAAATATCAGGGACATGATTTTGTGGACTTATGGTCAAACACTTATTTTAATTATATTGCTTGGTGGTTTTGTTCAACCTTGTTTCTATAAAAGCTATAAGGCACATGACTATTAATTGAGATTAGATATCATAACATTTGGCTTGTTGGCTAAGGTTGATTGATCATATCTTTTAAGCTACATATGTAAGGAGAGGAATAATAGAATGAGATGTGTGGTTACAAGATACTTGTTTGCTTGTTCACATGAAGTGGAATTAGGGTGCTTGATGTTTCAAAAGGCTTGCATAGAGACTCTCTTAGTATATTTTAATATTTGTTAATAAGATAATACATTGAGTGTGTGAGTGCTTTTGGTGGTTAAACTTCTTTATTATGAGGGTTTTTCAAAGGTACATTTCATGTCATCTTAGATTTTCAATACTTGTTTGCATATTTTCCTCTCATTGGATTATATGGAAATAGTTTATTATGACTATATATATCCTTTCACTTAGAACTATTAAATTTCTCATTCTAAAAAATGTATGTGCTAGCCATGGGTGCAACCACACATGGATCTGTAAAATTGCCTAATCAAATATTCCTACTAAAATAAAAAATTCACACCACTCGAATAAATCATTATTTCTCTCTAATCAATTTATAACTACCTCCATCACTGTTTATAGATAGTAAATAGATATAATAAACACATAAACATATACTATACAAATTTGATTAATTGATTAGATTAACATGTAATTAACCATAGATTTTGAAACATTGGCTTGGAGAATCATATATCATAAAATATTAAAAAACAACAATAACAAATAGCACCAAATGTACATAGGAAAATAGTTTTGGAAAAAAGATCCATCATTAAAGAGATGTTGAGTTTCTATTAATCTTAACAAAGTAAACACATCAAGAAAATCCACTACAAATCGTTGATCCAATAGCATAGCAATACTTCACCCATAGAACACACTAGAAACCTCTTTTTAATTCCTCTAATATATAAAGAAAAGGGAATAGGAAACCACCAAGTGCTTTCTTGAAATAAATGGCCAACATACAAGTGCATTTAAAATAACTCCCAAAATAGATATCATGAATAAGCTACATCTTTGACTTGTAATTCTTGGTAGTTATCACTCCCCATTTCTAGTGCTTTTCTAAGAAGATACCAAGTACTAAGGGCCCTACCAACTATGACAAGATGCCTCACTCCTAAAAATTAACCCATTTACACTTGAAGAGAGAGGGAGTTAATTGCATAATTAAAAATGACAACAATAATTCCATTATTAACCTTTTCCCATAGCCTCTTTGTTTAAATCCATTGCAGCAATATTTGAAATACCTTCGATTTTTTTTAAAATAAGTCTGAACCCTCATGGGCATCCATTCACCCCATTCAAAGATGTTTAGAGACAACAACATTATATAGGATTACAGTACACTAAATCCCAATAGAAAAAATTAACATGGGGAAGAAAACATCAATCCAACAAATGCAAAATGAACAAAACTAAAGATGGCAAATTCAAAGACATTGAAACCATGATTTTATAATAAATGCAAATATTAGGAAAAAGGTGCACTTTGTGGTGTTGAACAAGAAATCAAATGAATGAGAGCTTGAGATTTGGAGAATGAATCAAAATTGGAAATACTATTCCCCATTTGATTTTTTTTCTAAATCTAAATAAAGTGGTATTTGGCTCAACAAAAACTAGAGTTTGTTGTTGTAATATTAGTGCTTCTCAATACCCATCTTCAAACACACAAGTAAATGCATTTAAAAAATTCAAAGGAGTAGAGGAGGGCGTTGTTAGAGTAATAATGTTTTCTTATTAATTAAATCATGTTTGATTTAATTACTAAGTCACTTATTATTTCTTTATGCTTAAACTAAACATTAGACATATAATAATTAATTGCTTTACTAACTATTATCATGCAACCTAGGTTTTTTCACCCTTTTAGGGTCTTGATCGCCTTTCATAAGGATTGATCTCCTTTGTTTTCATAACAGATTGTAATTGAGAAACATTCATTTTATTGAATCACAAATTTTGTTTTTGCACATCAAGAATGTCTCCTCTTTCATGGATCCATGCGTTCAGGCCTCTCTAGCTTTTTGCTTATCTCTCTTTCTGTGACAAGTGTTTGCGTGCATGTGTTCTTGGGAGCTGTGGGTTGGTTACTAATCAATTCCAATAGGCATGCCCATACATATAGGATTAAACCACACCACAAAGGTTATACTATGAGATCCATCCCCATATAGGAGTAAAGCAAACTTCTCAAGCATGTATATAATAGCTATAAAAATCTTGATTCAAGAGAAAATTCAAAATTCTAGCCATTGAAACATTCCACACACTAAATTTTTATCAATAAGTACAAAAATTGGATGAGTCAAAACCTTCAAAATCATCATTTAAGTATGATATCAATTTATTAGGCCAAAAAAAAAAAGTTTAGATGGTGAGAGTTGCACACACACACACACACACACACACATCTCTTATGTTAAACTGTTAGCTTACATGGGGCATATTGTGGCATGAATTCAACTTATGAGCTCACACATTCCTATCTTTATTTTCACTTATCTCCAAATTTATATTTCTAATCCCTAGATAATCGTTCAATATCCTGTATTAGAATTGTGTGTAGACTTGATCTCTTTCACTTTTATAATCTTCAATACAAACCTCAACATTTTAAAGTTTAAAATTTAAAATTATCCACTAACAACCAATTCACTTCACTTGTGATTTGATCTAACACATGTTAATATTGATTTGTGTACTCATTTGTTGTAAATTTAAGGACATTCACTCACTCATTTGTTATCAAAGCCACTAAATTTACACAATCCATATTAATGTTACAGTAGCTTATGCAATTTGATTGTGTAAAGTTTTTTAACATCAATGTCTTAGATCACACTATGTGATCCATCATTAGGATACATAGAGCACAAAGAGCAAAAAGATGAATGACACAAATTAAGGATATTTTTGCACTTTGTGCTCTCTAGCATCTTGATGATGGATCACATAGTGTGATTCAAAACGTTGATGTTAAAAACTTTACACACTCAACTTCCAAAAGCTATTGTATCATTTGTAATCATCTAAGAGTTTTTAAGGAGCCTACTATGATTTTATAAATAGACCATTTATGAGAGCATTCAGGTAATATTTATTAGAGAACATCATTGTAGGTTTGGTTATTGTCTTTCAACATTTTGCTCAAAGTCATGAGACCAATTTGCTAGAGATTTGATCAAGGAGAACATTACCCTCACAATTAATTAGATTCTCAAAAAGTTTCAGTAAATGACACACGTCCTTAAAATAAACATACATTCAAAATTTAGACGAGTAAATTAAATCAAACATCTTCTACTAATTTAGATCTATGTACATTAGTTCAATTCCATGTCAATAATCAAGTCCCTATACACAAAATACAATCCACATTCATATAAGTAAAACAAGATAAAAAAAAAACAAATAATTCATAAAATTAAAAATCTTCATCTAAATCAATCTTAAGATTTTAAAAATTATTAAATTTATTTATAATATTCCACATGTCACTTTTCTATTATAAATTATAAAACTAAATATTAAATTAAATTCTACAATTGATTTAATGCTGATTTGATTTCACATACCAATCTAAACTCATTATCATAGAAGAAATGTATTCACATTATGCTTTAATTGATTATCCTAAGATTTATTTATGTAGAGAGCATTTACTATACAACAATAAAGTTATCTTATCTTTATTTATCATATTTGTTTCCACAAAATTTAAAAAATGTAAAGTTTATTGATTTCTAAATATGCGAGAAAAGAAAATAAAGACCACTTTTGGTAGAAATATCTATGGAATATTCTGAAGGCAATTGAATATCTTTCTTGTCTTGTTTGAATTAATCACCTCACATGAAATATCCTCGAGATGCAATTGACAAGATAAGATATTTTATAAGAAAGTTTTGGCACACTCGAATAATGCAATATTGAAATGAAGAGTTGAAAAGAGGATTTTGGAAAGTGCAAAATATCTCTTTTTGTTTATTATTTTATTATTATTATTATTATTATTTTTTTCAATGCAACATGCTATTGTTTTGTTTATGATTTTCTATGATTATTAATATTTTAATTCTTTAATGGAACAACTATTGTGAATCTCCAATATGTGACATCATAGAAGAGACATGTCCCCTCCCAAGGTACTTAGATTGACATGGTGTTTCAAATGTATAGACTTCAAGTTTTCACTATTTGTTGTAATACTTTTATTTTAGATATTTTGAAAGGATATTTAGAGTTAAGAGGATATAAAGAAATATTTTATTAGATATTTGTATTAAAGATGGTTTTTATTTTTTCTTTCAAATTTATTTTTTAAAATATATTAAAAAATATTTTTAATTAATAATAGATAAAGAAAGATTATTTTTTCAACTACTTATTTTGTCTTATGTTTTAGTTTTATCTATATATGTTTTCATTGAAAAAGTAAATTATATGATGTCGGTAATTATATTTTTATATAGCAAATTATAATATTATGAGAATGACTCAATCTTATTCTATCAAATTTTGCTTGAATCCCTTTTCTTTCGTGCATTTAACTTTTTTGATCCATTATTTATAACCGATCTAAGAAATCTTTGTGTGCCTTCATTTGTGAGTTTTAGCTTAGTGCGTTCTTTATTATCCTCTGGTGTGTTAGAAATTGACAAAATCCATAAAAGTTTTTTTGAGGGCTTTGCGTTTAATTCCTATGTATTTTTAGTATTCGTTAGAGTTGCAAGATTTTAAAGTTTACCTTAATCACATGCCTTTCTCCTCAACCTCAACTCCTCGATCTACCAACTTTAAAAGTTCCAAAATCTTTCAAGTTAGTGTGTCAAACTTTACCTTCCTAGAATACTATTTACTTGCTAAACTAATATTTTGACCTCCTACTCTCTGAAAGTTTTCTAAGTATTTTTTTAGACTTAGACTTTTGTTTTTTCCTTTGTTCATCCCACTATAAGTCCTTAAGGGGCGATTTCCTTGGCATCCCCTCCCTAAAGATATACCATAGATTTTCATTAGAGTTAGACCTTCAAGACTCCTCATTTCCCCCTACCTCCTTGTCATTTTTTTTGCCACCTCCAACTCCCCACACCCAAATCCCAACATTGTACACTATATTTTCTCATTAGAGTTAGACAGTCAAACTTCCTTCAATATTTTATGAAATGCTAATAAATCCATAATGAAGTTGTAAACTTTGAAAGATTGACCAAGAAAGGTACCTTCCATAAGAGCATGTTGCAACACAAGCTTGCTTGAATATTGAGAAATTGATGTATTGTATACCGCCTTAATTTCTTTCTCTTTGGATTATATCACTTCTTCCACTTTGTCAACTTTTCTTATTGAAATCTCATGTTCAATTTTTCTTTTTCCTTTGGGAAAATTGATATACTTCTTAAACCAAATGTAGTATCATCATATTCAATTCTTCTTTAATAATTCCTCTCAAACCATTAATATGTATCACTGCCCTTTCTTGATTAACTTAATGATGACTAGCCCTAATTTTTTAACTTGTAAAATTTCCTAGTATAATCTTTCAAATTCAAATCCTTCTTAGTTTTTCCAATCTTTTCAAAGTGTGTCTAATTGATAATTATATATGAATAAACATAGCTCTTGATTTTGACATTTTCCAATCCTACCTTTCAATATTTTCCTTTCATTTGCTATTCCATTCTAAATAATGTAGCATGATCTTTCAACTTAATCCTACCAATCTTTAGTTTTTATGGATTTTATATCTCCATATACATCAACTATTTTTATATTTTAATTAGCCAATCTATTAATTCTAAGGGATTTAAGCCACTAGTGTAATTAGGAACATTAATTAGAGATGCCTTAGAATAGTAAAAATATATTTTAATATTCTTACTTGTTATGTGCCTTCTTCATCTTCATACTCTTCTAGAATGACTTGACTTATTCCTTTGGATTCTGCATCACTCTCATCATCTCTAAACATATGGCCTCTTCTCCCCTCATCCTCAACAACATCTAGAAATATCTAAAATTTTAATGTGATACAAAATATTATCTATAACTTTTGCATTGTCAATATGTTGACTTCTGAGCACGCTTTATGGTCGAATTCTAACTTATATTTGGTGCAAAATACCTCATAATTTGGTCATCAATTCAAAGCCAAAGTCATTGGGTACCATCTATCTAGAAACTCAATATTGGAAGATATCTTCACACCTCTTATTTTAGAGTCAAACTAAGCCCCGATACCACTTGATGCTATCATGGATAAAGGATACAATTAATGATTATCCAACCACCCAACTTGAAACATGTTAGTATTATGTATTCCGTATTGTCATTGATATCAACATGCTTTGTGCATTAACGTCAATTTGATGAAGAGGAATATAGGAGTACAAAGACATCTGATATGCATAAAAGAGTACTTGAAGAATAATATGCAGGAGTATTTGAAGTTTGATATGAAGCAAAGAGTTCTTTAAGTCTAATATGTAGGAAAGCGTATTTAAATTTTGATATGTAGAAAATAGTAAGGAAAGAGTATTCAAAGTCTAATACATGCCAGTAAGAGTATTTGATGTTTTATATGCAGGAATGATTATTTGAAGTATTGTTCTCACATAATTAATCTAATGACTAGTTATGATAACAAGACTCTATGATGTGTATCTAGAAAGATGGATGTATGGGAAGCTAAAATATGCAAGAAAGTGAATTTGAAGTCCTTATGGAAGAATGATCTGCATTCCTCCACATAAGAAGTTGTTGGATTATAGTGTTGGTATTGTAATGCATGGTTTGTGAATGTTACCCTATCATTTATTCAAGTACATTTTAATTTAGTGGAAGAAGTTATATTTTTCTATTTGCCGACATAAAGGCTAGCTGTCAGGATTGGTCAAGATAGGTTCTGAGAATGCTCCGTGTTAGAATATTAGGTTTTACAATTTAGTGAAAATGTTCCTAATGTCTATGCAGTGTTCCACTTCATATATCTTATGTTAGTTTTCTCTACAAGTGAAGATATGTTGTTCAGAGTGTGAAATTATTGTTTAGGTTGGTCTCTAGCTGATTCAACTAATTTTGATGAACTATTTATGACTTACTAGTTTGGACATGCATTAGAGGAAGGGTGGAGAGAATGATTTTTGTCATGTCATGGTGTGTTTTGATTTGCACGACATCATATACATTGTAATGTATTTTTGGGATGACTCGTTGGTTTTCTTTAATGTTTTTGTACATGTTCCATTTAGGCCAATCTTAAAGGTGGTTGCAATGATTGTGCTTTAATGAAAACATCTTCAAACAACATGTTATAACTTTTTTGGGTCCCCTTTATCTTGTGGGGTGGACCACATTGAATATTTGTACTCATGATAACTGACATTGTAAAAATATTGTTTATCTTTATGTGGTAGACCTCATTGAATTTTTTACGATCAAACTTGTATATATATGAATGCAAAAGGATGAATTAAGGCTAGAATTGGTGTGAATTATGTATGGATTGAATGTGAAGGAAGAGTAATGTTATTAAGAAATAAAAGAGGTTGAAGAAAGTTAATTTGACATAGTTTCTACATAGATCAATCTTAAGATCCTATATCTTTTATCTCATCATTTCCTTATATCTACTAGAAGATTTATCAACTTGTGAAAATCTATATATTGCACTAAATTAGTGTGCTTTGGTTTGTAAATTATACATTAGGGAATTATTTTATTCCTAGGGAGTGGTGTGCTCCATTATAAGTGTGCCTAAAATAAATATTGTAAGTAGTTATTCATATAATGAGTAGACTCTCTGCGTGGTTTTTCCCATATTGGGTTTTTCACATAAATCTATAGTTCATTTGTATGTGTGCTCATTTCTATATATTTAACTTGATAATTATTTGGTTCAAAGTTAACTGCTAAAGATGTGTGATAGAATAAGTTGATTTTATTTTTGCATGCTGATTCAGCCCCCCCAACATTCAAAAGTGTTCAACAGTTGGTATTAGAGTTGAGTTCCTCTAGAAGAAAGCTTAATTGCTTGAGGTAAATCCAATATGGAAAATGAAAATGGTTTCAAAGTGTATCATCATAAATTGTAAGCACCTGGCATTTGTGTATAATTTCATCATTATTTAGAACCCACCTTAGTTTGTTTTCATAGTAGGACTTCATATGGTAGTTAATGGACGCCTAAATTAAAATATGGGTCCTCTATCATTTCAATCTTGTTTAAAATTAAGGTAACCCCTTATTTATAAGTGTGCTACTCTATTTTTTCCTCCAATCCAATAATTTATTTCATCACTTAGGCCTTATATTATCTTTTATGGCCCTCATGTTCTATTTTGATCTCAGAATTAGTTGTACTTTGTAATTTGGCATCCCATGATTGTTTGGGACATGTGTTCTTGATATGAGATTTGATTGGATGGAACATAATTTTTATGGAATTATGTTCTTGGGAACAAAAATACCTGGGCATTTTATTCCTCGAAGATTAGGCCCAAATTGGAACTAGAGTCATGTCTTAATGATTTAGTGGGATATTTAGATTTATAGTTAGCTTGCTTAAGTTTTAACCCCCGAGATGTTGTAAGAGGTATACAAACACCCTATCCATCCTCATTTTGGCATCCACATTCAATATTAAGCTATCAAGTTTGCAAGGTGAGCCTACACAATCAAGACTCAAGCATTCAAACATTCAATATCTAGAAAATTTCTCAAGCATTCAAGGTTTTATTCTCTATGGATCAATATTCTTTCCCTTATTTAATTCCTAGAAAATGAGTGTTCTATCAAGGAAGGAGATACACCCACATATACATCTTCTTTCTTCTTCTCAATCAAGTATTGTGGCAAATTACAACATCCACCACATGAGGTTTTGCCTTTCATGATTTCCTTTTGGGTTTTTGTGTTAAGTCAAAGCTATTTCATCAACATATTTGATCACATTCAAAGAATTATTTTCATTACAAAGGTATAACATATTATATTTTTCAGATCTAGCCTCTACTATATGACAACACACTTTTATTTCCTTACATTTGAAGGTTAATTCTAAATAGGGGTTTGACTAAGATAAAACCCTCTAGCTAACCTTCTTACTTATTTTTTTTGTGTGCAGGGATAGGTGGTGTAGTTGTTGAGATTTGATTTGGCAAGTACATGATCTGTTAGGAAGACTACAACTAGATTCAGGCAAAACACCTAGGTACAAAATGCCCCAAGCTTTATACTCCTAGGAAAAAAATACCCAAGGATTTTTTTACCTAGTATATCACCTTCAAATTTAGATCATATGTCGATACAGTTCACAAATCCCTGTTTTAGGTCATTATAGCTTCCTATCTATTTTATGTATGTCTATATTATTTGAAACTATCTATATTTTCTTATTTAACCTTGTATTTTGCATCATCATACCATCTCATTAATCCATTCAAATTAGTGAAGGATCATTAACTTACTTAGAGCTTTACTTGAGCCTTTCGAGACATATTCCTTTTGATTGTGCATTAGGAAAGGGGTACAATTTGCATTGCATTGCCACCCATATCATTCCTCTTTTCTTATTGTTCATTTTGATTTTAGTGTTAGGTCTCCTTTTTGTGCTTTTATCTAATACATTATATCTTTAGGTCTAATTTGGGTAATTTTCATCATATAATTTACTATGTTAGATTAGTGTATGATAACTTATGTTGTTACATTTATCCTTCTCTTTATCAATCACAAAGAGTGAATAATACTTCCTTGCATTTAATGATATTTATATTCCTTCATGGTGTTCTTTCATATGGTATTATGAGATGTTCAAATATATTTCTTCCTTATAAGGCATGTTTCAAGTCCTTTATCAATATTTCATGTAGTTTTATCATAAAACATTTAACAAAATGTATGGAATATATTGACTATATAAGAGCCTTTGTTGATGAACCTAAAGATGAAATTAACATAAACATGAGGATATAGATCAATCTCCTAAAAACCCCATCTTAGTGAGACCTAGATCCTCTCCTGCTAAATTCACCTTAATTGATAGTCTTAAGGAAGCTAGTTTATGCACTTATTTAGATGACCTTAAAACAATCTTCCTTTTATAAAAGCATTCTTTATAATCCTAGTTTTAAGAATTTTCTTGATGATTTATCTCCAAGATTAAGATTAAGTAGACATTAAGATCTTTATAAACCTTATTTTTCTTCTCAACCTAATGAAAATGAGAATAACAATAGGAATACCAATATTTCCCCTCCTATTCCTCTTTATACCACATGATTTCATAAGTCTCAAGATTAATTTCCTGCACCCTCTAAATTACAATATAATTACAATGTGGGTTATGCCATTACCACTCAACAAGGTTATAGTGGAAAATGTCTTGGTATTAATGAATACGGTATAAAAAACCCTATAGATCCTCCTACATAAGTTACTAGATGTGGTCTAGGATTTATACTTCAAGCCACCACTTTTCCTTCTTCCAAACCTTCTTCATCCTAACACAAACATCCTTTATACATGCTTTTACCAACACCATCTGTTGTCACACCTCCTTTTGATGACTATCTGGCTTTAGCTAAAAGAGTCTTTTGGAGACTTACATATGATACTAAGATTCATTTTCCTTTTAGATATTTTCCAAAGAATCAAATATATATTAATGGCGAATTTCTATGTCTTTTTCATCATAGAAATAAACATTCTCTTTTTTATTGTATTGAATTTAGATAATTTGTTCAAGATTTAGTAGATAGATCTCTAATTTTCTTTATAGAAGATCTTATGATTTTTATTGATATAAAAAATGTACCTTAGCATCTTTCTTTCCTATAATGTTTTTCTCAATCATGTGATATTAATATATTAAATCATTGAGAGCTTTTGGTTTTGAACTATGTTTGTTTTGAGCAACATATTAGGTCTTTTTTCTTGTCCTCCTACTTGGGGGTAAAGGTCTCTCTCTATCTTCATTTCTCCTTCTAAAGGATCCATTATCTCTTTGTTGGTTAAATATTTTATACTATTATTTCCTTCCACACATGGACTTGTTTTTTAATGATCTTTCTCTTTAGGGGATTGATATCCTTCTTTATAATCTCTTCCTTCTAAGGAAGTGTATGTCTATTTTAATGGATTTTCCCACTAAGTTTGTATAATGTGACATCCTTTATCATTTTCCTTTCATGGGACCTATTTATTTCTCTTTGTGGGATTGCATCATTTATAGTACATTCTTGGTTGCATCAGATTCTTTATTTCATGCAAAGATCTATCATCTTTGTTAACAATATTTTTCATTCCTCATAGAGCATGTCTATTATAAATGATCTTCCACTTGGGGGGTGCATTGTTTTTCTCTTCCTTTCCAATTGATCCATAATCCCTTTATTGACTTGTTTCTATTATAATTTAATGTCCTTTCTTGTTTGGATTTGTTTGTTTTACATTGGGATCTTCTTCTTTTTTTCAAGAGATTTACATCCTTCTTTGTAAATTATTCTTGTTTGAAACTGCATATCTATTATAAAATATCTCACTTATGATTTATAATGTGTTATCTTTCCCTTATATTCACCCAAGTTGGGGAGAAATATTTTCTTGTTTTCTTCTTTCGCTTTCTAAGGATCCACTTTCCTTGGTATGGTGGTATTTGTTTATCATGCGCCATTCTTTTCTTATATGGAATTCTTCATATTGATTCAGGATTCACTCTTATGCAAGAGGTGTGAATCCTTGATCAAAGCCTCTTCCTTATTTGTGAAAGTATGTTAATTCTAAAAAAACTACCCTTACTTAGGAGATTAAAGTGTGTCATCATTCATCAAGAATCCCCTTTTTTCCCTGACAATAGAGGGGTTAAAAAGGGTGCATTCTTGTTCACCTCCCCTCTTTGTCTTGAAGATGTTATCTTTGTTCAAGAAATCCTCTTTAAGATAAATGTCTTGTATCCAAGATATTTTCCTTTCAATGTTCTCTTTCCACTTGCAGGTATCCTTTCACAATTATCTATTCATTGGCTGACAAGAGTCTTCCATCTTTGCTAAGGTTACAATATACATTGTTGTTTTAAGGATATCTCCTTGTTGCTGAAAATATGTATCCTTGTTATATTTTCCTTATGATTACACCATAGTCCTATGTTTCCATCATAAGGAGGGGGGCATACATATGACCTCCTTGTACATTATGTAACTTTTATTGGTCCTTTGATTGACCTCTTTTGTGGATCCACATAAAGACTATGTTTTTTGTAAGACTGATCCCGTAAGCTTCCCTGTGCACAAAATTTAAAAGTTGGCCCATGAGTAAAAATTTTTAAGCCGCCCCATGCACAAAATTTCAAAGTCACTCCATACACAAAATTTAAAAGTTGCCTCATGTGCAAAATTTTTTAAATGCCCCATGCGCAAAAATCCAAAGCCATCTTGTGTGCAATTTTTTACAAAGTAGAATTGATTAGCATAACACAATTTACTAGAACATAAATTATCCTTCTATATATTTGGCATGAGTGAAACTAGCATAACATATATTTCTATCCTTTGTACTCTTTCCTCCTCTTCCTCTCCCATGGATCACCTAGCATAACTTAACTTGGTATACTATTGGATTCATGATTAATCACTTCCTTTCCATGCTCTCATAGCTTTTCTAGTGGGTTAGATCATGGAGTGTTGTTCTTCATTGGTGTATGCTCTTTCCATTTCCATTTTATCACTTGTGCTCCTTCAATATCTTTTAGAACATGATGCTAGTGGTTGGGACATTTTCTTGGTTGAGGTCTATTTAAATAGTTGATTTGGAGGTTTTTTAGTACTAACCCTTTTTGTTTGTGGCTTTTTTATTTTTGTATTCTTTTGTTTGTTGTCCTATTTTCTTTTATTTTTGTGCCCTTGTGCATGGTTTTTTGAGTTGAGATCCTTTATTTTGGGGCTCATTTCCTTGAACTTAGTAATGTCTTATCTCTTTGTAATTTTCTTTCGTTTGTTGTCCTATTTTCTTTTATTTTTGTGCCCTTGTGCATGGTTTTTTGAGTTGAGATCCTTTATTTTGGGGCTCGTTTCCTTGAACTTAGTAATGTCTTATCTCTTTGTAATTTTCCCATCTCTCTCTCTCTCTCTCTCTACTATGATAATGGTTTGTCTCATACTCCCAATAAAGTGGGAGCTAAATGTACCATCATAAATATTAAGCACATGACATGTGTATATAAGTTTTTGACTGTTTAGCACCCACCTTAGTGTGTTTTCATAGTAGGAATTCATATGACACTTAATAGACACCTAAATTCAAATATGGGTCCTTTATCATTTCAATCTTGTTTAAAATCAAGGTAATCTATTATTTTTAAGTGTTCTCTAAATTTTTCTCCAATCCAAAAATTTATTTCATCACCTAGGCCCTATATTACCATTTTTGGCCCATGTGTTTTGTCTCAATCTTTAATCTGGTTGTACTTTGTAATATGGAATTCCATAACTATATGGGACTTGTGCTCCTAATATGAGCTTTGATTGGGTGGAACATAAAACCTAGGGTATTATTTTCATAGGAACAAAAGGCCCTAGAAATTTTGTTCCTGAAGATTAGGCCCAAATTGGAACTTGGGTCCTGTCTCATTGATTTAGTGGGATATTTGGATTTATAGATGGATTGCTTAAGTTTTTGTTAGGAATAAGGTGTCTCAACCTTGGATAATTCCTATTCTTATTATTTGTTTTGTAAAATGTATTTCTTGCAAATAATGTTGATGTGTCAACATCTTGAATTATGTGTAAGGAGATCATGGCTAAAACGGTTATGACAGATTCCTATGACACATAAGAGCTATGTTAGGAAGATTCAATGATAGGTGAAGACATGTGGCAACTGATAAATTTGAGTACTGTACACTCTTCCCCAATTGTGGGGTTCCTATTTTCTCAGAGAACGGTAAAACCCTAATATGGTTATCTTTGGGAGTAGCCCTAAAAAGTGAAGCGCATGATATAAGCATTTTTTAGGGTTGTGAAGATATGTGATGTGAGTGTATTGTTGGAACATTTTATGCTGCCGTGATTTGTCTTCAAGGTTTTGAAATCTTCTGAAAGAACTTGCATTGCAAGTGTATTGTAAGCTGCAATAGTTTTGATCAATGCATTGTGCAGGTTTTGGAGTGCTGGGGTTTTTACCGAAAGGTTTCCCCAGGGTATATCATTGTGTTATTCTCTATTTTTCTATATGCATGGTATGTGGTTGCAATATCTTTGTTAAAGTAGTTAACGAATCTGAAATTGTAAGGATTTAAAAGAATTTGCACAATACTTTCCTATAGAGATTAGCGTAGGAAGTTGTTTCCGCACCTGAGTTTCCTTACAGTTTTAACCCTTGAGATGTTGTGAGAGGTATATAAACACCATATCTCTCCTCATTTTGGCATCCACATTCAATATCAAGCTATCAAGTTTATAAGGAGAACCTACATAATAAAGATTTAAGCATTTAAGCATTCAAGATCTAGACTTCTTCCCAAGAATTCAAGGTGTTATTCTCCATGGATCAAGCTTCTTTCCCTCATTGAATACCTAACAAAGGAGTGTTCTATTAAGAAAGGAGATACACCCACATCTACATCTTCTTTCTTCTTCTCAATAAAGTATTATGGCAAATTACAACACCACCACATGAGGTTTTGTCTTTCATGATTTCCTTTTTTATTTTTGTGTTAAGCCAAAGCTATTGCATCAACATATTTTATCAAATTCAAAGAATTATTTTCATTTCCAATGTATGATATATTCTATTTTTCAAATTTAGCTTCTGCTACATGACACCGTGATTTCATTTCCTTTCTTTTATTTTAAGGTTGATTCCAAATATGGGTTTGAATGAGGAAAACCTCTCTATCTAACCTTCTCTCTTGTTTTTCTATGTGTAGGTACAAGTGGCACAACTCTCAAGACTCTATTTGGAAAGTGTAGGATCTAGAGGGGAGACTGCAACTCAATTTTGGAAAAAACACCTAGGTACAAAATGTGCTAGGTTTTTTGTTCCTAGGAACAAAATATACAAGGTGTTTTGTACCTGGTAGATCACTTTTAGATTTAAATTATAGGTCAATACAGCTCTTAGATCCTCATTTCAGTTCATTACAACTTCTTGTATATTTTTTGTTAGTTGATATTTTTTAAAACTATCTAAATTTTCTTATTTAGCCTATATTATTCATCATCATATCATATCATCCATCCATTCAAATCAGTGAAGAATGATTGACATACTTAGAGATTAAGTCATACTTAATCCTATTGAGACATCCTCCTTCTAATTGTGCATTAGGAGAAGGGGTAAAATATGCATTTCATTTCCACCAACATCATTCCTCTTTTCTTATTACACACAAAGTACCAAAGTTTTATGTAAAAATTTATATATTCTGGAAGGAAATGATGGAATCACATTTGGAATCTATGCCATTTGGAGTTCTTGAAGCTATCAAGAAACATTGCACACTACTGGCATTTGGTATCCTTCTAAATTAGACGAGACCAAATCTTATGAGAAATTTGCAATTAATAATCAATGAAATTTATGAGATGCAAGATTGCATGTGAAGTTTGGTAAAGCTTGGAAACATATATGAAGGATACAAGAAGATCAAACAAATCAAGCTACAAAATCTAAATCATAAGTTTGAAATTTTCAAAATGTTTAAAGATGAGAATATTGAAGGATATATACATTGGGTGAATGAAATCATAAATGTTATTAGAAGAACAAGTGGAAATATAGAAGACAATGACATTTTGTTGAAAGTGATGAGAACCATGACCAAACCCTACAAAACCTTGTTGTTACCATTCAACAAAGCAATAATAAAAACAAATACATTTTGGAAGAAGTCCATGGTGTAGTTTTTTCCTTTGAATGTTTGAACTTGAAGAGGGTCCGTATGGAAAGAAGGATGCTACATTCAAAGCTACTAAAAGGAATGAAGATGTACAAGAAGAAAGATATGGTCTGAATGATGAAGAAGCCAAATTTATCAGGAGACTAAATACATGATCCATAAAGTATAAAGGTGATTTACTATTTAAATTGTCGAAGAATAGGATATTATGTTGCTAAATTCCCTTTTAAGGAAGATTATAGGTTGACTAATAAAGTAAAGGAAAAGTATGATAGAAGTATTAGATTATATGGAAAAAAGAAGAGTTTGTGTTCAATGGAAACTCATTCATCAGAAGATGAGGGAAGAAATGACTCAAATAATGGAGTATTGTTCTTGGCCATTAAATATGATAATGATAATAAATACAAAAGATAGAATGATAAAGAATAATTAGGAAAGACGACACTACATTTTAGATATTCACACATAATCCTTTTTAGGTCAAGAATATAACATCACATGGTCCAACATAAAAAATGGCAAGACCCTCTACATAATTATTTGTATGAAGACCCTTATAAATAAAATAAATAAATTGAACATCTCCAACATTATCATGCCCTACTCTACCAATACCCACATGACTAGGATTCCCATGAGAAGAGGGCATACATATGTTTTAATTTTCAAAACTCCTTGAGGAGGAGAGGTCCACTAACCCTCTCAATTTATCTTCTACAAAGGATTTCTTCATCTAATCCTAGTGACCTACCTACCTCTCCTCACCTCAAGAGAAGGATCATCTCCTTAAAGAGGAAAATTAAATGAATTAAAGATATCATCTCCAAGATCCACACCTCCAACAAAGACACACTTTTCCAAGACAATCTCACAAAGAGAATGCATAGTTTTCCACAAGTGTTGAACAACCATTCTAGCATCATGAAAAATTGTATGGTTCTATGTGTGAATGATAAACACCTTCATGAAAATAGGATTATAAACTAACAATTCAAAGCAAATACAATGAAAATTTAAACTAATAAATGAATTTAACATCCATGAAATCTCATGGTTTTCTAATTAGATATGGTAAGTAGAGCTCTCAGCTTTGTATTCCCTACTAGTGACACTTCTAAAATGAGAAATCTATGATACTAATATGCCTAATCTAGCTCACAATTCTCCATTATGCTATGATAAAATGCAAATGCAAATGAGAAATGCTCTCAAATGCTCTTAATTGCTCATGAAATTGACTATAATAAGGATGCTTTACTCTTCAAATCTCTAATTGCTTATTATGCTCACAAAATGCCTCTTATTTATAGTAAAATCCCAAGGGTAGGGGGTAGAGTGAAGTAACCATGATTTAACCTTGGTTGAGTCAAAAAATTTGCAATGTTTTTAAATGGGGGGACAATTTAAATGTTTGTGTCAAAGCTTTGGACAAAAGGACAAAATTGAGTGGTTTAGATACAAAGTTGAATTTGTGTGATCAAGATTCAATTCCTTTGAGTGATCCATGTGCTTTGTGTTCTCAATTTTCATTAGTTCCTCAAATCTTTGTTGAAAGATATTAAGATTTATTAAATTCCATCAATTAATTAAATTAGCCATGTAGGGAATAGGCTCATTTTGATTTTTGATTTAAAACTATATAATTAATTGATTAAAATCAATTATATAGTGTTTTTCACCCCTTTAAGCTTTTATTTAGTTATTTGATGTCATTATTTAATTTTTCCTTTGATTTGATTGATTTTTTCCAACTTGATTTAATAAATGTCCATTTAAATTTGATTTGATCCTTTTTTATGAGAATTAGCACATTTTGATGATTTTGAGCCATTTGTGTGGTTTCAAGCACTTGCCCATTTTTGAGTGTCTACAAATGCCCCTCTTTGAATTGATGTGTGAAGCTCATTGATTCAAAGAAATTTTAAGTCCTGGTCGCTTTTAGGTCCTGATTTACTGATACACTGATATACCACTGATTTGATTTGATAAACTGATATGATATTGATTGTTGCTTGACATGATATGCCTCTGATTTGATTTGATAAAATGATATGTGCCCCACTAATAATAGTTCAAAAATTTTGATGCCCCAAATTCATTGATATTTGATGCCAATTTGATACTCTGATGCCCCCTCAGAAATGAAACATATTGATTGTTTGATTTGAAAAATTTGATGAAATTGATTGATTGATTGGTTGATCCAATATGTTTTCATTTCTAAAAAATATTGATGATGATGTTGATTTCAAATAATGTCCCAGTTCGATTGATATGTTAACATTAGGTCAATAGGTCAAAATTTACCTCAAAATTAGGCCAAATTAGCTTAAATAGGTTGAAAAACCTAGATTTACTATTCATTTTCACTTTTGACTTCTGAGATTTTGCTCCGATCCTGCATTGATTTTTCATGATGGTTGTGCCTATTTGCGAGCATCAGTTCGAGAGAGGTCATCATTATCAGAGGCCACTAGACTATGGACCTCTAGTGAGTCATTTATAACCTTGTGCATTTATTGCTCGTTTATAGCATTTATTGCATTTTTTTTCATGATGTCATTGATTAAATTTTGCAAAATGCCACGTAGTAGATGTTAAATGCTGCTTAGAACCTTAAAACAATGCATTTGCACATTTTAATGATGCCTCTGCGTGTTAAAATACCATGTAGGATAGGGTAAAATGTCACCTGATTATTTTTAACTACCATGTAGCAGTAGGATTTTATCACCAATGTAGAAATGTTTTTACGCATATAAAACCCTAGGTTTTTTATGTCGCCTAGGCCTTATTAAGTGCCGCCTAGAGTTGTAAAATGCCACGTGAAACATTAAGTGACACATATGATTGATAAAGTGCCGCTTATGATCTGTTCTACAACACGTAAGGTAAAATGCCACGTGGTAATAGGAAAATGACACCTACAGGATTTAAAAAAAATTTAAACTCAAACTTGAGTTTTTTGATAAAAATTTGATGACTTTGACTGATTGATTGATTTCCCAAATGGTTAGGTCTGTTGTAGTTAAACAAAACAAGTGATTAGGATATTAGGATAATGGTACCAATGAATGTAATTTGTCAATCTGATAGGATAGAAAAACTGATAGTGCGATATTGATAGGTAGGATTGATTGATCAGTGTGAAAATTGATAAGTAGTTAACTGATAATTCATTCTCAAGACATAGAGACATGAACAAATGGTACTAGGTTTGATTGCTTGATACTTTGATGATAGAATTGATTGACTTAAAATGATTCACTAATATAGAATATTGATATGATTCCCTTGATTTTGCTAAACAGACACATTTTCGTAAACTTTACATACAAACTGTTGCATCATGGGTCATTGATCTACATCAGGCTTTGACCCCAGCAAAGTATCATGTTATTGAGTTGTGCGGCCTGAGCTTTCTTCTTGACATCCCGCAGTTCCAGCTGAAACATGGTCTCCTTACAGCTATGGTAGAGAGATGGCACTCTAACCACAATACTTTCCATCTACCTTTTAGAGAGATGACAATCACACCAGAGGACATGTATCGATTGTTGCGCATTCCTTGTGAAGGAGAGATGGTGTACTATGACTCTATTTATAATAGTACAGTGTGCATATGGGTGTTTAGAGATAACACCATTGATGATGATACTGTTACATGGGTGCAGTTCACTTCTTTTCCCACTTTGCCAGCAGTTCTAGGTGATTTGATTGGCAGATTACTGCTTCCCGACCGGCGAGGTCGTGGTTTCTCAGTTGGATGGGGCTGGATCTTGGAGGATTTTCTTGCACAACCTCGGTGGTTTGATTGGGGTTCATGCATCCTTGCATAGTTGTATCATGATTTGCATGAGGTGGTATACAGATCGAGTGTGTCTTTGTCAGTAGGTGCAGTGATCTTGCAGCTATGGGTGTGGGAGCATCTTCCCATCACTAGGCCAGTATCAGATAGGATTCGGTGTCAAGGTTTCCCTTATGCTTTTCTATATGGTGGCATGGTTGTCCAACATCATTTGGGCAAGCTTTAGTATTGGCACCAGGTTATTGATGATCTCGATCAGGTCCATTGGCGACCATATATAGGTTGTGAGGGATGGAGGGAGGATGATGATGAGCTCCCATATATGTTTGCTCCTCGGTGGATGATTAGTAGATCTACGACTATGATTAAGTGATTTTTCTTCGGTCAGGTTCTAGGCAGTACGACAGAGTTCAGGATATGCCATAGGGTACAACTTTGTATGCTAGAGTTCAGGTAGAGCGATCTATGTGGGGTGCTCAGATTGATTTCCAGTTTGCCTGTGATCAGATTGCTCAGATGATGTACTACAGATGGGATATGTTAGTGCATGTAGCTGATGCTGGTATGTCACATGAGTATCAAGACTGGTGGGATCGGAATATGAATTTCTTCAATTTACAGATCTAGCAGAGCCTATCCCTAGTCATGATGAGAGATCATAGGATGATGGAGGGGATGCTGGCGGGGATGGTGGTGGTGGTAGGAGGAGATTTCAGAGATGATGAGCTCAGAGAGGATAGAGAGATCCTTAGGTCATGGGTCAAGGATGAGATGGGCCACCGGTGAGAGGTGGACATGTTAGGGACATGGCTAGAGATGCTAGGTAGGTACAATAGGGACATGGGTTTGTTTGTCCTAGAGCTACATTTGTACAAGGTCATCAAAGATAGAAGAAGGCCCAAAGATAGGTACACATTGAGTTTGCTAGATAGATTCCTGGAGGAAAGGATCCTTTGGTTCAGTTACAATGGGTTGCATTGGCACAACAGGATCAGATTCTGGCACAACAGGTGCCTCTACAGGTTCCTCAGTCTTAGGATATGGGTCAGTCATCTTAGGTTGCTCCTAGTATTGACACTCTATCATGGGATGTTTAGTCATTGCGGACAGATGTATCCACTATTGTTGGTAGATTAGACCAGGTGGCTATTTTGATGTAGCAGTTTATGACCTTTGTGACTCAGAGGCCCAGTATGGCTAGCACTAGTCAGACACCTCCTACTCAGGATAGACTAGGTGATGGTGGTCCAGATGGATCAGGTGTTGCTGATGGATCGGGTGGTGCCACAGGATCATGATTATTGATTCATGGATCTATTTCTTGATGACTTGTATCATGTTGATGCGGTTTATTGATCAGGACTTGATGTATCACTTTGTTGATGACTTTGATATTTGGATATACAGATTTGTTGGCTCATTGATATTATGAACATTTTTATGATTATAGACTTTCTTTGATTCTCTTGGTGTGTACCTGTGTGATCATCTTTATATGCAGCTATATGATGTTTTATGATGCATTTACTTTTGATTATGCTATGGATGCAATGTATCTCATGTATGATATAGATAGATAGATGCAATGATTTATTCTCTTTTGATATGATTTTCTACTTTTCCATGTATGGATGCAAAGCTTTAATGGAAATATGGATGCCCCTATATTTTTTATTTTTTTGAATGTATGCAATTCTATACTTAACTAGATGTATGCAAATGATGTGCGATGAATGAATTTTTTTCTTTTGCTTTTTTGAATACATGGATAATGAATAATGAGTAATACTATGGATGGATGCAAAAGATAAGCTCACATTATTGATTTGAAACAAGGCTGAGACATTTAATTGAACCCCCCTTTTTAATATTTTGATCAAGCTGATTAACTGAACCCCTTTTTCCCTTGGAAAAATAACTACAAACATGCACTTAATCTAACATGAAAATGCAATGCAATGCAACTAAGTCTCACTAGCTTTTTATCAAAGAAATGCCATAGGGAAATATTTTCATCATTGAGCATTGTAGGACCATTAAAGAAAGTACAAGCATCACTCACCACATCATGATGATATGAATACCGCTTTATTTCACTTTTTGGTAACCCCTTTTTGGAAACTAGTACAACCCTCACTAGTTGAATGACCAACTATGGGGGTATGAATACCAGTTTCAATGGATTCAATGTTGCAAGTGAATTTTGGTATTAAGATATGGAAGATCTAAATAGCCAAGGTATCTATTTGCGTAAACAAGAAAAGGTCAATCCTTCCCTTATGTGAAAGTCCTCGATGGTTCTTTGATGACCATGTCGTTAGATGAATTCATATAAGTTGATGGATCTCCCTCAAGATAGTCACTCAAAGGCAAGAAAATATCATGTCTCCATCATTTCCAATCTAGTCGAAACATCATCGATTAGCTAAAGAAATGTGATAAAATTCATTTCAATAAAGATCATCAAAATAAAACTTCAAGTGTTTTGTAATGCATCAAGATTTTCAAATAGGATTTCCAAACATTCTGATCTTTTAAGTGTTGTCTATTTTTAATCCTGAATAATAAAGTCAATGAAGGCTCAAGGATCAAGTTGTGGGATCAGAATACTTGGGTGTGAACAATGATATCCATCAAAGGTTTAGCAAAAATATATCTCTTCTGAAGCTCTAATAATTGTCTCTTTGATGTTGTGACTTAATGTAGCACTAATTGAATCTGTTTGTACCAAAAATCCAATCCTTTCCTGCCCCCAAGTGATAAATGTGATCGTGTGACAAACTTAGGGCAAAAAGACAATGCGACAATGCAATTGACAAGTTTTATTATGACTATGCACAAATGACGAATGCAATGAAGATTTACAAGTGAGATGTTGGGAATGCAATATGTACACATGTGACTAGGAAATGACTTAAGGGAACAAAAGGTGTTTGATTGCCAAGTTTTCACCTTTTGGGTCTTTTTCTCTTTTTTTGCTACCAAGGCGCCTATTGCTAGGTTTTCACCAAGGCACTTTTTCTTTTTCAATTTTTTTTTGTATTTTGAGCTTTTTCAATGTTTTTGGTATTTTCAAGATCTCTTTTGACTATGTACAATAAATATGATGCTTCTCATCTGATACTCTTTCATCTACCTCATGTATAGAACCTCTTTAGATGGATGCTATTGATAGGTTCTTGTAGCTCTTCTCCATCACAATTTGCTAATTTATAAGTTCCCATTCCAAATGAAGAAACAATGATGAACGGACCAAGCCAATTCGCCTCCCATTTACCCTTGTTTTCTCTTTTGGCTTGATTTTTAGGGTTTTCTCTTAGTATTAAGTCACCTACTTGAAAGACTCTCGGTTTGATATGCTTATTGTAGTTTCTTGAGATCCTGTTCTGATAGACTTTCAAGTGTTCATAGGCTTGCATTTGGTGTTCTTCTAACAACTCTAATTGTTGAAGCCAGAAACTCTATAGTCCTCATCTGTTATTAACCCTTGCAATGATACTCGTAAAGATGGGATTTCAACCTCCAACGGTAGAACAACTTCGACTCCATAAAATAATGACAATGGTGTAGCCCCTGTAGGTGTTTGAATGCTAGTTCTATAGGCTCATAATGCCGGGTTGATTTTCACATGCCAATCTCTTCCTGACTTATTCACCGATCTTTTCAAGATTTTCAAAATATTCTTATTTGTAGCTTCGGCTTGTCCATTTCCTTGAGGATAATAAATGGATGAAGAGTGATGAGTAATATGGAATGTGTCTCAAAGTTCATCCACATCTTTGGTTTTGAATTGTTTTCCATTGTCTGTGATTACGACATGAGGGATACCATATCTGCAAATGATGTGATTGAGTATGAACATGGAGATCTGTTTGCCCATGGTGGTGATCAAAGGAATGACTTTTACCCACTTTGTGAAATACTCCATGGTGGTGATGATGTACTTGTGCCCATTGGAAGATGGTGGATAGATTACGCCAATCAAGTCAAATCCCCATTGATAGAATGACCATGGTGTAACAAATGGATGTAACTCTTGTGCTGGCACATGTATCATGTTGCCATGGTATTGATATTTGCTATATATTTTGACAAAGTGACAAGCAACATTCTCTAAGGTTTTCAAGAAATACCCCATACGAAGGATCTTCTTGGCTAGGTTTAATCTGCTTGAGTGTGACCCGCAAATGCCCTTGTGAACCTCACTTAAATCTAACTTAGACTCTTCTTCCTCTAGACATCTAAGTAACGTCCTGTCAAGACCCTTACGATACAATGTTTTGGAAAGGATTATGTAACGAGTTGATTGTTGGATGAAATTTTGTTTTTGGGCTCGGGATTGGTATATAGATAACACTTGGTCTTTGAGATAGGTATAGAGAGGGTCATACCAAGGTGAGTCATGTCCATTGAGTAGGGCAACAATTTGGGTATCAGGGAGGTCAAATGCTGGTTTTTCCAACTCTTCTACCAAGAATTTGTACTTCTCATTCTGATCTGGTTTTTGAAGTAAGGAAGCTAAGGTCACCATTGCATCAGCTTCTCTATTCTTCTCTCTTGGAATTTGTTCAAAGGTTATCAAAGCAAAGTACTTTTTCCAAGCATCTATCATAGTCTTGTATGGCATTAGTTTTTCATCTTTGGTATTGTATTCATCGTTGATCTGATTGATTATTAACTGAGAGTCTCCATACACTTGTAGCTTAGTGATGTTCCATTCTAAAGCCATCTTAATGCCAATGACCAGAGCCTCATATTCTGCTATGTTGTTTGTACATGAGAAAAAAAGATTGTATGACTTGGGAATGGTATACCCTTGAGGGGTAATCAATAGTATGCTGGCCCCAGAACCTCCTTGGGTATATGATGTGTCAAAGTACAACTTCCATGTCTTGGCCTCTATGTTGACAATTGTTGAATCCAAAAACTCCACTTGAATGGTTTGCGTAGAAATCAATGGGTTTTCTGTTAAGTGATCTGTTATCACTTGTCCTTTTATGGCCTTCCCATGCACATATTCAATGTCGAACTCACTTAATATCATGACCCATTTTGCTATCCTACCTGTTAAGGCAGTTTTGCTTAGCAAGTATTTTAGAGGATCAATTTTTGCAATAAGTTTCACCTTGTGCATCAACATGTAATGCCTCAATTTTTGGGATGAAAAAATAACCACTAGACAAGCTCTCTCCATGAATGTGTAATTGAGTTCATACTTGATGAATGTTCTACTCAAATAGTAGATTTCTCTTTCTTTCCCTTGGTCATCTTCTTGCACCAAAAGAACCCCTAGAGACCTCTCGGTGGCAGATATGTACAACAACAATGGTTTTCCTTTGATTGGTGGTATTAGGATTGGTGGATTTATTAGATAAGTCTTTAACAAGGTGAAGGCTTTGTCACATTCTTCATCCCACATGAAAATAGTGTCTTTGTGTTGTAACCTTGTGAATGAATGGCACTTTTCAGCTAATTGAGAGATAAATCTTCTTATTGATTGAATCTTGCCTTAGAGAGACCTCATTTGGCTTATGTTCTTTGGAATTTCCATATCCATTATTGCTTGGACCTTTTCGGGATCCACTTCAATGCCTTTAGTAGAAACTATGTAGCCTAATAACTTGCCAGATTGAACACCAAAAGCACATTTTTTTGGATAAGGTCTCACTTTGAATTGCTCCAATCGTGTGAATATCTTTTCCAGAATTTTCAAGTGGTCTTCTCTTTGATGTGATTTTGCCAATATGTCATCCACATAATCCTCTAGAAAGGTGTGCATTACATTCCAACAAAAGGTACCCCAAGGGCATGTAAAGGCTATCTTCTCTTGGTCTTCAGGTGCAATTTTTATCTGATTGTATCCGCTAAAACCGTCCATTAATGAATACATGGAGTGACCTATTGTCAAGTCCACTATTGCATCTATGCTTGGAAGTGGGAAGTCATCTTTAGGACATGCAAGATTCAAGTCTCTAAAGTCCATGCATACATGAATAGATTTTTCATGCTTGGTGACTGGTACAATATTGGATATCCATTCAACATATGCAATTGCTCTTATAAACCCCACCTTCAACAATTTCTCCAATTCAACTTTGACTAGGAGAGCTATATGTGGGTGCATCTTTCTCAACTTCTTCTTGATGGGCTTAACCCCTGGTTTAACATTCAAATGGTGCATAATGAAGTCAAGATCCAATCCTAGCATGTCGGCATAGGACCATGCAAAGTTCACTTGTTTTTCTTGGAAAAACTTGATAAAATCCTTTCTTTCTAAAGGTGTAAGTGACGCTACTAGGTGTATGAACTTGGAATCCAATTCTATTCCAATTTTGACCTTTTCTATTGGCTCTATGAAAATTGGTGACCTTTCTTCTTCATGTTCGGGTAGGGTATCCAACATCTCTTCCTTTGGTGCCATAGTTGGGTTTTCACCATAGGAAATGTCCTTTATCTTTACTTTTTTTGGTTCTAGTGCTTCCAAATAGTGGTTTTCATCACTAGAACTTTTTATTTATTTATTTTTGTTCATTTTTTCCCTTAGATTAAGAGATTGGACCCCTGCTATTCTTATCATGTTCGGTTCAAACTCGTTGGTGAAAGAGGGCTCAATCGTGTTTAAGTATTGGGTCATTGCTTGGTCATTTGGGAAATAGAGTAAGTCACTTGGCTTGGTTAAGTCCCAATAAATAAGGTCGGGATGCATCAAGGATAGGGATTCATTTGGAAAAAGTGTCATCAGCTAGAGTTATGGACATGACCTCATTGGATGGTTCATACATTGTATCATTAAGGTCAATGACGTGAGCTTCCTCAAGATGGTCCATGGAAGAAGGATCAAAGTCCTCTTCACTTGAGTCTTCAAGGACTTCTATGGGAAATAGCATGGGAAATACAACATGTGGATTAATCCTAACATTCGAATCATCCTCCTCCAATGGTTCCCAAAATTCCTCTATCCATGGTCGATTAATGGGTGCTTGTCCTATATTGAGTTCTTGTATGATGGGATCTTCATTCCTTGGAGTTTGTTGCCTTGGAAAATTAGCATAAGCATGTATGGTGAAAATATCTTTATCATGGCATGAGTCATCAGATAAAGTATCCCACTCATAGTCTCGAGAATCATCGCTATCCACATCAGATTCCACCGTGTTCACTTGAGCATATGAATCATGCATGGGGTTGGAGATTTCTCCTTTGTGCTGGTAGCCTACCCCTGATTTTTCCTATTTTGACCTTCAAGAAGGTTCAATAGGCTCTAGAAAACCTCTATTTCTCTTTCCTAAGAGTCCTCTTCCCTTGTACCCCATTTTTTGCATTATTTCAAATCCTTTTCCATATTGATTGGTTTGAATGTTAATGTGATGAATTCTCTCCATGGGAGTATTTGAGGTATCATTTTCATCTTGATAAAGCCATTGGAGAACTTCATCTTCCTCTTTGTCAAATGCTTCCTTGTCACTTTCTCTCACAAAATAAGAGTTATATTTATGGGGAAGGTGTTCCTTGGACAGTTTACCATGTGTTCTTGGAGATGTAGTTAAGTCGAATAAGGAAACAGAATATTCCCCTACTCCCTTGGAATTAATTCTACATTGTTTTTCAAATGTATGCATCATCTCACTCATTTGTTTGTAGTGTTCCTCCTTTCCTTTATCCTTCTCTTCTTTGGTGGGTTTGAAAAGTTCTACTTCTGGTATAGACGCCTTATCTGAATTTTCATTTGAAGTTGGGCCCTCATAACTCACTTTCTCCTTTCCTTAAGTTGATGTAGTTGATCTAGTTCAAGGAGGGTTTGAAGTAGAAGTAGCACTTAATGTTAACTTAGGATCATCCACTTTAATGTCTTCAATGGTAGCCCTTTGGATAATCCCCTCTCTGTTATGCAGAATAAATAATTCATGGAGAGGCTTTAGTGCATTGCAATATTGGAAAGGATTTGAATCCCCTCCAATCGTGATTTCCTCACCCATGTATGGAAATTTTATGCATTGAGGATACATGGATGGAATCACTTGCATCTCATGGATCCACGGCCTCCCCAATAAGATATTATAAGTTAATTTCATATCTAAGACTTGACATTTTGTGTCCTTTTTGATTGGTCCAACTTGAATGGGCAATATAATCATGCCTTTTGAAGCTCTTTCTACTTCATCATAGGCCTTTATGATAATTATTTTTTTAGGATCAATGCATGACTCAGATAATCCTAGAGATTTGACAAGGCTCAAAGTGCAGATGTTAAGACCAGCTCCCCCATCTATGAGAGCTCTCTTGACCCTATGTCTTTCAATAAAGACTTCTATATGCAATGGCAGATTTTGGGGATGTATAATGGACATATCATCATGGTCTGAAAATGAAAGGAAATGGGGCACAATGAGATGTCCTACCATATTCTGAAAATTCTCCTCATCCAAGTTGGTAGGAACATTAGTTTCCACTAAAGCTTTCTCTAAGATTTCCTTGTGATTTGGTGATAACTTTAATAACTCCAAGATAGAAATTTGTGTTGGAGTCTTTTGTAGTTGATCCACCAAACTATATGGTTTTTCTGTTGTAGCCAGTTGTTTTGCCAAAATGTTGGATTGTGGAGGGCCAATAGTTTTAGGATCAACCCCTTGCAAGGTAATCCTTGAAGCCTGCCCCCTAGTGATAACATTAGATGTTTCCTTTTGGGGCTGTTCTTTGATCACAATAGTATTTACCACATGATCACTCTTGGATATAGTATTGATGACATTATCATAATGAGGCACAAAATTCATATTGTTGCTACTTTGCTTATTCCCATTGGATGATTCACCTTTTTCATGGTTATAAAAAGGTTGTTTAAACACTGTGTAATCTTCATTACCTTGAGGTCCTTCAATAGTGATTGTACCATTATCAATCAGGTCTTGCACCACATTCTTCAATTGTAAGCAATCATTTGTCTTATGCCCTATAATTCTATGATATTCACAATGACTATTCTCACTCCACCAGCTGGGTTTATTCTGTGGCTCATAGGGTTGAATGCTAGGTGAATTAATGATCTTGTTAGAAATGAGAGTCCTCAATGCTTTCTCAAGAGGTTTACCCAAAGGTGTGAAGTTCTTCTTGGGGGTTGGTACCAAGAATTTGTTAGATTTGTTACTGTTGTCACTAAGGATTGCACCCTATTTTGCTAAGTATTAAACCTAGCAATCCTGTGAAACATGAGACTATTCTCAGGATGTGGGTAACCTATCCAAGAATAGACCTCTGGATTAAGGGCCGGCTTCCCTTTGGATCACTTGAAACTTATCTAAACTTGGAGGGAAATGGGAGAGAAAATGCATGAAATTAAACAATTGCAACTAAAATGAACTAAAGGTGATCCACTGAATTTTGAAGAGAAACCACAATTGAGAATAAGCTTACTCCAATAGAAAAACAAATCTAACTCACAACTCAATCCCACTTTCTCAACTCTTAGTGAAACAAGGTACTTAGAACACATAAAAGGAAGAAAACTTCACAAATCTAATATTCTTGATTGCACACAAATCACACTACTAAATCAAGATAAATCCCTGAACACCAACTTGAATTTTAAATGTAGATTAAGGATATAGAAACATCACAATAATCCAACATATGGCTTCAAAAGAAAACCCAGAATTATAGGAAAACAAGAAGGATCAATTTTATTGCTGAAAAGAAACAAGTACAATTGTGTCTCTCAGAGCTACAACACTCATATCAGAGAGAAAGAATGAAGAGCTAACCTCAATCACCAAAAGTGAGAGGTATAAAAGCTAAAACTAAGAATCTGCATTCAAAATCCACTACCTCCTAAGAATAGAAAAGTCAGAAAATGGACCCATGAGGCTACATCATGGTTTTAATGCCAGGTTCCCGGATTCCTAGGGGTGAGGAAAGTGGGACCTAAAAATGGATAGTCAAACAAAGACCGCTCTATCCACTAAGTCATGTTTATAACTGTTAATCTGACAATGGTTTATAAAAACACCACTTGCCTGATATCTTACAATGAGTAATGAAACATGACTATCAAAGATACTATTAGTGTCCCCAAAAGAATATAAGATAAAATCTTTAGAAAATTCAGGGTTTACCAGAGTAGGAGCAGATGCAATGGCTTCCTTGACTTCTTCAAAACACCCTTTTCCTTCATTTGTCCAATGAAAAGTTGAGTTCTTCTTCAGCATTTGGGTCATAGGCTTTAGAAGTGATGCAACATTTGGAATGAACCTTCTCAAGAAGTTGATTCTTCCAAGAAAACTCTGCAGTCCTTTCTTGTGAGCTGGTAGGGGTAGTGCCATAATGGCTCTTACCCTCTCAGGATCAATGGTTGTCCCTTGTTTAGAGATAATGTGCCCCAGTAATCTACCTTTATGGACAACAAAAATGTATTTCTTAGGATTTAGTGAAACCCCAAAGTCTCTGCACCTCTCAAAAATCTTCTTCAGATGAACTAGGTGATCCTTAGTGTCTTTTGAAAAGATGATTATATCATCCAAGTAGACAAGAACAAACTTATTCATCAGACTAGCAAATGCCATCTCCATGGCTTTCTGGAATGTAGTACCAACGTTAGACAGCCCAAAAGGCATCTTCCTATATGCCATGGTGCCCCATTTGGTGGTGAATGATGTTTTATATTGATCTTCCTCCTTAACCAGAACCTGGTTATAACCGAAAAAGCCATCTAACAAGGAAAATTTGTCAGACCCTGAGATGTACTGTAAAATCTGCTCCATGGATGGCAATGGGTGATGATCTTTAAATGAGGCTCTGTTAAGATCTCTGAAATCCACACATAACCGGATTTCACCATTCTTCTTCCTAACTGGTACTAGATTGGAAACCCAAGAGGTGTGTTTAATGGGAAAAATAATATTGGCCTCAATCATTTTCCTCAATTCTATTTTCATCAAGATTTCTAGCTTAGGATTGATAGGTCTTTGTTTTTGTCTTACTGGTTTGGCATGGGGTTCTAGCTCAATGGTGTGCTAGGCTAAGTGAGGATCAAATCCTTTCAGATCATAGTATTCCTATGCAAAAACATCACTAAATTCTTGACATAATGAAATAAAGGCTTGCTGTTCTGGTTGTGTGCATACCTTTCCAAGCTTAAGGAATTTTCCCTTGAGAACCTCCATAGACTGGTAGTGTTCTTCTTTGACTGTTATGCTGGCCTTGTCTCCTTTGAGTTGATCATCAGAGTTAAATACAGACTCAAGTGTGACCAGTCCCTTAGGCAGCTTATTACTTTTCAATTGTAGCATCTGGTCACCATACTGGTGAGCATGCTTGTTCTGGTTAACTTTAGAGAATTCAACCTCTTCTATCAAAAATTTAAAAATCTGTTCATCATTCTCAAAGACTTGCCAGCTCACCTAATTATCTATTATGGATGGTCTTACCAGAACCTTTACATGCTGTGAATTGGGACTTGTGATCTCTTTTGGAATGTCATACTCTGCTCCCATGGCAGCCAATTTGTCTTCTTGTTTGTTCTGATTTCTTGGAACAACAACCAGATTAAAAGCACAAAAATCTTCTATTAAATCCCAAACCTTGTGCTTATACATCTTAAGTGTATCTTTCTTTGTGAGATTAGTGCCACGAATTTGATTGACCACTAATTCACTATCACCTATAACTTCTAGGCATTTGATTCCTCTTTGTCTAGCCCATTCTAAACCATGAATCAAAGCCTCATACTCTGTTGTATTATTAGTATAGCTGAAGGAAAAATGAACTGCAGTGTAATACCTTTTCCCTTCTGGAGAAATTAGGATAGCTCCTCCTCTTGAGCCAACTTTGCTCCTAGCACCATCGAAAAACAACTGCCACAACTCATCACTCTGAATTCTAGAATGTTTGTCTTCCTTCTTCATCAAATCTGGAATCACAGCACCTTCTTCCTGAATGATATACATTCCAATACTAGAAATCTCCATGTTTCTAAAAGGGTTATCCTCCTCCAAATCTCTCTCAGCCCACTCATCTAAGACAATATCATAAATCTTTCCAACAATGGTTTCTGGTTCAGAATCACTTGGATCTTGTTCATGAAACATTAGATTGGCATTTATAGGCCTTGGGGTATAGGGTTCAGCATGGCTTTTTGTAAAAGCTTCAGACTTGATTCTAACTCTAGTCCCATATCTGGTTTTGAAATATAGATGAGACCAGTCAGTTGAGAGATATCTCCCCAACCTAGCAGTGAACTCTCTGCTTAGACAAATAGAAAAATGAGGAGGTAGATCTATGACATAGACATCTTGTGGAATGGAAAAATTGGGGCATTCATGCAGAGTGAGGCTCAGGTCTTTAATGAATCCCAAGGTACTAACTAATGACCCATCTAACTGAACAACAGGTCTATCTATTGGCTCATAAGACAATCCTAGGAGACCTACTAACTGCTTAGAAATTACAAAACTACTAGCTCCTGAATCTATCATACAATTATGAACTAAGAAGTCTCCAACAATAAGAGTTACATAGAAAGGAGGAGGTTTAACCTATGGAGCAATAGTGGGCTGCAAGCTAGCTTCTTTGGTTTGCTGCTCCTTTTGAGGTGTTTTAGCCACTAGGACCCTAGGCTGCTTTGAAACACCTTCTTGATTTGATGAAATCTTAGCCAACTCACTAAGTATTAGCTCCTTTTGACTAGGGATCGCCAGGGTGTCCATTAAAGTCACATTGATAGAGGTCTTCTTCATTTGCTCCATAATATTAAAAGTCCCCAAACTTATTTTAGACTGTCCTTTTGGTGCAACAACCTTTGTTTGTGTAGACACCAATTGTGTAGCTACCTTGACTGGCTCTTTAGCCTCCTTGGGCTGGTTTAGGACTGGAGCTTGAATTGCTTTGGGTTGTGGATTCACAACAAGAGCTTGCTGATTGGTAGAGGCCACTTGTTCAACCTCCAAAGCCTTCTTCTTAGACCTTGTGTTGGCTGCAACTGGGATGTAGTTTGGGTTATCACTTGGTGAAAAGTTCACCCCGCAAAAGTCTTCTTTCTGAAAATTCACCAGTGCCACCTCAGGTGTCTGCAACTCGTTTGGGGTAGCAACTGGACCTTGTTGAATTTTTGGCTCTTGAACCATCTCCTGTGGCATCATCACATTGTTCTGCACCATGAGAGCCTAAGCATAGCCATTAGGACACATCCCTTGGATGTGTTGCTGATTGCATGGGCAGCCCCATTGGTATTCTTGTGCCATATTATTCTGAGCTACAGGAACCAGCTCCCTAGAAGCACTAGGAATGTTAGGATTATAAGGCTGGCTGGTTTTTTGGTTATAATTTCTTGCTTGACCTTGCTGGCCTTGTTGGTATTGGGGCCTATTCTGTTGGTAATGATTTTGATAGGGCTGCTGATAAGGCTGTTGATAGGGTTGTTGGTAAGGTTGGGACTGCTATTTCTTTAGACTAACCAGCTCATTATTAACATTTTGCAAGGCTCTTTTGATCTTATTCAGCTCTTGGGATTGATTTACAACTGGGCTACCCACTTCTTGAGCAGGAGCTGGGAGGGGTGGAATAGATGCCAAGGCTAGAATTGCTTCAGGAACAAGATGAAGCTCGGGGAAAATAGGCATTGGAGGCCTTGGGGCTATCTTTCCAACTTGGATTAGGTTATTTTCAGCTCTTGTGGCAAGATCATATGCTACTGGTAAATTAGTCCCTCCCATGGATTGGATCATAACAAAGATATCACTATTAAGGGCTCTTAGATAGTATAGAAAAGCATGCTAGCTTGAAGGTCTAACCATGGCTGGTATTCTATTCCATGTCCTTTGAAATTTGAAGTTAAAATCCATCATGTATTCTTGAGGTGCTCTTTTAATAGTAGTCAAATGCTCAACTAATGAGAGGTGATCTGATTTATCCTCAAATTGGTTGGTCAAGGCTTGACCCAACCCATCCCAATCATCTATAGAACCAACTACTAAGCCTCTAAACCATTGCAACACTTTTCCTTTGAGGGAAGCTACTAACAACCTCACAGCTACATTATCCTGGGTTATATTATGAAGGGGACAAAGGGATGCTACATCTCTTATATGTTCAATGGTTGAGGTCTGATCCTCTCCTATAAAAATAGGCAAACTTTTAAGGGCTGATATAGGTATGTCATTATGCTGTTGCAAATTCAAGGGGCTGCCTTGATCAAAGGCTACAAAAGGAAGTTGTCTGGCCATTGGAGGATTAAGGGGAGCTTGATTTGCTGGTGCTACTTGCACTGGCCGGATTTGGGGATTGGTTGTAGGAATGTGAATAGGACTAGGAGTAGAACTAGGAGTAGGATTTGAAAATTTTGATGCAATATTTTGGGCTTCTTTAGACCTCTTTTTGACAGATGGCAGCTCCGTATACACAAAAAGATTCTTACTTTGCCTAGTTGGGATCCCACTCATAAGCTTATATACTGATCTACATAAAACAACATTAGAGTCACCAAGTATGATTTCAAAACACTGTTACTACTCATACCACACAATAACTTGCATAAATCTTTCTAGAAATTTGACTCACTGAGCCTCCTGTCCCACCGGGTATGCCAAAAACTATTGTCACTAAGGATTGCACCCTATTTTGCTAAGTATTGAACCCAGAAATCATATGAAACATGGGACTATTCTCAGGCTGTGGGTAACCTATCCGAGAATAGACCTCTGGATTAAGGGCCGGCTTCCCTTTGGATCACTTGAAACTTATCTAAACTTGGAGGGAAAAGGTAGAGAAAATGCATGAAATTAAACAACTGCAACTAAAATGAACTAAAGGTGATCCATTGAATTTTGAAGAGAAACCACAATTGAGAATAAGCTTACTCCAATAGAAAAACAAATCTAACTCACAACTCAATCCCACTTTCTCAACTCTTAGTGAAACAAGGTACTTAGAACACATAAAAGGAAGAAAACTTCACAAATCTGATATTCTTGATTGCACACAAATCACACTACTGAATCAAGATAAATCCCTGAACACCAACTTGAATTCAAAATGAAGATTAAGGATATAGAAACATCACAATAATCCAACATATGACTTTAAAAGAAAACCTGGAATTATAGGAGAACAAGAAGGATCAATTTTATTGCTGAAAAGAAACAAGTACAATTGTGTCTCTCAGAGCTACAACACTCATATCAGAGAGAAAGAATGAAGAGCTAACCTCAATCACCAAAAGTGAGAGGTATAAAAGCTAAAACTAAGAATTTGCATTCAAAATCCACTACCTCCTAAGAATAGAAAAGTCAGAAAATGGACCCATGAGGCTACATCATGGTTTGAATGCCAAGTTCCTAGATTCCTAGGGGCAAGGAAAGTGGGACCTAAAAATGGATAGTCAAACAAAGACCGCTCTATCCACTAAGTCATGTTTATAACTGATAGTCTGACAATGGTTTATAAAAACACCACTTGCCTGATATCTTACAATGAGTAATGAACCATGACTTAACAGGCCTCATTTGCTTGAATTTCTCAGCACATTAGTAATGTACCTCAGCTCTCATGGGCTTCGAGGGCATGTACAAACAATGGCACATTTCTTCTGCATTTAATTCCTTAGATAATGACCTCTCTATATTCTTTTATAATAGTGGATTGATGTTATTGCACTTTCGAGGATACCATGTTTATTTCATATTCACTGTTGACATTGCCATCTCCATTATTTGGTCACCACTGTTGGGTTATTCTCGAGGGCACATCTGCTTCATCTATTTGTTATTTTGCACATGAATACTCTGTATTTGATATCACTGCTATTTGTGTATTCGATGCTAGTGAGTGTGGCCTTCAAATCCTTAGATCATTATTGCATTGTCTCCTACTAAATGTGTAGGACCGTGGGCTAAGGCATGGGTTTGTATTTTATCTGATGCTCTTGAACTGTTACTACTCACTGGCATCGAATACATTTTGTGAGCCCAAGCCTGTTGCTATTGGTGGTTTTGTAGTATTTTATATGTGTTGTAACATACTGTAGCCTGTGAGTAGCACGACTAGGGCATCATTTTGTGTTGTTGATGTCTTTGTCCTTATTACCATGCTTACTCCTCTGTTTGGATTGGGGCCAAGCCATAGTTTGCATCATTCGAACCATGGTGTCGTATTGAGATTTGATATCAAGCTAGGGCATGGGTGGACATGCACACTATTGTAACTTTAGGGCACCATTTGAGTTTTAGTTCATCTCTCGCTATGCTTGATTCATGAACCATGATATTTTTCATTTGTTTCAACCTATTGTGGACTCCATCACACCAAATGGAGCACGATGCATCATTTATTTCATTATTGTCTTTGCATTCGGTGTGCTATTCCATGGTATCTATTTTTTATCTTGCACCTCACCTCTGCCAGCTGTGAAGAATGTGCTAGGCATCGACCTCTATTATTTATCACAATGTCTGAGGCTCATGAGCTTGGCATGATGCTAATGCCCATTGAGTCTAGAGCCCGCAAAAGGTTCTTGATGGTGTGAGTGCTTGACTGAGCTCTCTGTTGATTCTATTGTGCTAGCCCGTGAGCTAGATGTTGTTGGTGCCATTGAGACTTGAGAGCTAGTCAACATGTTTGTGGGTACCTCTGTTTGGATACTGTTTGACCTTTCGGTGCCTCTATTTTGGTTTGTCATTAACTGTCGTTGTGACCTTACCATTGTTATTGATGCCTCCCTTTTTTAGCAGTGTGTTCACTGTGAGATCTACCGCGGGTAAGGCATGTGTTGTCATGACCGCTAGTGGCTTAATCCATGCTTCATTCTTGGTACATTTGATTGCATGCATGTGCTTTTGTATCATGCCATCCTGCGGGCGCCCTTTGAGGTGTCTCAGTGCTTACTCTACATATTGATGGAGTGCTTATGTATTCATATCTTCATGGTGTGTATGATTTCCTTTTTACCTTTGGGGGCATGATTCCCTGATGCACTACTTTGATTGGCTATGACCCGTGAAGCATGACCTACATCACTGTTATGTTTTCAATGACACCCAAAGTGGGAATGCTCACTATTGTGTTTCTTTTATGCAGTATCCTTTGGTGTTTGTAAGGACTTGTGACCCTCTTAAACATTGACATAGCCACTGTTTTGGTTCATGAACAAGCCTGGGAGCTTTGTCTCATTATCTATAAGCGCACACTCCACTGTATTTCTTTCTTTATGCTATGAACCACGACCACTAGGAAGCCAGAGTGCATGCACTTATCTATTTGAGCTTGCTGCTACATTGATTTTTGATCTAACCACTAATTATGTCTTGAGAGCATATGTTCATTTGGTCGATTAGTTCACTGTTCCATATGATGGCATGGACATTGTCGCTTGTGGATGGGCCTGTCATGCTGTTCACTAATTGTAATACTTTGATACATTGTATCAATGATCATTTGATGTTCATTCTTGAGAATAGCTCCATCATGATGATTGTACCTCTCTTGATAGCATCATTAAAAATTCCTTTGAAGCAATGTTACACTCTATATCATACAATTGTTCTCCTATTTGCAGCTTCTTCCCTTAGCCCAAGATTCAGAAATAAAAATACCTCCATCATAATATACTCTGTTTCTCTATTTTGATATTGATTTGATGCATCTCGAAAGCTCTTCTTACTAGTGTTTGACCATGCTTCATTGATCCTTATTGATGCTGCCCATCTAGATCTACTTTGCTTTTGTACAATGTGTGCTCTTAGCCCTTGATGTGATCATTGATAGAAAACTTGAGGTTTTTTTGTCATGATCTGCATCAAGGGCCCAGATCATTTGTTGAATTCATTGTTGGATCAGCTCCTCCTGTATCTTCACATGGAACAAACACGTCAGTGAAAACAAGGTGCCTCTTTTGCTTTTTGGAGCCCTATGCACATGCCTGAGCACAACCTTTGTTAGAGGTGCATGACTGAGTGTATATATGCATTCTGTAGATATTGTGATATCAGCCATTGCATAGATCCATTGGATCAAACGCATCTCCCCTCATTTCTTCTTGTAGGTTTTGGATCTCAGGAGCTCACTGGACAGGATTGGATCCAGACACCACTACCAGGCAATGTCTGGTACCCTAGTATTTAATAATTTTCCTTTATGTATATGTATACTCATTCATTCAATTTTGATAATGGCTATGCTCATGGCTTGTGTGAGCTCAGATAGATGTTCTTCTTTCTTTTAGTTCTTTCCCTTCTATACAGTATACATGCATGTATGTGTAGCTTTAGATGCAATTCATTTCCTTTCCCTTTCATGTACTTTGCAATGAAATGAACACAAACTTAAAGAAGATCACCTAATAACACAAACTAGGGTACTGTAGCATCATTTAGTAATTAGGTCTCCAAACTAAGAATGAGTAAAAAATATGACAACAGTTACCCCCTTGATTGTTCCCAAAATTGCCACTATTGGTATTGCTGTTGTAAGGCACTTTGGGAGCCTGATTTGCATTGTTCACTTGATTAGGTGTTCTTGTGAGAGCAAATGGAGTCACTTTTAAATTTCTAGAATTGACCACACCATCATTAACCACTCCTTTATTGTTGTTCTTCAACCCAAACCGATTATAGCTGTTAGAAAATTTCTTATTCTAGTTGTTATGGTTGTTATTGGAGGTATTGTTATTGTAATTCTTATTGTCCTTGTAGAGTTTTAATTCTCCACTCTTAACTAATACCTCTTCCATGGTCACTCCATTTTTGATAAGATCTTGGAAGGTTTTAGGACATTGCATTCTTAACCAATAGTTCATCTCACTACTCAAACTATTGATAAAGATATCCATCTTCTCTTTTTTTGGTACTCTGAGGATATCTAGCAAATACCATCCTCTATCTTTGTAGGAAAATTAGGAATCCTTCTCCTTCTTTTTTCTTGGTATTACATAAGGTGATCATTGTGACTTCATGTTTGATATTGTATGAATAGTGTGCCACAAATTTTGAAGCTATCTCTTCAAAAGTTTTAATGCCGGAAGGTAATTTCGAAAACCATTCCATGGCCATACCTCCCAAAATCCTAGGAAATAATCTCATTAAATAAGTGGTATCATGCATGAATTCTAAGCTCAATGCACAAAATTCTCGTAGATGATCTTGAGGATCTGATGTTCCTTCGTATTTATCATACTTAGGAAATACTACGTTGATAGGGAATGGTACCATGACTAGACTCTTGTCAAATGGAAATGGACATAATGCTTCTATAGAAAAGGGTTTAGGAGCCCCACTTTGTTTTATCATGTCCAATTGCATTTAAAATAACTTAAATTATTTATTCATAATATCGATTAGGCTCTCTTCAACTTCTGGTGTTCTAAGTTGATTAACATCATAATCGCGAGGGAGTTTAAGACCCTTTTGGGCTAGATCTAGAAAGTGCTTTTCCTTGTCTCTTTCCATTTATTTCTCCATAAGTTTCAAGAAATATAGACTTTGTATAGCTTCACTAACCTTCTCATCAGTGGCATCTTTGGCAGTTGGTTCACCATTAGCCCTAGGGTTAGTGTTATCAATTCCTTGAGTGTTAGGGTCCATTCCTCCATTATTGGTATTACCCTAATTGTTTGGGTCAATACCTCCATTGTTATTATTACCCAAGCTACCAGAGTACATCATGTTGGTTTTTGCTTCTTGAACGGGTTGTTCTTGTGGTACTTTTGGGGCAGTAGAAGTATCACTTGGGAAAGGAAGCTCTTATCTCAGATAAGTTCCATCTGCTTGAAAGGTTTGATTTATGTAGTATGATTGAGTAAAAGCAGGCATGAACATAAACCACTTGAAAAATAGGCTTTCTATCTTGCTTTCTCGTGGTCGAATCGTTGTGAAATTTTCAAAATTGCTCAAAATCAGGATTTCTGACTAGGCAGGGTACTGGAACAAATAAAACAGCCAAAAGGGTATCTAAATCTGGAACCAAATTTTTTTGAAACCCTCAAGAAATGCTCACTATTTTCCCTTTTTTTTTGTTTCTGGGTGTCACTTGCCTACATGTAGGCGTGACTTAAAAGTTGATATGCGTTGATTGGAATTGATATAGGTGGCACTCTGCAGATGTGCAGGCAGCACTTTCCTGTTGATAGGTATTTTTCCAATTTTTACAGGCGTCACTTAATATGTCTCAGGCATGACTTTACTATTGATAGGCATTTTATGAACAGCCATAGGCATGACTTTACTGCTGACATGCAATGTTTCTCTATGCACAGGCGGCACTTTGGAGACTAGGTTGTAAATTTTAGATTTTAAAAATTGTAAGATCAGGTTTGTGGAATTTTCTTGCTTGAAAATGAAGTACAAATGCAACACATACATAAAATTTGCACCATGTCCCCAAAACCACACTAAAAGTGTATGTTCTCAGTCATTTTTCACAAGTATTGAACAAGAAAGTCTTCCAAGCAATTCTACCTATAGTCAAATTTGGCTTTTACCATGTTTGGCTCTATAAGGTAGCTTACTACTTATCAGGATTTAATGAATATTTCCATTCTAAACCATGCCAAGATCTTTTTCTCACTTGCGGGCTTCCCACATGTACAAAAGCACTATTTGGCGCAATCCAAAAGGACTACTAGAGGAAGTGAAGAAACTTGCACATAATCTAGTCACTCTCCTATTAAGGAAGAGTATATATTTTTTATAGTGGGTTGGATAGTACTATGGCTAAGGTGATTGTCTCCCACTTGGGTCATTCCCTCTCACCGTCCTCATAAGGAAAATCTTAGGAGGTAGGCCCTCTATTGCTCTATTTTAACTAGCATGTAAAAAAAACAAGAAAATTGAACTTAGTCCAACAAGTTTTGGAATTTGGTTCACTTAAAAAGTGAAGAGCATATCCCTATTGTCTTTCTTCGTTCCAAACACTCAAGCAACAATTGTTCTTTTTCAATCTCTTGACAACGAGATTCTTATAATTGAGGTGTTTGTGTTAATTCCTTATTTTAATTAAGCTAGATTCAATGAATGCCACAATTTAAGCAAGTGCAATCTTGATTTGAAAAATACCTCTTTTTTGTAGCTAGCAAAAGGCTAGGCACTTTTATGAGGTTTTTGATTGCTTGTTTTTCCTTTCACTCACCTAGTGGCGATCATTCCCGCTCCATCCTCCAACAAGTTAGTTAGAAAAGCCATACAAAATGAGGGAAATCATAAAGGAACAATTTGAAGTACAATTAAGTGTTTTCACAAGATTTTTCAATGAAAACTTCAACAACTTAATGTAAACAAATTTCAATTTAAGGTAGGAAATGTAAGCTTGTAAGCCTCTAAAGCCTTGATGTAATGAGTATAAAATTTCTCTTCTAAGCCTAAACTCTCTAAAATTAAAGCACTATGCAATTACTTTTCATGTTTAGCTTGTATTCTTACCTCTTTGCTTGGTTCTGTGACTCTACTCTCTGGCTTTTGAACTTTCCTATGTTTGCTCATCTGTAGTAAAAATATAGACATAGAGTAAGAAAATAGAATCTATAGATTTGACAGCAAATTAAAGCAAAAATTAGTAGGTGTCATTAGTTAGCTAATACACGTGATTAAAAGGCTAGTAGGCGTAACTTTAAAAATATCCAGCATCACTTTCCAGTGACTCAGGCGACATTTAAAGCTTAGCAGGCGTAACACTTTAATTACTAGGTGTGAAAAGTAATGAAAATTGCGTATGATAAGCTATTTAAAGCGAAAATTAACAAATACTAGGCATCAATTAAGAGATACTAGGCGTGACAGTTTGCAGTAAATTATGTCATTAAGATTGTCATAGGCGATAAAAGATAGTGAATACGTGGTACTTCTTAGGTCTCAGGCATCGCTTTATTGTCTCAGGTGTATTAATTTATCTCACAGACATCACACTTTATCTCTCAGGCGTCAATTAATTATTGGTAAGCGTCATCAGAATAGCCACAGGCGTCATTAGATTCTTCATACGCGTCATTTCTCCTATTTTATGCAAAAATTCATGGAAAAGTGACAACAAAAACACATAAAACTTGATGAAAATGTTAGAAATGAGGCTTATAGCCCCATGGTGGGTGCCATTTGTGTGTGAATGATAAACACCTTCATAAAATTAGGATTATTAACTAACAATTCAAAGCAAATACAATGCAAATTTAAACTAATAAATGAATTTAACATCCATGACATCTCATGGTTCTCTAATTAGATGTGGTAAGTAGAGCTCTCAACTTTGTATTCCCTACTAGTGACACTTCTAAAATGAGAAATCTATGATACTAATATGCCTAATCTAGCTCACAATTCTCCATTATGCTATGATAAAATGCAAATGCAAATGAGAAATGCTCTCAAATGCTCTTAATTGCTCATGAAATTGACTATAATAAGGATGTTTTACTCTTCAAATCTCTAATTGCTTATTATGCTCACAAAATGCCTCTTATTTATAATAAAATCCCAAGGGTAGGGGGTAGAGTGAAGTAACCATGATTTAACCTTGGTTGAGTCAAAAAATTTGCAATGTTTTTAAATGGGGGGACAATTTAAATGTTTTTCTCAAAGCTTTGGACAAAAGGACAAAATTGAGTGGTTTAGATTCAAAGTTGAATTTGTGTGATCAAGATTCAATTCCTTTGAGTGATCCATGTGCTTTGTGTTCTCAATTTTCATTGGTTCCTCAAATCTTTGTTGAAAGATATTAAGATTTATTAAATTCCATCAATTAATTAAATTAGCCATGTAGGGAATAGGTTCATTTTGATTTTTGATTTAAAACTATACAATTAATTGATTAAAATCAATTATATAGTGTTTTTCATTCCTTTAAGCTTGTATTTAGTTATTTGATGTCATTATTTAATTTTTCCTTTGATTTGATTGATTTTTTTCAACTTGATTTAATAAATTTCCATTTAAATTTGATTTGATCCTTTTGGATGAGAATTAGCGCATTTTGATGATTTTGAACCATTTTTGTGATTTAAAGCACTTGCCCATTTTTTAGTGTCTACAGGTTCCTATCCAACCAAATATGCTGGATAATACAAGTGGGTCTAAGAACCCAACTATCCCAAAGAAAATAATTTTTAATTGGAGGTTTACCTCAATGTACCTAAAACTCAACCCAAGAGGAGACACACTAGTAGGCTTGATTCTAAAATGTCCATCAAAAGTGCCAAATTTTCTTAGATAAAGAGAACTAAAATAAAATATGAGAAATAATCTCCTCACTATTACAACATAAAATACACATAAAGGGACCAAGGAATCCACACTTACATAAATTAATCCAAGTAAGACATCAATTTTGAAACACTAATCACATGAAAAAGTTTTATTTGAGCAAATAAAATTTATTCCACACTTTTTTCTAGAAAGGCACCTCTATACCTCCAAAAAAAATTCTATCAAGCTCTAAGTACCTCACAAAAATAGAGTACTTACCGAATGAATCACTAACCCAAGTCAAAATTCCCCACTCTATAAAGGAGTTGCACTCACGAGAAGCAAGAATTTGAGCCAACTCTTTGTGAGCCTCCTCTATGTTGAAGAATTGAGAAAAATGAGTTGGTTGAGTAATTGAATGAGTTGGTTTAAATTAGTATGGTTTCCATTAATGTCAACTTGATATTGTTGTAATTAATGATTAATCTATGTGGTATTTATATTGAGTATATTTCTCCACATATCCTACATGTTTTAAATCTATTGTTAAGAATTTGATATGTTATTGAAGACTATTTGGAGATATCTATTTCAAGTTTGTATGGCTTATAACATGGTACAATGGATTTGGCATTTGTCTGTGTATTGTTGTGATTGGCATTGGTTTTACGAGAAATGCATCCTTCACATTTATTTGCATGACAATTTCTGATGGTGTGGCTTTGGAAATAAGATATTAATGTCCTTAGCTTCATTTATTTCAGATGGCACAAGATATTTTATTTCAAAGACTTGGTTTCAAGTTTCAACAATGTTATTTCGCCAGGTTTGGCTAACCTCAATTTTTTTAACTTCATTTATTCTATCTCACAATTTTTAAGATGTAATGTAACATGTATGATGATATTTTTGGATCCCTACTATGGCATGTTGTTTTCGATTTCTCAATCTTCCCCAAAGCGGGAATTAATAGTGTTGACCTATTTCAAACTAGTTTTGGCTAGCTACCCAACCAACATTGGAATAATTCACAAGTTATGGATTAGTATTTATAAAGGATAAGTTATTATGGATGAGTGTGTGGAGAGTGGAATTTGTATACTTGTGCGAGATTTTGTGCCAGTATGTACTTACATGAAGATGACATATGAAAGATGATCTATCTCCTTGATTGATTGCGTTGTTGTGAAGAGTATTTTCAAATAGTGTGGACATTCATGTGTTATTTATTATATTAAATATTATTTATTTGAGTTGGTGTTTTTTTTTATCAATGGTGGATTTATTCTCTTTTATCTTTCTTCTTCTAGGAATTGAGCCCTCCGATAGTGAGTCGACTCTCTTTAGACACTGAGTCTTTTGGCAGTGAGCCTTATCTATAAAAATCACCTTAATTTGTGTCACCCTAACATTTTTTTATATATTTGAGAATAATATTCTCTGTGATTTTTCTATTAACATTTTTTTAATGTAAATCTAGTGTTTCATGTGTTAGGAGATTGTTATGCTTTCATGTTCTTATATTTCTATTATTAAAGGATTAATATAGGCTTGGTGGAACTAATTAAAGTTGTGTTAAGGATTAAACATTTTTGGACAACTGATTCACCCTCCCAGTTGGCTTGCATATTCAACACTATTATCCATCTAGTGGCCATTCACAAGAATCCATCATCTATAACTAGAAGCCACCCCCAAATTTTGAACAATCTTATTATTCATGACCACATTCCAACTAACTACAATAAAAATATTGGATAGTGGTTGTAAATTTGGATACATGGAAAGAATGGGAGGATTACCACCCAACAAATAAAGCCAAAAAATATCTTCCAAGCCCCTATTTTTAGAGTGTTCCAAATAATAGATCCCCATCCCTCCAAATAATAATGATGAACATATAAATATTAACTCCTTTTAGATACTTATTCATAAGAATATGTTCCCAAAATTTATTTTGACTAATACACCATCACCAATATAATTTGGGTGTAGTAACTTTCTCATTCAATATTGTATAATGAAGACCAAATCCCCCTCTTTCTTCAAATTATACATAGACTCTCACTTAACTAAACTTTAATTAGAGGTAGTAAAATTACCACTCCAAATGAATTGCCATGAGAGAGAATTACATTCCTTAAGGAAATACACAGGATCCACTTGAAAACAAAATCTTGTAAATAGGAAGATCTTGGATGATATATTGAAGAAGAGTCAACCTAGTAGTAGTGGATAACCACCGATGATTCCAATGATTATGCTTTCAACACAACTTATCAAGAAAGTCTTTCGAATAGGTTGTAAGTTTCCTTCCAACAACTAGAAGAATACCTAGATAGAGAAAGGGAAGAGAAGCAATTTAAAAGCTCAAAATATTGGCAATCCTTCTTTGAATATGTTCTATAGTGTTAAATAAATAGATAGTAGATTTGTGATCATTTACTTATTAACCTTAAGAAGATAAATAAATATCCAACATCTACTTGAAAGATTCAACTTCATGAAGATGAACAACCCCCATGAGAGTAGTATCATCCACAAACTAGAGATGAGAAAGCTTAGGCATCCCATTACCCTAACTCAAACCCTAAATAAATCCTTGAGATACCTGATACTTAATAAATCTACCCATACCTTAAGCCATAATAATAAACACATAAGGAGAGAGAGGGTCCCCTTAGCAAAGATCCCTAGAAGCTCCAAATAGCTCAATAGGTTCGTCATTGATAATAAAATATAAGGATGAAGAAGTAATGCAACTCATCATCCATCTAACCCACTCCTAACTAAAACCAAAGGATATAATAATTATTTGCAAAAAATCCACTTAACTCTATCATAGGCTTTGGTTATATCTAGTTTGATGAACATAGATTTATCATTAGACATTATCACTGAGTGAATATTTTTAGAAGCCACCACCACCCCACCTATAATTTTTCTCCCATCCACTAAACCCCCTTTCTCCTTGAGATTAAATATGGGATCCAAATTTTGAGCCTCTTGACAATCAATTTTTAATGATTTTGTACACCGCATTACATAGAGGAATGGACTTAAATAAATCTAGCTAATTAGCTCCTTCCTTTTTAGGAATAAGTAAAAGAAAAGTATAATGCAAGGCTCAAAGCCTTTTTTTATACCTTGAGATTCTTGAACCACCTCCAACAAATGCACATTAATCACATCCCAAAATTCTTGAAAAAATTCTAGAGGAAACCCATTTGGTCTAGGAGCTCTTTCGTTATGCATCCCAAAAACAATCACTTCCAATTCAAACAACAAGATTAGATGAAAAAGAGAACCATTCATCTCATTTGTGACTAAATAAGGAATGCATGAAATAATCATATTCCCCTCATCTTTAGTAGGAGGTGAATCTTCAATAAAGAGAGTAGAATAATACTATGTAGCCTCATGAGACAATTACTGTAGAGAAGAAAAATGAATTCCTTATAAATTAACTAAATAAGAAATATAAGTCCTATTCCAACACGTTTACATAGAGTTATGAAAAAATATGTGTTCTTGTCATCTTCTTGAATCTAGTCAATCTAAGTCTTTTGCTTCCAAAAAGTATCCTCGAAGTTCCCATTCCTCCAACTCCCTCCCAACTCAAGACTAAGCTCTACCTAAATCTTTTGAGAAACCCTAATCCTGAATTTAGAAAGTTATAACATCAAGGTGGTCTTCAAAATTTCTCTTCATAGCATGAAGATTACCATAGCACACTATATTCCATCTTTTAAGTTATAATTTCACAAGCTACAATTTCATAACAAAGGAATATACAATAGTACTATATGAAGGGCCATCATCTCTCTACCACTAGACCATTAAGTCATGAAGAGAAGAATCATGAAGCCACATGCGTTGAAAATTAAAAGGAGGGTTCTTAGGAACTCTAAAATAAGCTCCTAAAAATTTAATTGGCCAATGATCAATGCTAGTCAAGGATCTTAAAGTTTGTAACCAAACTATCACCCATCCAATTGTAGGATACCAAAAATCTATCCAACCATTTAGAAATAACTTCCTTTCCACATTCTCTATTAGTCCAAGTATAGAACCCATTGGATGGTTTCATATTAATTAAATCAATGAGGTCCATATTCTCATGTAAGAGATTAGAAAAAAGGACCCAACCCAAATGATCCCCCCTTTTCTCCTCCAAACTTAACATTATATTAAAATCAGCAACTAAAATCCTAGGAAGATATGGGGCACATGATATAACATACCTTATATGAGATAAAATCTGATTTTTCCCTTGGATACCAATTGAAGGATACAAATTAGTAACCAAAATAATCCCTCCAGATTCCAAACTAGAGGCTACCATAGTGTATACACCTAAAAATGGCTTGAGAAAATTAACTATGTATTAATAATTTAATTAACAATCATTATTCTATTACTAAATAAATTATTTAGTTCACCTTATCTTATTATTCTAAGCCTAAGTCCTCTAAAAATCCCTAATTAAATAGTTTCTTAAAATTATTTAATTATCTTGTCATCATATGACCAAGTCTCTTAATCCACTTCATCAATCCACCTCATCCATTTGGCTACAAAAAATCATTTTTATTAATAATTAAATATCATATTTATCTTAAATAAAGTGTCTCTGGTCTTAAGGGAAGAGGAAATATATGTGTCCATATTAGACCAAGTCTTGTGGTTATGTGTCCTCATGAGACCAAGTTTCATGTCACCTTTCGTATCATTTAGTGATTTGTCCCTCCATATCACCTGGTGAAAGGTGACCCATAAAACACTTGTTACAAGAGTCCTATAATGAGAATTCTTCTTCCTTCCTTTCCTCACAAGTCATGGAGAGAAGCTCAACAAGTTTCTTTCCCTTCCACATAATCCTACGTGTTGTCAATGTAGGAGGAACATCTCCCCCTCTTTTCTCTCACACTCCAATATTTCTCTATTTTCTCTCCACCCTCTCAACCAATTCAAACTCAATTCTTCATTGTTCCAAGATTCAATCTTATCCATTTATTTGTGCCACAAGGGATTAAGGTGAGGAAAAACCTATAAAGAAGCTCACATGCCTTCATTTGGAACTAATTAGAATTTTTATTCTTAAGATCTTAAGCACATTTTGAGAGCATTCTAGTGTTCCTTTGGGTTTAATAATTTTAGCATTTTTATATCATCATCATTGTAACCATTAGTAATCGTGCATAGTTTCATTAACATATAGCTTTTAGCTTGCATCTTCATCACCATTATCATAGCATTTTAGCATTCTATGATACATTCTAGTTACATTTGACACTACAAATCCAAATCACTTGAAGTCATCTTGGAAAAGTGTAAAAGTTTTGAGAGTAAACTAAACACTAAGATCTCAAGGAGGAAAACAATGGAACCAAGATGAATAAACAAGGTAACGAGGTATAATTTGATATTTCATTGTGTTTCTTCAAGTTTCATTTGTTTACTTGTAAAGGTAGGATCTTTATGTTATTTTGTGGTATAGTAGTAAATGTTGCATTATTACAATTTATAAGTACACACAAAAATATTGGAATGACTAGAAACCCACCCTAGTGGAATAATATTTTTTGGGTCCCAAAAAAGTGTCATACCTCTAGAAAAACCTAGGGAATCAATGCACTGACACTGACCCAAACTGCATATATTAGAAGCACACTAAAGCATGTGATCAACTAAAAGATTAGCATCTTGGATATAAATAAGTATTTGGAGATTGAACTGCAACCAAATCATGAATACCCTTTTGTCTAGGGATGCTATTCAACTCCCTTACAATCCAAGAGAGAATAATCATTGAAGAGATTTGGAAAAGTAAGCATCAATGGGTTTGACTAACCCTTATTCTTCTTGAGATCCTTCTTGCGACCACCTTTAGCATAATTCTCAAAATAATCTTTCTTAAGGGACTATTGTTGCAAACCTAAAGCCCAAGAAGAACATTTTCCTTTACTAAATTCCAACACCTCCTTAGCCAAGTCTTACCAAAATAATATCATCGCACAACACTCTAGAATCACTTGAATCTTTCAAATCAAGAGCATTAGTCCTTTGCTCTTAAACATCTTCTATACCCATTGTAACAGCCCTAGAAGTCATATAAACCACAATCCCCTCTTCCAAGGCCAAAGCCTCCAACACCTCAAAATAATTGAAACCTTGATTATTCTATCTTTCCCTAAAATACCGCTTATATTCCCTCTCTTTATCCCAAGTCTTAACGGGTGAAAAACCATCATTATTTGGACCACTATCCATCATAAGGGATTTTCCTTTGTCCCCTTTATCCATATTTGGAGTCATGGAAGGAGGAGAACTACTAGCCCCAACAACTTTATTCACCATAGGACATTGTCATTGAAGGTGTCCATACTCATGACAAATTCAACATTGAAAAGGAATAGTCTCATAATCTAAATTTTGAACCCAAGATGAAGATCCTAGATAAATTTCTAAAGATTCTAGGAAGGGTTTATTTAGATAAATCTCCACACAAATACAAGAAAATGTAATTAACTTTTTATTGAGGGTTTTTTAGGCTATTGCAACCAACTCCCCAAGTAGAGCAATAATCCTTTTCAAAATATCCTCTCTCCAAAACTCTAGTGGAAGCTACGGGAAATAATCCTAGACAAGAACCCTCGAGGGAAGTTATTCAGCTGAATTAAAAACCACATGCTAGGGCTTGATGAATCAACTCTTATTATCCATGCTGAAAAAAACAACCATAAGATAACTATTTTCATCTAGTATAATCTCTACATCACCTTCAACTTGTTAAGATTGATAGATCTAGGATTCCAATGGTGACAAAAAAATACAAATCCCAAGAAGTTTACATATTAGAGCATGGTTGCTCAAATAAGAGATGTCCTCCATTATCAATTCTAGAGGAATGACCAAACCTCACCCACATAAAACATGTTTCAAGACCTCCCATGCACACTCAAAGAAGATATGCCTTGCACTACACCACCAAGAACCACCAAATTTGAAGAATCACAATTCCCCTCCATCTCAATCTACAACTAGCTCAAAACATCAAGGAAAGAAAACCCTACTCCCAACCAAAAATATTTAGTGGAACAACCACTAGTAAAAACCACAAAAAACCCCTAAGATCACACTTCCCCCAATATAGATGATGAAAAAAGCCCCAACACTCAACATAGCTCTGTTAGATATTGCTAATGCATTGGGGAGATTGATGGATACATTTAATATGTTTAATCACTACGTTGAGTGATGTTGGAATTATTGATGTTGTCATTCATTTTTTGTCACTGATGTCAACATATGTTTCTATGAAGAGAACATATTGGTTATTACAATGTAAAAATACTGTATGGATGTTTCAGAATGTGCGAAGTTAGTTGTGGGTATAGGAAGGTGTTGTGATATTATATCTAATATCACATGATATAATATTGCATATTGGTTGAGTTACAAAATATTTAGTAAAGACTGGTTATTGGACAATGACAGTGGAAGTTGACAGAGTAAGTCTCTGCATTTTGGGTATATCTTACAGGTGATGAAGATTCAGTGTATGCGAGCTTAAGGATGAAATATAGGGTATTGAAGAATGTTCTATGATCTTAGAAAGGTATGGAAAGTAGGATGACATCAGCTATGGCATGTGTTCTGGAGATGACCTATTTGGAGTCTGACTTCAAAGTTGTAGCGTGTATCATGAATGACGAGCATGATTTATGGATATTGGTCCATAATTATTGAATTGTAATTGTTGTATTCTTGTTTTAGATACCATATGTATCTTAGCAATGAGTTATGTAATCATTTTTATATTAGGAAATCCTAATTAGCTGACCTAGTCATTTATTTTGTAATAGGGTATATATGTAAGATCTTTTCTTTTGAAAAGATATGGCAGAATGGATGTGATGTAAAAGAGGATTGTGGAAGCTGTGAGCTTGTGTCTGTTGGATGTAGAGTAGAGGATACATTATATACTTCATTGGAACTGATCAAGAAAAGACAGTTACTATCAGACAGTTCAAGATTGTGTATTTCTTTACATACACTTGTGTTGTGAATAGTGAGTTCTTAAGGTGGACATAACCTTCTTTGGGCAGTGAGCCTACCTTGTTTTTATTGAATCCTAACATGATCTATCCTCTAACAAGGACTATGTACTATAATGTTTTAATCAGCTCCTAACAAGGATAGATCTTCTAAAAATGATACTATACTCTCAGTACATCATTAGTGAGTGTTAATTCCCACCGGCTTTTTACCTTTAACAGGGTTTCCTCAACAACAAATATTGTGTTATTGTGTTGGAACTCATTTTGTTCATTTGATTTGATATTGTTGCTATTCAAAATTTAAAGTTTAATAATCTATCATAAAACTGATTCACCCCCCCTCTCAGTTGTATTGGTGGACTATTATTCCTAACAATTGGTATCAGAGCTACTGGTCCTTAGAGAGAAAGCTTAACAACTTGAGGTGATCTTGGAGATGGCATTCTATAGGAAGGATAGTTCAAAATTTGTTCCTGAAAACTTTGACAGTTGGAAGAACAAGATGCGAACTCATTTGCTATGTTTGGGCATTGACTACTAGATGATTACAAAGAATGAAAAAACCATGAAGGCTGAAGATGAATTGGATAAAGCTACTGATGAAGAAAAGAAGATATTTTCATATAACATGGTCGCAAGGGAAGCACTGATCAACACACTCTCTGAAGGAGAATTTACCGAAGTTAAAGATCTGGATTTGGCACACAAGATTTGGACAAGATTAGAAGCATTGTATGAAGGAGACAAGTTTACCAAACAACCGAAGTAACAGAACTGGAAAACAAGGATGGAGAAGCTACAAATGAAGGATGATGAAAACATTAGGGCTTATGTACAAAGGGTTATAGAGGTTGTGTTTGGAATCAGAAATTCTGGAGGCACCTATGGAGAGGAAGAAGTCATTGCAAAGATCCTTAGACCATTGACACTAGTCTACAAGAACAAAGTTCAGGCTATAGAATAAATTATACCCTTGACTCCAAAATTTACCAGAGAAATGTTGATTGCAAAGATAACTACCTCTGAAGCTGTAGAAATGGGAGATTTTGTACCTAAAGTTGAAACTGCATTTAAGGCATCTACACACATGAAGATAATGTCTGCAATTCCAAGCACCAGCAATGAGAACATAAAAGAAGAGCTTGGTGAATATGATGATGAATGGGAACAAATACAAGAAGAAGAAAGAAAGCTAGATGAACTTGTTGCACTGATCGCTATAAGAGAAAAGAGAGGTAAGGGTAAATTTGAAGGAAAGTTACCTTTGAATTTTTTTTCATGCAATAAGATAGGTCACTTTGCATCTAGATGTCCTACAAGAGTTCCTAAGCACAAACCTAAGTTTTTCAAGCCTAAGTATTCAAAGTATAAGGAATGTTATTATACTAGTGAAGGTATTTTTGATGATGATCATTTTGATTATGAGGAGATTAGATTTATTGCTATTAAAGATGAAAAACCAGTACATGAGGAAAAAAATTTAGTATCACATGTTGATAAGAAATCTGAATGGGTTATAGACAGTGGTTTCTCACACCATATGACTAGAGGCAAAAATAAGTTTGTTAAACTAATGAAATATGGTGGTGGTGTTGTAAGATTTGGAGACAATGTTCCTAAATCTATCATAGGAGTAGGATCTACTTCTTTGGATGGAAGGACTAATACTGAAAATGTACTACTTGTTAATGGACTTAAGCATAACTTGTTGAGTGTTGGAAAACAGGTGGATAAGGGATGTCAATTAAAAATTAATTGATGGGAAATGTTTTATCAGGGGTAAGACATGAAACTTTATTGCAACTGGTACTAAACTTTATTGCAACTGATTTTCCTTTGTCCCCTTATTGCAACTGGTACTAAATTTATTAGTCAAAGCCTTATCATATTCTGGACTTGATATATGGATCTACTCTTCAGGGGGAGTGATCGTTGAAGACAGTTGATGACTTATGGAACCTTTTTCCATTGTTGTCAAAGGGGGAAAGAGACTATGTGAAAATCCTATGGAAATAGACTATGTGGTAAAGACACTGAGAGAATACTTTTGGGTTGATGGATTTTCCCATATGTTGTCATCAATGCCAAAGGGGAAGATTGTTAGCTATTGTTAATGCATTAGGGAGATTGATGGATACATTTAATATGTTTAATCACTACGTTGAGTGATGTTAGAATTACTGTTGTTATCATTCCTGTTTTGTCACTGATGTCAACATATGTTTCTATGAAGAGAACATGCTGGTTATTACAGTGTACAGATACTGTACAGATGTTTTAGAATGTGTGAAGTCAGTTGTGGGTACATGAAGGTGTTGTGATCTTATATCTAAGATTACATGATCTAATATTGCATATTGGTTGAGTTACAAAAGATTTAGTAAAGACTGGTTACTGGACAATGACAGTGGAAGCTGACAGAGTAAGTCTCTGAGTTTTGGGTATATCTTACATGCGATGAAGATTTAATGTATGCAAGCTTAAGGGATGACAGATAGGTTACTGAAGAATGTTTGTTGATCTTAGCAAGGTATAGAAAGTAGGATGATATCAGCTGTGGCGTGTGTTCTGGAGATGACCTATTTGGAAGCCGACTTCAGAGTTGTAGCATGTATCATGAATGGTGAGCATGATTTACAGATATTGGTCCTTAATTATTGAATTGTAATTGGTGTGTACTTATTTTAGATACTGTGTGTATCTTACCAAAGAGTTATGTAATCATTTGTATATTAGGAAAGCCTAATTAGTTGACTTGATCACTTATTTTGTAATAGGGTGTATATGTAAGATCTTTTCTTTTGAAAAGATATGTCAGAATGGATGTGATGTAAAAGAGGATTGTGGAAGCTACGAGCTTGTGTCTACTGGATATAGAGTAGAGGATAAATTATATACTTCATTGGAACTGATCAAGCAAAGACAGTTTCTACCGAACAATTCAAGATTGTGTATTTCTTTACATACACTTGTGTTGCGAACAGTGAGTTCTGAAGGTGGACATAACCGTCTTTTGGCAGTGAGCCTACCTTCTTTTTCTTGACTCCTAACAGGGTCTGTCCTCTAACAAGGACTGTGTACTGTAATGTTTTAATCAACTCCCAACATGGCTAGATCTTCTAACAAGGATACTATACTCTCAGTACATCATTAGTGGGTGTTAATTCCCACCGGGGTTTTACCTTTAACAGGGTTTCCTCGACAACAAATATTGTGTTATTGTGTTGGCATTCATTGTGTTCATTTGATTTGATATTGCTGCTATTCAAAGTTTAAAGTTTAATAATCTGTCATACAACTGATTCACCCCCCCTCTCAGTTGTATTGGTGGACTGTTATTCCTAACAAGCTCCACTAAAATCAGCAAAAGAAACCACCATGGAGAAAAACCCACCCCCTAAACAAAAAAAAAGAAGAAAACCCTCCCCACACTAAGAATGTAGAAATAGGAAGAAGAGAGGAAACTACTAGCCGAGTGACACCTCCCATAACCTTCAACACCATCACCCGTTATTATTAATTTATTATTCATTAATGAAGTATATTTAATAGAATATTATAATATATATAGTGTCAAGTGTTATTGTATAATACTCTTAATCTTTAATGAAATATATTAAATAGAATATTATATTTTGTATTTTTTATAATATAATAATATAATTTATTTATTTATTTAGACTGCAGTAATCGAGTATAGGTAAACTTTTTAAGACCTACTCATTTGGTGCTTTACCACAAGAAGCTCTTGCCAATTGAACTAGGTCCCCAACCTAATATAATATAATTATAATATATATAAATTTATTATTTAATATAAAGACAACAATAACAATCAACAATAAAATTAAATTTGTTTTAACTATTTCTAAATTTTAAAATTTTATCATATAATTTGTTTCAACTTTAAATTAAATTAATTGATTATTTTATTTAGATAATTTTAGTAAATAGATTCATTTATTTCTTTACAATTATTTGTGAATTTGTAATCTATTATTTCATTTTTTTATAAGTTAATAAAAAATCATTTGAAAATGTATATACATTTTATCTCAATATTTTGTTGGGTTCTAAAAACTAATTTAAATTTCACCATTTTTAATTATAAATATCTTATCAATATATGCTTGTTTGTCAATGGGTCCTTGGTTTACTAGTGAAGTTGAATGGTTCCAAATGAGCCCACCACAATATATCAATATATATATTACAAATAAAAAAAAAATTATAAATATTTCAGTACATAAGCTATACAAGTTTTGAATTAGAATATGTTGAATTTTTAGACTTATTAACTTTCTCATATATATAAATTATTTATAAAAATCTTGATTGGCTAAATAATTTGAAGTGTTATACACGGAATTTGCGGAATTCGTTAAATGCCCTACCCATTGGTATCCTAATTTATGATTTTTTATTATTTTGAATAGTTTCTTTATTTTTATTTTTAATAACTCGGATAGATATATTATATGTTAAATGCCCTACCCACTCATACCAAAATTTTAATGTTAAAAATAGAATTATTATTAATAAATATTTATTTTAATATAAATTATTTCACATATTTTTTTATTATAGATTATAAAATTTTATAAATTTATATTTAATAATTATATTTTTAATTTTTACAATTATAACTATTATATACAGTTTTGAAAAAAACTATGATTTTTTATATGCAATATTATATTTATTAATATATTATTATATAACTATAACTATTATAAAATCTTAATAATTAATTATAAAATTAAAGACATGACACTACGTGACACTTGTTATATATTGTGAAAATATCTTCTCTTTGAAAAAATAAATACTCTAATGCAAAGAAATTACATTGAGAAACACAAAACAACAACAAAAACCAATATACAGAATAGTAAATCCATTAAAAAGTATAAATAAAATAAATAAATAGAAGAAATAGAATGGATAATGCAATGGGGAGTAGCTAGCGGATAGCTTTCAACAACCATCAAGTCTTGGGGAAGGTTTATCCCATTGTAGAGATTTTTCTTGCTTTTTTTTAAATTTTTCATTAAAAAAAGATTTAAGGAGGAGATAATATGGAGGGGACAACTTTGGTAGATAAGGCGTGAAAAGTACAGGCTACCAAACACTCATATCCGTTAGCATTTATTATTGTGAGACACTATTGATCCCAACAAACGTAACGTCAACGACAAATAATTTAACATTCCGTTGGAAATTTTTCAATTGTTGAAAAAGCTGTCCAAACATCACCACATGCTTCAAGGCTCCTTGCCTCGCCCACTCTGTTTAGGGAAGTTTTTAAACAATTTTTTAGTATCTGAATTTAGTGTTTTTCAAAATTTGAAATAGTATATGATTTTGAGTTCGTTATATTTGTAGAGTTAAGAATTTAAAGTTATTGTTTGGGATTTTGAATAGGTACAGGTTAAGTTTCTTATAAAACATACTAAAGACAAAAAAAAATGTCAACTTTTTTTTTTTTTTAGATTTGCGAAAACATAGTGGATTTTTTGCAATTATATTTTGTGGTTTTCAACCACAAAATATGAAGAACAGACGCTGAAAATTTTGCAAAAATCTGTTGTGTTTTCCGATTTTTGAAATTTGGTCAATGGTACATTTTGTAGGGAGCTTAGCCGCCTCCTTTTGAATATAATGATATAGTTATTTTAGTTAGTCATATTTTTGGTTGTCAATTTATAATATTTTAGAATTATAACAAAATGTGTCACATCATCTTCTATTGGTTTTGTAGTCTTGTTTGTAATATATAAAGAAAAGCAATAGATTTTCATTCTTATGTAAATAAATATACATCGATTTCATAATTTAAGTTTGACTTGTGTTGAAAAACTGAACAATTTGAATGGTTTTCAAATTATCCATTCAAATATGTGAGAGTAAGGTTTACAAATCTTTACAACTAGACATATTCTTAGAAAATGCTTAGGTCCCGTTTGTTTGCAGAATTGGAATTTGATTCAAAACCTGATTATCTCAAAATCAGGTTTTGAAATTCTGATTTTGTGTATTCGGAAGATAGTTTGGACCGTTTGGTTGACTCGGAAGATGGCTGAGACAATTCATTTTCTGCGTTTGATTGACATTTTCGAAATTGAAATTAGAACTGAAAAATTCCTATTTATATGTTTGGTTTGCAATTTCAAATTGGAATTGGAATTACATTATTCATTTTTTGTGTTTGGTTCTACATTTTGAATTGGAATTAGAATTTGACAAGAAAAAATTAAGTTTTTTTTAACTATTATATAATGTTTTAATTTAATATTTTATTTATTTTGTCCATTATTTATTTATATATATTTTATTATTAATTTATATTTTTATATAGTAAATCATAAACAAAATTTAATTTTTTTTTCAATATTGTGAATAGTAAAGTTAACTTTTTTAAATAATTTGATACATTATCTTTAACAATATTATAACAAGAAAATAATTATAGCATTGCTCGATATCACATCAAAATATAAATAAGTCATATAGTCCACATATATATCTATTTATGCATAATGACCCAACAAAGTAGTGCGATTGTTGCACAAAGTAAACATTGTAAAAACATGACATTAGCTTTATAGGTAGCCTCCGCTTTTGCAATAGCTTTCTCGAGCGCTTTACAAGACTTGCACTCATCATCCACAACATGTATATGTGTAGAAGGTGCAAATGATGTAGACATTGATGGGGTGTCATCGGCCCACTGAAAGTAGTCACATCCACCGCCATCCTACAATATAAATCTAAGTTAGTCTCGCTATAATGATTAATATTTATTCTTTGTAAACATTTAAATATTGTGCAATTAACAACCTTTTTCTTATTTACGCAAGTCCAAAATTTATGCTCTAGATTAGTGTCCGCATGTGACATCCTTAACACGCAGCGCGCTCCATCACCACAATCACACATAGGGACATTTATCATAGCCATCACCACTGTATCAAATAAATTTTTGTTCATTCATATAACAACATGACTATATTCTATCAGTACAAATTGGAAAAGTTTCATTTATGTTGATATTACAAATTTATACAAAAAATATAATGATACAACTATAGCATCAGATAGAAGATGGGGAAGAACAATATCCATGAACTAAATGGTGGTGTGAAAACACACCGTTAAATAAGAAAATGCAAGGAAATCCACACTCTACGCCCTTATGCCCCACATTCGATGAGCAACCATCTCATATCCTGCTCATTCTTCCCATTACTTTATGTATTGTTAGATGGTCAATCCTGCATCTACAAAGTAAACATGATAGAAAAACTAAAACTTGTTTATTTTTAAATGGAATACACCAAGGAGTACCATCAGAAATATTGACCGTTTACAAACATGAACAGTAAACAATCATCAGATAGCTCATTTTTTTATCAGCACATGTGGATATTTTTGGCATTAATGTTTGAAATAGCTTTTGGATTTGATTGTGTAGATAGTTTTGGATCACACTCTATGATCCATCATCAAGATGAAAGAGAGCAAAATGATTGCAATAGACCAAAATGATGGACTTTTCTTTCAATCATTTTGCTCTCTTCCATCCCGATGAAGGATCACAGAGTGTGATCAGAAACGTTGATGCCAAAAATATCTACAAAATCGAATCCAGAAGCTATTTCAAACATTTTTAATGTCAGCATATGTGTAGTCTCACTTTATCATCATATGTGTAGTCTCAGAACTATCCATTTCTATTTCTGTACCTATCACGTGGTTTTTAAAAATGAATGAAAAATGAAAAGAAATTCAAGATGAAATAGAGCATTGAACAAAGTAGAATTATTCCACTTAATTTTGTAATGCAACAGTAATAACAAGATGGTTAGGGTATATACATATAGAATCATGAACAATACAATCATCTACCAAAACACATTTATAAAACCATGTCTGAAGAACTAGAAATGGATAGTTCTGAGAGTACACCTTAACAATGCATTATATTAAGCATTCATCATGTGGTACTCCTTCATGTATTCCACTTAAATATGTTAAAATCAACAAGACTAACAAATGCAAGAATATGTCTATAAACTTTCACACTCATATTGAATCATAAGAGCTGAAAGAGAGAATAATTAATTTCCAAATTTCTTGAATAAATAATTAATGCATTTAACAGAATTTAATTTAATGTAACATCATACTACATTACAAGCAGATTGTAATGCAGTATGATGTTCAACAAGATTGACCTCAGATTGATCATTATTCCATAAATTGCTACTGTTGCAATTTGTATTCTTGATGAACATCATACTACATTACAAGCAGATTGTAATGCAGTATGATGTTCATCAAGATTGACCTCAGATTGATCATTATTCCATACATGGTTACTGTTATTCCAACAGTAGCCATCTATGAAATAACTATTATAAATTGCAACAATAGTTCATATCAGAAGTTTGCAGGTCTCTCACTATGACACAAACTTTCATGTTCAAGCCATAATCAAGCTCATAAACATAATGATCTAAGATGTGAGTGGTGACAAAGGCTATTAATGGAGTGGCCATTAAAAATCAAGCAACCTCATCCCGCATATCAAATTTCAAAGAATCACAATAATTAATGAAAATCTCATTAATGCCATTGCCAACAAGTAGTCAAGCTTGTATTAATATCTATTCTCTGTGCACCATAATTTCCAGCCACAACTGTACATGTGTCAAGACAATGTAATTGTACAACAAATGAAGGTCAACACCATTATTTAAGGTCTCCCATGACATGTTTTTCATTAGACAAAACCTCTTATAAATATGGCACCATAAGATAGGATTAATTTCATGATTTTCTAAGTGCTCAATCTTATATATATATGACATAGGGGTGCACCTTTAAGTTCACAACCACTAGCATACATAAGACAATGACCTCTAACAACTATATCATAGTTCTTATATCCTTTTAACAGATAATCCACCAAATGTATATCAAGTGAACAATGTGCCATGCAATATGAACATCAAACATCAATCAACATACCCACACAACAAGGGAAAATCATGAATCTCAAGAATCATTGTCATCATAGCAGGTACATTTGATGTATAGTGGATTCATATAGTCCAATCAGTGGATAAACTTAACAACATCTTGAACATTAGCTTTAAAGCACAACTAACATTGAGTATAACATCATTTCACTCACAATGCATAAAATATCATTACACAAAATGCATCAGGGCCTCTCAAGGAAATAAGCACGATAGAATACACACATCCACTACAATGCAGTCACAACAATGAGCAATAGTCCAAGCACATCATAAGTCACAAAGAGCACCAATGCACACTGAAGCAGAACATAGTTCAAGCACTTGAGAGAAAAGCATAAACATACCTCAACATTTCCAGAAAGAACACTTAGAATCATATTCATCATCATGGTCTATGATATTTCCCATCTCAGAGGTTAGGTATACAGTCATGTTACCTGGTCTAATAAGATAAAATAGCTCATCTTTCTAAACTTTTACCCGTTGACCCCTTTACAGTTTCATATGTTTGGGAATCAAGTCATCAAATAAAAGGAAGATGATATCAGTCTTGAATGAAGAATAATTGCTCTGATACATTACATATGAATCAACATCACAAAAATATAGACAAGGTTGGATTGTTGTACCCTTACGGGTAGTGACAGGGTCTTTAGGAAACCAATTTACATTTCATTATCTCATAATATATTTGATAAACAAAAACTATGTTTGATAAACAATCATCAACCAAAACACAGTTGTATCAGTGTATGCGAACAAGTATGATAAAGTTTCAAATCATGATAAAGTTTGATAAAGTATGTAGAAAATAAATATAATCCACCATATGTGGCTGCAATTCACTCCACTCTCTCATCCTCAGTCATCAACAAGACCCCTTTGGATCTTTCATGTTTAACCATGAAGGTGTCGTATACCCTCAGGAATACACCTTGACTTAATTCAGGGATGGATTTGAGAGCGGTATATGCGTCCGTCAAAGCATTGTCATGATCAAATTGATCAATTTTGTGAAGGTGAACATTGCTCATGCCATCTTTTATTTTCTTCATTGTTTCACACATGACATCTAAGGAAGCGGCCATACTTGCCTTCCTCCTCTTTCCCACCCTTGTGACTGATGATGTAGGAGTTCCTCTAGCACTTGTAGTTGTAGTGGACTGATTGGAAGGATTATAAGGGTCTTCATCCAAATCAACAACACTATCAAGATGTATACTGAAACCAATGTCCTCTTCATCATGCACATTGAATGGCTCTTCCATAGGGTTCCCTTCTTCAGTCTCAAGGGCCATCGTAGCTGCATTACCTTCAGCAATGTCATTACCCACAATTGCACCCAATTCATTGAAGTATTGGAAGGGTTGCCTCTTATACACTTTGGCATTTTTGAATTCTCTTCTCTGCATGTTGGCATAAATAAATGGATTAGGTTCTTTGTCTTTCATTATTAACTTTATAAGAAGGCAATATTATTTCCATCAAAATAGTAGAGAGATCACCCTACCTTTAGAATCTCATCCTACACACTGTCCTCAGCATCCATGCACTAATTTGCCTCATTCCAAGTGAAACCACTTGTATTTCTTAGCTCTTTCATCACTCTATATGCAAGCTTCCAAGTTTTCAACTTATTTTTGAAGTTGTCCTTTGATAGATTGAGCTTCATATCCGCGTTGAACCTCTCAATGGTGGTCCACGCTTCTTTTTTGAATCCTCTGTCACCTTTTCTTCCTAGCTATACTTGCTTGAGGAGCAAGTCTAGAAACTTGCATTCCATTTCTTTTGTCCACATTATCTTCTTTGAGGAAGAAGATATTTGGCTCGAGTTACCAATTTCATCCATGCTCATCATTAGTTCTGTGTATGCCATGTTGTAGATCAATTGATCACAATGTACATATTGTTGTTAATGGTATAAATATTTACCCATAAAAGTCCAATACTTCCAGATAGAAACAGAAGAAAAAGGAAACCATCATGTATATCAAAGTATCTTCATACATGAGTTTACTCAAATAAAACACATTGCCCCATAAAAGTCCAATACTTCCAGATAGAAACAGAAGAAAAAGGAAACCATCATGTATATCAAAGTATCTTCATACATCAGTTTACTCAAATAAAACACATTGACCCATAAAAGTCCAATACTTCCAGATACAAATAGAAGAAAAAAGAAACCATCATGTATATCAAAGTATCTTCATACATCAGTTTACTCAAATAAAACACATTGACCCATAAAAGTCCAATACTTCCAGATACAAATAGAAGAAAAAGGAAACCATCATGTATGTCAAAGTATCTTCATACATCAGTTTACTCAAATAAAACACATTGACCCATACAAGTCCAATACTTGCAGATAAAAACATAAGAAAAAGGAAACCATCATGTAGTCTTGACCCATAAAAGAACAACTATTCTTGGGATCTGTACTCTTCCCACATTCTACTTGCTATATCATCTCAGAAATGTGCCCACTGGTCTCTATCATGCTGAGACAACCCATATGTCTCCAGCATTGGTACATCTATCCCATCACGATCATCTTCCTCTTTGGTGCCAATTTTTTATGGAATGTCATCCTCTAACGTAACGTAGTTGTATAATATGCAACATGCTAATACAATATGGGCTTATGTCATGATAGAATAAGACGTGGCATGCCTCAGGATTGGAAAATGCTACTTGAGAATACCAAATGTACGCTCTACCGAGTTTCTAAGAGAGGAGTGTCAGTGGTTGAACAACTCTTGTTGAGAGTTTATTGGATTCTCTCTTGAAAAATCCTTCAAGTGGTAGCATGTACACCGGCAAGGAGCAAGAAATCCAGGTGCATTGGGATATCCAACATCCACTATAAAATATTTTCCTACATAAATAAAGTATATTATTGAAACTTGAAACATTGATTGTACCCTTCAGTATATTAAACTATGATTTGGCTTACCGGGGGGAACAACAAGAGGATCTACTCTTGACAGAGCTGAAGCTAGAACACGACTATCCACAGCAGACCCTTCCCAACCAGCAAGGCAGTACTAAAACTTATAATTGAAGGAACACACACCCATAACATTTTGTGACATGTTGCCTTTTCTATCATGATATTTACCTTGCATGTCGACATTGACGGTGACTGGTATATGGGTTCCATCGATAGCTCCAACACAATCCTATACAATATGATACAATCATCAATTCTACGGTCAACCAATAATATGATAATGATAAAAATCCATACAAGAAATTTGTAACAACACAAGAATTACCTTGAAGAATTGATCAAAACATTCATTCCTACTAATTTCAGGAGTGTTTGGACTAGGTGGTACAAAGCAATCCTGGTGGAGTGCTAAGATAGCCCTCAACACCTTGTGTAAGTATCGACTGATTGTCTAACTTGAGTGCCCAAAGTTGTGGGCAATCTTGCAGTTCCTCAGATTTTGGCCAAGGGTGTCAAGGAACATCACAAGTTCTTCTAATGTCAAGTGTATCGTATCTGTCAAGCTTCCTTTCAGCCTTAGGATAGTAGCTAGATGAAAGAAGGCTCCCCTACTCATGCGAATCTGATCATGACAATCCACATCATTGGAATTAATAACCATTCTATAAAAAGAATTTCCTTTTCTTATTCATTTACCCATTTGTGCAGTGCCTTCTTGGGCTACCACTACTTTGGCTATGACAAGAAAAGAAAGAAGAGCTGTGAGAAGACGAGAATATGTGGTCTCCATAGCTACCTATCCTAGAACATCAATATTCTCAATAGGATCCATCAATGGTCTGAAATGTGGACAAACACAATGATTTGAGTGAGGAGATATCTAGTATGAAGCACAAAGATAAAGTGTATAGTAGTACATAATAAAAAAGATATGCATCCATCCATCACATAAAGCACAACAATGTACTTATAGACACGATCCCTACCAATCAACATAGTGTTACACATAATCAGTGTTTTCCTTATTAACTTACTGTTCCTTATAATTAGTGTTTTCCTTATTAACCTACTGTTACACATAATCAGTATACCGAGTTTCAAATCCTAATCTACAACTTGTAGAAGGTAGAATGTAGACATAAGATACATGAATTATGTACTTTGTTATCTATTGTATACTAAAGATAAATATTGTTGGAGATCTATTTATCTGTTCTTTAAGAATGATTTATTACTCCCCTTTATGAATAAAAAAATAACATAGTATTACATACAATTGCATCTATTTTATTTACTAGAATCTAAATATATAAGTATCCACATTCTGTGACAGAAAACTATAGAAGATAAGATAGTAAAATTGCAACAGGAGAGGGAAAATATCAAAGCTGAGACTGACCAGTTGAAGCCACAACTTGAAAAGGTAGAAATCCACAATACCTTAGTCTGAGCTTTGAATGTCTCAAACATTAGCAACATGTGGTTCCAATCATGCAATCTTTTATTAGTTGAGCATAAGATGCGCTTACAGAGCTTTAGTTAAGGGGTGTGTATGCTCTGTAAAAGATCCTACTACTTGTTAAATTATTTATTAGTATCCCATATGCAAGGGACTGTAGTAGTTGCCTATGGAAAAACCCTATATTTTGCAATGCTTCTCATTAGGAAAGACATCTTAGAATATTTGTAATTAGATTGTATGCTCTATTTGGAGATTGCCCCTTGAAGTATTGTTGCAGAGATAACAAAGTATTTATGTTTCTCTCATATATTGTATTTAGAATATTTTGAAGGGCACATCCCTACCCATGAAGAAAAACAGAACAATGAACAGTGTGTTGTAGAACACTTGCCACAATGTTGTTCTTATCCATACGGATTTGGCAACCAAGACAATCAAAGTTTTTTGCAATGATCAAGACAACATAATTGAGTATTATCTGGTTCATAATAAATAATAACATATGTTATTATTTATTATGAACTAGATAATACACAATCCTGCTTATTATTTATTATGAACCAGATAATAATCAATTATGTTGTCCATTTATAAGGATGATGCCATGGACATATTATATTTGGGGCAAATGATCACAGGTTTCACCATTGTGAAAAGTTATGTTGCATCTCCTCTTCTTCCTTCTTGTGAATTCACATGGCTCCCCTGAAACTGGTTTTGTGAAGAGCATAGGCAAAAACTTTGTTCTAAATGGAAAACTTTTGCATGTTAATGGTTTCAATTCATATTGGCTCATGTTCATAGAAGGAAAACCTTCTTTATCGGAATTGGTGTAGTAAATTGAACAAACTTGAATAGGAAAAATAATTATCTATAAAAGGTACTCTCGAATAGTTGACCCATAAGAAATATTACATTTAGTTCATCTCCACTAATTATATCCTTCTATTTTCACCATGGCTTTTTTGTTTCACATTGGTAGAGTCTTATTTCCTCTTATTCTAATTCTTCTAGGCCTAGAGCCAACAAGAATAACTTTCAGCTCAAATAATTTAAAATAAAATTGGAATTATGTGGTATACTCTGCATTAATTTTGATATAAGAATAGCTCAAATCAAAACCCCATGCTTGACTAGAACCTTAGCTAGATCTTATGGATATGCTGATAGCAATTGTGCCATGGATCTCTCTAGCTTTTTTGAGATAAGCACTTGCTAATGCTCAGTCAAATCACAATGGTTGTATACCATCCATGAGAAGAATGTCCCCAAGTGTGATCTAGAGATCATTTGGGTTAAATTGAACCTTAACATAACTATCTACACAAGCAATACGACCCCAATTTGGGTCCCTACCATAAATGGTAGCCTTTTTTAGTGATGAAGATGCAACTGATTGAGGAGACCTTGCTGCTTCCAATTCATTATTGGAACCCATCACTGTCACCTCAATCAAACATGTTGCATCCTCACCATCTAATGCTATTGAATTTTTCAAACCTTGCAACACAACATCAAGAGCTTCTTGTAGCTAACTAGCTTTTGAATTCTCAACAAAAGTTATTTCCTTGGCTCTAGACGCGCCACTAGCCAATACAATAATTGAGTCATTTGTACTTGAGTTTGTATCAACAGTAATTTGATTGAAGCTTCTATTTACTACTATCAAGACCATTTTCCTACATACATCTATAGAAAGCATCACACCCAAAGTTATAACACTGAGCATTGTAGCCAAGTTTGGATGAATCATTCATGAGCCTTTTTCAATGTCGTTGATTCCCATAGTTGCCAAACCTATCTGAGTCTCAAGGGATACACTTTTTCTCACAAGATCAATTTTTGTGATAGCTATAGTTGCAGAATCAACTCCTTCAATGGATGAAGATAACAAACCCACAAATTTTGGTAGTGAGGTTAGTAGAGCTTCCTTTTTTTATCTGATCAAAATCGCTTCCAGACTAACTTCAAGAAGCTTGGAAATAGCTCCAACACAATCTAGAGCATCTTGATAGCCTACATCACTTGTTAGGATTAAGATTTTTTCCTACTACTCTAAATCCACCATACATTCTAAGTACAATTATGGATACTCTAACCCCACTCAAGTTCTACACCCTTATGTAGATTGAAGGTTTTTTGATAAAATAAAAATTGATCAAAACCCTATACATCTTTTTTCTTTCTCCCATAACTATTGGAGCGAACATTGGAGGCTGATAGATACCCTCACAATTCTAAGCAATTGGATCTATCTTAGAGACAAACATATCTAGATTTGGCCTATATTTTAATGCATATTCTTGATAAATATTAAAATTTTAATACAAAAAATTAGCATCCTCCCTTAGAATCTTCTCAATTAGACATTGATGGTTTTTTTATTAGTTATTTTTTCCAGGAATAAGTTGATTTCAATATAATAGTTTGTAACTGGGTGTCCCTGAATGGAAGGACCTTCTACTTTAAACCAAAAATTAACAATGATATTGTCTCCATTCATAAGTGAGTACTCTTTAAACCACTTTTAAACTAAATTGATCATGTACTATTTATAACTGGGGCTATTGCATTGGTATTCTGAAAAACTTGACTATTGTTTGAATGGTAGCTATACACCTTTAGTTTCTTTTTTGATGCATGGTAGTATATGTCATTGGCATGTGGCTATTACCTTTAAGATCATTGTTCCTTTGATTTTATGATATGGTGTTTCTCTTCCTTATTTTCTTACTGTTGTAACTGCTTATGACCTTGAATATTAATAACATCATAGTATACCTTTTTTTAAATGACTTATTCTCCATAATTGTTCATGCCACACGCCCCTATCATTTATGTGATGTTCCTTTCATATACCTCACATTGTGATTACATCACTTAGTTCTATGATTTCCCTCTTAATTTTTTTTGGAACATCAAGTAGCAGCATGATTACTTTGTTGGTATCATTGTATTTACACATAGGAAGAGTGTATTTCCTCTAATTTCTAACAAAATATTATCTTTATGTTCCTTGCAATCTTGTATGTTATTTCCATTTGAATGTATGTTATCAACAGAGATTAAAATATATGTAAATATAAAAAAGATTTTCAAATTGTTGTTGGAGTATTTCTACATCTGTTTACTGGTGTATTTGCTAAAAAGGGTCTTCACAGTAGCATCCGAAATTGCCATGTCTGTTATTTGAGCATTTTTTAGGTCATTACGGTGGCATCAAAGAAAAATCTTGCCTGCTTATGGAAATGAATGGGAGGGGAAAAACCCATGACCAACAAAGAAAGATCATGTTTACGTCACAATCAAAATAGTTTGCAATTGGATTTTAGAAGGGAAACTCTCAAAGGTGGATCCTGCTCAGTCCATAAAATATTATACGACGGTCATTTGAAATGAGAATGGATGACAACGCCAGAAATGAACTTCGGAGAGAGAAGTGTTTCATTTGAAAAGGGCCATGGGAGCTTGACCATAGATATGCCTCGGTAAGGGCTTAAGTCTGTTACATAGAAGGCATCTCATGAGGAGAATGAGCCTAAAGAATCAGAGCCCTAGAAAACCATAGAAGATGATGACAATATATTGAAAAACAAATATACATTAAAAAGAAAATATTTTCCAAAAAAATCAAACCCTCAAGCCATATACAGGAGCCACGACTTGAACCAGATAAAAGCTGTAATACTCAAAAGAAGCAAATGAAAATGTGAAGATGGAATCATCTGCCATCAAAAAACTTGATTTGCATAGAAATGTGGAAGATTTGTAGAGAGCGCAAAAATGGTGGAAACCCTTTTAGTAGAATGCGAGCACGAGAAAATGAGGCCAAAACTCCCTTTGAAAACCCCAAAATGAATGCAGGAAGTTCACGGACCCGACATAAAATTCCAATTTGCTTCGTTATTTTCCAAAACCAGATTTTGTTTTCGAATTCCACCTCTTCGGTGGGAAGATGTTGCTGCCCATTTTAGGGGAAAAATTGGATTTTGAAGCGCTAACTCGGAATTGCAATATTGTGTCCCAAATAGACGATTTGGTTAAAAAGAATAAGTCCCGCACCCAATTCCGGTTGAATTCCAGCAACCAAATGGGGCCTTAAGTAACATTGTCTCTATATTTAGATTGTTTCTAACTCTGAATTGTTCAATTTCAAATAAATATACCATTCTTCCACTTTAAGAATTTGAAGAATCTTGCAAATGGCTTGGAAACTTTACTCTTGTGGGTTACTTTGTGGGAAGGGCCACCCCTAAAAGTGTGCTACATGAATGGGAGATCGAATCTTGAACCACACATGAGATTCAGTTGATTGTCGTGTAAAACATTTCCAAACTTTTTTTTAATGTTTTGTTGAAGCAAATCATGCCTAGGCTAATTTCATCTAGGGTCCTTGGTGTGTTTTTTTTCCTTGCTAGTTTTCAAACCTAGGAACTATGACTTTTTGTTAGACACAAAAAATATTCGTGCCTTCCCTAACTTATGCCCTCTTGGCATTTCTGTCACAAACAACAACCTTAGTGGGTACTATCACTTGTGTTAAGCCCAAACTATTTTACTTAGATCGCCCTAATCATTGGGTCTATGTTGAGGTTAACCTTTCAAAAGACCTCAAGGAAATTGTGGATATTTGAATTGTAGAGAGTCATTACTCCCAAAGAATTTAGTGCATAAATCTCCTAGATAATTACAATCGATGCCAAACATACAACCAAAAGATTAGGGATTGTTCATTCGGTGCTCAATGCTCTAAAAGTACTTCACATACCCCTACCAAATTTTCATTCCCTTCTAAGAATGAAGTTGGCTAGTCTATAGTGGTAAATGATAAGCACGAGAATGTCTATGCCCCTAAATCCCCCCCTCCCCCAAAGCTTCTAGGAAAGGAGTCTCAAGCTCTCGACTCTCAAATTATGTCAACTCTTTGAAGTAGATGAAAATTGTTCCTACCTCCTAGCTTGGTGAGGTTGTGTTGATCACATTATTAACATGGATTCAAATATTGGAATCCTTCTCTTGAAAGAGAGATGAATCAGTCTCAAGGTTCTAGGAGCTTGGGTCACAACCGTGTGGGATAGGTCTCAGAAGATAATGTGAAATTTCCTAGGCTAGGCCTTTATTGGTTTGATTTGAGATAGTTAGAAATAAACTTTAGTGGAACCAAAATGATGGTCTATGACTAATATTTATGGGTTTTGTGAGACAAAATACAGACAAAACAATTAATGATATAACATATAATCTTAATGCAACAAATACTATACTAATTCTAGATTATAAAAAAAGTCAAAAGAATAAGGTTTACAAGATATTTGAAAGAGATAAATAACCAAATAGAAGCTATGAACATACCCACTTAAATATTGAACTTGTGAAAGGAAGGCTTGGTTAGATCAAATTAATCATGAAATTATAATTTAGACATGTAAAATTCATAATAACATAATGCAATCATCAATAAAAATAGATCACAAATAACTCCAAATACATCAAATTGCAAGCCATACCATCCATATGCATAAGCAAGATGAATTTCTCCTTCAAAGCACTTCTTAGATTAATCCAACCAATTTATCCATCACAATAAACTTGTATTCAATATCTAACATCAATTAACAAGATCGATTGAGTAAATCCCTTGAACACACAAATGGTTCTTGAATTTAAAATTGTATTTTAATTTGTAGAGTTAGAAGACTAACACGCTAAGAATGCAACACCATCTACATTTTTTTTTCAATGAAGAAATCCCAACCCTTATTAAATAAGAAATTCAAGTTTAAATAGAAAACTCAAACTCAAAATCATAAAGCTTGTAACAAGGGTTTTAGGGCATTTTTCTAGGCATAACAACATAAAAATAGTAAATATAAACTACTTCTAAATGCTCCTAAACTATTACATATTGATTTTGAAATGTCTTGCATGAGTTTTTAACAAAAAAAAGAGTCCAATTTGGCCCCCAATCATGCCCTGAAATTTTGGATTTAATTGTGGTTCGACCAACAAGTTATGGAGCTTGACCAAATCCAATTTTCATGACTTTCCTTGAATTTAATTGCTCTTAAAATAACCTTTATCTTGTGTGTGGCCTTGGAGACATCTAGAGACACAAAAAGGAATGTTTTGGAGAAGATTCCTCATCCAAAAATCTTCCATATCAACCGAAAAAATGGCAACTATTAATTCTGCATTTTTATTTCTCTCTTGCCAGAAAAATTCAAAAATAATATTTCAAAATTCACCTCTCATCAAGGATTAGCTACTACACTTGGGAATGCTTGTGTGAAAGCATTAACTATCTCAACCACTTTATTAATGTTAGGAGTTTGAGCAAATTTTAGTTGCACGTGTAAGTTCTCTCTGAATGTCTTTAGTTTCTTTGTCGCAAACTCAAACTATAGAAGCTCCTTCTGCATTTTTAAAATCTCTTGTTTCACTCTTGTTAACCAATCAATGACTAGTAAAATATTCTTGAATGCCAACACAATGTTTCCAATGTTGTTCATAATTCTATTTTCCTTATCTTGCCAGAATTCACAAGAGACATCAGTAATGAAATCTTCAGCTCTGCTCATCAATGCACTTATGTATTCTCCCTCTATCACACAAAGGAATCATCTAATCAATTCCTATATGTTCATCATACACTACCATCTCATAAAAATGGTGACACTACATTTTCTCTACATTTGAGATACAAAAGTTTCTTTAGGTTCTCTCCTAGAACAACAAGATCAAGAGGGAAAAGAAAAATTTATATATTATATCAGTCACACTTTAGTAGGATATGAGCTTAACTACTCACCAATTGAGAGAGCATGCCTAGTTGTGGTCTTTGCTTCACAGAAATGGTTATACTACATGTTATCTCATTCTATCAAGCTCATTGCGAAGATAGATCCTTTAAAATATATTTTGAGCAAGACAACATTAACAGGAAGATTGGCTAAGTGGGTTATGTTGCTTAGTGATTTTGACATCGACTATGTGGATAGGAAGGATATTAAAGGGCAAGTAACTGCAGATCAACTAGATGAGGCACTATTGGTAAATGATCATCCTATACATACAAAATTTCTAGATGCAGACATTTTGACATTATCTACATAGGCCTGAAAGTTATATTTTGATGGGTCATATGCTCAACATGGTTCAGGGCTTGGAGTGTTATTTATTACAACATAAGGATACACAATACCAAAGTATTACAAGTTGCTTTTTCCTTGTACAAATAATGTGGCTGAATATGAGGCATTATTGATTGGACTAAATATGGCTTTACAATGGAAGGGTACATAATTGAATGTCTATGGCAATTCTCAGTTGATTATCAATCAAGTAAATGATGACTATCAGACCAAAGATGATAAGTTACAGCCATATAAATGTATGGTGGATGACTTTAAGAAATACTTTTCTATAATCACCTTTGAGAAAATTCCAATACAAGATAATAAGGTTGCAGATGCCATGGCTACAATTGCTTCTCTATTTGATGTAGAAGATACAAAGGTTCATTTTGAGTTCCTAGTAGAACCTTTGACTTACCCAACGTACGATATCCTAATACAAGTATAATATGTAATATCATTGGACAAGAATCTCCAACTTATAGAAAGATCTATACCTACCTTAAACATAATACCATTCCTCCTGAGCTATCTAGAAACAAAAAATGTACCTTTCACTACCAAGCCTCTCATTATATCTTAATATCTAACACCTTGTATCAACGAGGTCTTAACGGTACTCTCTTACGCTGTCTTGAACATGATGAAGCTGAAAATGCCTTGCGAGATATCCATGAGGGCATTTGTGGAACACATTCGAGTGGTCCTTCCTTGGCTAAGAAGTTACTACTGGCCTACTATGGAGATAGATTCCTTTCACTTTGCTAGAAAATGTAAGAAATGTCAAATTCATGGGAATCTCATTTATGCACCAACACAAGAGCTTCATCCTTTTACAACTACATTGCCATTTAGTTAGTGGGGACTTGACCTTGGGGACAAAATTCACCCTCCATCTTCCGATGGCCATAAATATATTATCACTACAACTGAGTATTTTACTAAATGGATTGAATATCTTCCATTGATCAGTGCCACTAGCAAACAAATATCCATGTTTATCCTTAATTATATCATTTTTAGATATGGTATCCCTATGCATCTTATCACTGATCATGAGAAGCAATTCAAAAATCAAGACATGAATGAATTATGTGAAAAATTCCACATCACCCAGCATTACTCCACCATTTACTACCCCCAAGGAAATGGCCAAGATGAGGTGTCTGATAAAACCATTGTTAAAATAATTCAAAAGACTGTCAATGACGCTGGCCGTGACTGGCATATCCAATTGAATCCTTCCTTATGGGCTTATTGTACCTCTATCTGTACTCCCACTAGAGCCACGTTGTATTACCTTGTCTATGGTTTTGAAGTTGTCCTGCCCCTCAAGGTCAAGTTACCTTCTTTGTGTGTATCCTTAAAAGACTTGATTCCAGATGAAGAGTATAGAATAGCATGATTAAACGAATTGGAATTACTAGATGAGTACAGACAAAGGGCTTTTGATAATTTGAACATTTATCATCAACAAATGTCTTGCCAATATAACAGTAAAGTGAAGCCCAAAGACTTTCAGGTGGGTGATTTAGTCCTTCATGAAAATCCTAAAAAGCAACAACATCGTGAGAAGGGGAAGTTTGAACCCAATTGGTTGGGTCCTTGTGTGATTAAAACAATCTATGGCTCAGGGGCTTATCAATTGTCTACATCTGAGGGAAATCTCTTGGATGAGCCTTTCAATAGTATGCACCTCAAGAAGTTCTATGCTTAAAATCCCAATGCAAGGGATACAAAAAAAACATAAAAATCAAAAGAAAATTGCAATAAAAACATGTGGTAAAAACTTGGAAACAAGCGCCATTTGTGACAAGTTCGCTCCTCTCTCTATTAAAATTTCTTCCAATAGCTCATCCAATGTACATATCCATAATAAATTGCTAGTCCATCACATCTCATCTGACGTACAAATCTATAATTAAAATCCTCGACCATAATATCTCGTCCAATGTATATACCCATAATAAAAACCCATCATAGCTTGGTCTTGTGTATCTTTCTTCACCCATAATAAGTTAGTTTGTTACCTACCTGGGGGCATGTTCTTGACCTAGTTTTGGGAAGTGGATCTATGACAATCGTGACTCATAGAGGACAAAATGGAGTATATTCACCAGGCAATAAACACAATCAAATGCTCTTACACAATGATATCTTGATTTTGACTCATAACATGTGATATATCTTTCAAACATGGTTTCTTACCTATACATTTGATTTTTTCCAACATCATCCTATCAAATCAACATCTTATCAACGATCTTTTGGCAAGAAATGTGTATTCATGGTAAGCATGTTAGAATGATTGTTAGAGGTTATGCATTCATATTTTGATTTCATTGTTATAATGTTTCCTATGCTATTTTGGAATGTCCTTGGCATGAGTTTAATGCTCCCATGCCATTGACTAGAATAGTTGGGATGGGGGCATGATATTTTTCTTTGATTGTTGTTTGTGGGGTATTTTCTGATGAAGTTGAAGGAACAAGTAATTGGGGTGTCTGTGCATAAGTGCCTTCATCAATTTAATAAGCATTAAATCATACAATTTATGTTTTTATACAAATGCTATTAATACTGACGTGCCACACATACCTTGACTCCAAATATTTGTACCCCAATAGAGGGGATAATATTCCTTGTCTGTTAATCATGCAAGTGAAACTCAGGTCATCTCAGTTTAATTATACTTAGATGCTTGTCAAGATTGCTATATTAAACTCCATGTAAGAAATGCTTAGGTCATCCTGGTTTAATTATACCATGATGCTTGCATTTTCTTGCAACATAACGAGCTCAATGATGATAAAAAAATTTTGGTTACCATGATCTAAGATGTTTTATGAAGTTGTGGAGATATTCATTTATCTTTTCATTTTACATTCATTAGGATCCTTTTTCATAAAGTGCTCCTTTTATAGAATTTTGTAGAACTTGCTTATTAGGTTATCTGGTTTATTTTGTCCATTTTGCTAGTGTCAGACATACTATTATTATAATTGAGGGTGTTTGACATCAAAAACATGATATGCATTTCATAATAGGTTTAATGTTGCATTATTCATTCTATAGATTCCATTTTCATCATTTATCACTTGCACATTTTCACATATTCATTTAGCTTCATTACAATTATTTTATTTTCATATCATTTTATCATCATCTTATATTATTGCCACATTAATTTTTTACTATCATTCATAATTTTTTCATTTACATATATCCATTATGTACATTTCCATTTCATTTCATTGATTTCTATCAATATCATTCTATGCATCATCATAATCATCCATATATGAAATCATCATTCCTTACACCTATCACATTATATTCTATTGCATTAAGTAAGTGAAATTTAGAAATTCATGACATCATTTAGGAGTTCATTTCTATAAGTGCATAATGTAAAATAATCTCATAATATAGTCATCATCATCATCATAAGTAGCATCATAGTGTCACCTCATCACATGATAGAATCATAAATCAAATGCATCTATATCAAAATAAATCATGGCATCTTGCATATGTCAGTATCCATACACATATAAACCATAAAAGAATGCATCATACAAAAGTCCATCATAGTAAGTCCATCACATAGGAGAGTCCATGCATCATAAAACAAGAAAATGTCCAAACTGTCCAATGATATATCATACATAACAATATGTCAATCAAGTCTACAAATACATCATGATACATGATACAAATTATAAAAGTGTCTACAAATATGTCTAAGAGACACTGCCCCCTGACTCGATCTATATGTCTCCAAGCTGCTATAGAAGGACCAACTATATTTGTATCCAATGAACCTTTATATGGTCTAGGAGGGTGATGCAGGGTAGGGATGGAGGATCTAATAATGGATGATCCAAACCTACACTGCCAATTATAACAACAACAATTGCAGCAGAAGCCAACAAGATAATGTTTCAAAATAGAATTTCATTCAACATGCCCGGCTGTAAGGCCTTCCGGGTTTCAACCTATTATAATGAAATAACAAAGTATCTCAGAAATATCCTAGCTAGTTCAGCTCTAAAACACATCAGGAATTGATGGAAACACTAAGGCAGATCTGAACTTGAGCTCGCAAGCCTCCAAGCAATCTCCTTATCTCCAAGTATGTAAACCACTAGCTCTGCTATTACAATATTAGATAAAACATCTAATCTACAAGATCTCCCAGGATCCAATTATTCTTCTAATATAATGATACTACCAATATACCATCATACTACCTCCTAAACATCTACCCAAACTCTCAATATATAGCCAGCTAAGCCACAAGTCGGCCAGTCAGGCATTTAATTACATTATAGGTCCAGTCTGGAAGATTTAAACCAAAACTAATGAAAGAGTGATAAAAAATTAATGCACCTTTAAATTTAGGTCCATACATGACCCAAGATCATGCCCTTAACTACGCAAGGCCCCATTTCATCACACGGAACCGTGCAAGAAGAAACACTCCACATTTTGCATGTAAATTGGCTGAAAATAGGTCCCCGAGAAAAAAGGTCATAACTTTTTACTCATAATGAATTAGGACTTGCGCCCTTGGGATAAGATATTATTTTAGGTCCTCTTTAAGGCCCTAAGATAAAAAAGGCTGATTCATTAAGGATCAAGGTCTCCATGATGCGCAATCAGCACCAAAACTATAGGAAAATACGACTCCGACGGCAAGTAAAATAGCTCCAACTTTGAAACGGTCCATCCAATCCTTCTGAGATCTTAGGAGAAGGTTCCAAAATGGGTCCTCAAAATTATTTAAGCTTCACACAACATGAAACCAATAAATGAAATGATTATAAAGAAAACAATAGAAAACAAGAAATGTTTTTGGTTGATGCAAGATTGCTCTAAGCCTGAGATGCTCCTGCATCAGACACCCTAGGTAAATAAAAAGAATGTTCTCATGAAAATTTCAAGGGAATTAGAATAGGTATGCCATATCATTTCTTAACCCATATCTCCTCTTGTCCTTCATTCCATGTTGTCTTTACTTTATCCACTGTCACACTCAACAAATCATCTTGTCCTGCACTTTTCTCATCTTTTCTTCCTGCTACTGACAGATTCTTATTATGACCATCTTTTCAAATTTTGATTACACTAGAAATTCAGTGAATCACATCTTCTCTATAATTACTAATCAGCTCGACATCATTTTTAGTCCTCTCTATCACTAGTGCCATCATTTCCTGCACTATCTTTTTCAGAAAGTCCATCTGCCTCTTAATCTCAACAAGTTCCTCAGCCATATCATTCCCTTTTCCTTTCAAACTCAGCTTCCTTTCATCCATAGGAATAGGTTCATCAACTCTCTTCTCCTAATGTTTTTCATAAGGAAAACACCTAATAACTCCACATCCCTTAGCTCCAACTTCCTGCAAGGGTAATAACTTATGCCTAGATCCTCCATGCATTACCACATATGTATTTGCACAACCATCAAACATAACATGTCTATCAAATTGCCAAGGTCTCCCAAGCAATATATGACAATAATCTATAGGCAATATATCACACAATATTTCATCATGATAAGATCCAATTTGAAAATTAACCAAGTATTGCTCTTCAATCCTAACCTTAGACACATCTTGTATCCAACTAATATGATAAGGATTACAATGTTTCCTTCTTTCCAAATTCAACTTACTAACCATCTCTTCTAAAACAAAGTTTTCAAAACTACCACCATCAACTATGACATTAAATACCTTATCCTTGCACTTACATCTAGTTCTGAACAAATTCCTTCTTTGCATTGGTTCTTGGACACATGTAGCCAACCTCCTAGTGAGAAGAAATTCACTATGTTCTGCTGCATTCTCAATGTTTTCTTCAATAGTTAATGCAACTCTTTTCTTAGGACATTCAAAACTTCTATGACCTTGTTCACCACATTGATAACAAGTAAAAGTGAACTCATTTCTCCTTCTCCCTCTCTATCCAACATTGTAGTTATTAGCAGCTAGACCACTGCCAGATCCTTCATCAGTCTTCTTAGGATTGCATCTAGCAACTATTTCATTAGTCTTTCCACTTTTGTTCCTATTATTTTGTCTTCCTTCAAACCTCTTGTTCAGCTTCTCCTCAATCTTAAATTCCATCTCATAAGCATCTCCTATAGTTGTCATCTAAACAGTAAGTAACTCTTCTTGAATACTAGGTCTCAAGCCATTATTATACCTAGCAACCTTCTCTTTATCAGCTTTAGAATGACCAGTCCTAATCAGGAGTCTGTAAAAATCTTTAGTATACTATTGCACTGATTTGTTTGTCTACTTCAAAGCTTGTATCTTTTTAAACATCTCCAATTCATAATCCACTGAAATGAATTGCTTCTTCAACTTTTCAACCATTTGGTTCCATCTAGTGATCTTTTCCTTTCCTCTCCTACTTCTTTTCAATTGAACTTCCCTCCACCAAATATTTGCATGACCTTTCAACTTAGTCTTTGCAAATAAAACTCTATCATGATCTTCTATTTCTTCATACTCAAAGTATTCATCTATCTCATTAATCCAATCAATCAACTCTTCTAGCCTAAGGCTTCCAGCAAATGTAAAAACTCCAATCTTGGGTCTCTTCCCAATTTTAGACATAGCTTTCAGGATTCTACTTTCTTCTAGATCTCTGACTTCTTCTATAGATTCTTCAAATTGATCTTCTTTAGACTCATCAGTATCATCCTTCAAGGTAGTCTTCTTTATCAATTCCTCTTGTAGATCTTGCACTTGTTTCTGCAAAGCCCTAAAATCATCAAGACTGAATTCTCTAGTAGGTTCTTCCTCTGAGATCTCTCGAGCTCTCCTCAGAGGCATCTTCAATCCAAGGTCCTGGTGCAAATTGCCTCACCTCGGTGCTCTGTCCACACACTCAAGATCTTCAAGCTCTAATACCACTTAACACAGGGTAGGGATGGAAGATCCAATAATGGATGATCCAAACCTACACTGCCAATTATAACAACAACAATTGTAGCGGAAGACAACAAGATAATGTTTCAAAACAGAATTTCATTCAACATGCCCGACTGTAAGGCCTTCCAGGTTTCAGCCTATTACAATGAAATAAAAAATTATCTTAGCAATCTCCTAGCTAGACCAGCTTTGAAACACATTAGGAACTGATGGAAACACTAAGGTGGATCTGAACTTGAGCTTGCAAGCCTCCAAGAAATCTCCTTGTCTCCAAGTATGTAAACCACTAGCTCTGCTATTACAATATCAGATAAAACATCTGATCTAAAAGATCTCACAAGATCTAATTATTATTCTACTCTAATTCTACTACCAATCTACCATCATACTACCTCCTAAACATCTACCCAAACTCTCAATATAAAGCCAGCTAAGCCACAAGTCGGCCAGTCAGACATTTAATTACATTATAGGTCCAGTCTGGAAGATTTAAACCAAAACTAATGAAAGAGTGATCAAAACTTAATGCACCTTTAGATTTAGGTCCAAACATGACCCAAGAGAATTCCCTTAACTACGCAATGCCCCATTTCATCACACAGAACCGCGCAAGAAGAAACACTCCACGTTTCACGTGTAAATTGGCTGAAAATAGGTCCCCAAGAAAAAAGGTCATAAATTTTTACTCATAATGAATTAGGACTTGTGCCCTTGGGAAAATATATTATTTTAGGTCCCCTCTTTAAGACCCTAAGAGATAAAAGGCTGATTAATTAAGGATCAAGGTCTCCATGATGCGCAATCAGCACCAAAACTACAGGAAAATACGGCTCCAACGACAAGTAAAACAACTCCAACTTTAAAAAGGTCCATCCAATCCTTATGAGATCTTAGGAGAAGGTTCCAAAATAGGTCCTCAACATTATGTAAGATTCACAAAACATGAAACCAATAAATTAAATGATTATAAAGAAAACAATAGAAAATAGGAAATGTTTTCGATCGATGCAAGATTGCTCTAAGCCCGAGATGCTCCTGCATCAGAGGGTGTGAAGTTGTACCACCACTACCACATGGTCCCTATTAGTGTACTGGTGTCCTCACTACATAAGAGCTCTCTCAAAAGCTCCCTATCCTTTGATCTCTCAGCACAACCTGTCTATATGCCTCCTTTTAGTATGTGATCTCCCTATCGGCTTTCATCATGAGGAAACAATGCCTGTGTAGACTTGAGCTCATCTAACAAGGTTTCCTCCTCTCCTAGATGCTCTATGACCACATCTTGCTCCTATCTCACCTCTACTAGCACTGCCTCTAGCCTCTCAACCTATCTCTCAAGCCCGGGGACACGGTCTTCCTGTACCTATGTCATTTCTAGTCTAACTAGCAATGCATCAATATCAATATCCTCATCCTCTCGTGTCTCTCTCTATAAATATGGGTCCTAGCCCCCTATATCCATGTCCACCTACTCCTCCTATCTGCATATATCAGGCATCTGTATATCATCACCTACCATATTGAGCATCTTCTCATCCTATATGAGGCCCCCCTGAACCTGTCTATCTTGTCCCAGTATATCCTCTACTTGAGCATGTAATGGTAGCCATACCTATAGTGGTGCATTTTCCTATACTTGTGTAGGGCCATCTACCTATCTTTGTGTAGGAGGTGGTTTGGGTACCTGTGGAGCTGGGGGTGGCATAAGTCCCCATGGTCGTACTCCTTCGCCTCTCATCCAAGGTCTACATCTATGTCCTATGCCACTATCAGGCCCACCTCTAGCATCATCTTCACCATCCTCTCTACTATCTCTCCCTATCCCCCTATCGCCTCTCCAACCTCTCGCATGCCTCCTATCTCTCCTTCCATCTCCCACATCTTTCCATGGTGGTCTATGTTAATATGATTTAGAACAATAGAGAGGGGGGGTGAATCAGTTGTTCTCGGGTCCTAATGTAAAAAATAATCTCATAAACTTATCCTTAAATCAGATCCAAAACCAAAACAAACTCGGTCATCACTGATTCAATAATAGAAACATCTAACAATGTTGTCCACTACCTAGCTGTAACTTAACTTGTAAAAAATAGTAATGTTTAGATCTAAACATTCACACAAGTATAAACACCAGGTTTTATAGTGGAAACCCAATTTGGAAAAAACCACTTTGTAACATGCTACTATTATTTTCACTCTTCTGAAGTGAGCTCGGTAAAAAGCCAACCCTGTCAAAGGTTACAATACACACTATCAAATGTGACCCAGTTAAAGGATTTCAATCACCTTGTTAAAAGTGAGCCTAGTCATAGGACTTACATACACTCCATTAGAATGCAACCTTGTTCAAAGGATTTAACATATGACTATTAGGTCAACCTCTATTAAAAGGATTTTGACTGTTACAATGGTTAGAAAGTAGTAGCAGTATTATCTGAAAAATATACAACTCACTTTGCAAATATCAGATCCGATTCTGTACACTAATGCTGGTTTACTGACTTTGAAAGTTTGTCATTTCCATCTCTGATCTGCTCAAAACTTTTCTTCAAGCAATCACCACCATTCTCCTTCAGCCTTTTCTGCTTATCTAGTTAATAAAACTTTTCCTCTTCCAGCATTCTCTATTCACAATGTGCATACATATCACAATGTTCAGTTTCCCTTATATTTTCCTCAATTAGGTTAACTCATCTTTTGCTGCTCAATCTCATTCGTAGATCTTAGGGTTAGGTCAGATTCATTGAATCTACCCGCTTTATGTTCTTCAACTCCTTTTCTAGAATCATCTCAAATCTCTTAAAGATTTACAATAAAATGTTTTACAAAGCTTTTAATGCTTCCAAACAATCAATAAGTAAAGTCAACACATTTTACATAATCCAAGAATTCAACAATGTGGCTCCAAAATTAAAATCTCTTCAAATATAAAATTGTTGATGCTCGGTCAATACTGTGATTGTTCACTTGGTCTTCATGTAGAACACTCGGTCAATACTAAAACTGTCTCTTTATCTTGCACTGTCTTCCTCGGCAATTTACTGGTGCTTGATTGACACTATAATTTTGCTCAGCATATACTAACTCGGTCGACACTAACATTACTCAGCTTAAACATGATTTTTCCATTCTTTGCTCAGTTAAGCCTACCAGTTTAGTCTTCAGTCTTACTAAGATAAACAATACATTATCTCATCATAGTGCAACATAGTCAAGTACACTTTGTAGTATCAAGATAACTCAACCTTTCCTTAGGTGCTATTGTTACCAACCTTGCTTAGCCCCTTAGTAACACTCAAAAAGATATAGTACTTTCCTAAGTAGCAACAGTCTTACCAATTAAGGTTTGACATCAATGACAATACAACAATTGTTTCAATTGAGTTTCCAAAAGTCTCTCCTTTGGATCAGTTAGCCTGGGAAATTATTTGTCCCTCACATATCTCTCATACTCCACAGTCATCCCTAGATCCACCATGCCCTGTCTCATCGACCATGCTTGAAACGACATGTCCAAAAACTCCTATCATGCAATCTCAAATGATACCATAGGTCCCAAGTCTCACCTCTCCTGGTACATCCTAGAAAACTTTGTCATACCCTAAAACATCCCCTAGATCCAACCAAATTGTTTCAACACCTGACCTACCAACTACCTCTCAATAATAAATGGGGTACTACCAATTAGCCACCTCGACTCGAAACATAAGCCTAGCTGCCTTTCGTCATCCCACGAATCACAATCAATGTAAGGTCTGTAGATTACTATGTCAATAGCATCCAATGCATGTTGCCAAAACTCTAATTGTCCTAGCTTATGCTAAGACTAAATAGCTTCATATAAAAAGATGTAAGGTTTCCCAATGCCTCTAAATCTCATCGCCACTGGTCTAGTGACGGTAATATGCTCCCATGCCCAAACATGGAGCAATGTCACTCATGATAATAATGATGCACCTCTCTGATATACTACCTAGTGCAAATCATGGTATACATGTGCCAATAAGTAGACACCCCAAGTAAAATGGGTTCCCTCCTCCATCATACGTTGTAGGGTCTGCCCCCAGCCAACTACAAATCTGTGGCATCGTCGATCTGGGTAGACATAGCCACTAATAGCTCTATCCAACATAATGGGAAGAGGCTCATACAAGTCCACCATGTCATTCCAATTGATCTTGGAGTCCACAATCTCATAATCACCAAAGACAACTCTAAACTCTGTCAATACCCCATGACGATCATACTGTACAAGCTCGCTAGTGATCAGGAGACGCATAATCTGGTATAAATCCTCCAAGGTAATAGTCATCTCTCTTTTTGGGAGATGAAAGGTGCTCATCTTGGAGTGCCATCACTCTTCCAGTACTATCAACATGCCTAAGTTTGCCCTAATCTTAGGCATATAGATGATATGGTACAATCTGGTCGCACCTATCAACACTTTGTCAGTCTCTAAAAGCGCTGACCTCAAGTTCTACGTAACGGGATATCTCTCCCATGACATCAGAACGTCGATAATATCCTCCTATCACAATCAACACAACAAGTAAACTATTAGGTCTATTACAGACTGATCTATATGTCTATCCTATATCTAAATCAAACACATGTTTAAAAGGATAATTGTATCAATTATCCAATCAGGTAGGTTGAATAGCAACTATGCAACAATGTTGCCTACCTTCAATGATCAAATCACACAACCGACAGAGAAAATCAACTCAACGACCTACAATTTGACCTAATCTACCTAATTGTACATTCCATCTACTAAAATAAATGTGCAACACCTAAAAATGCATGCGCAACATCCCTTAATATTTGTACAAAATTAACATATGCACAACTTCCCCACACAAATGCGCAACACATTTTAATGTATGTGCTGCTTTACATATGCGTACATTTATTTCGTAAATGCACAAAAATTTAAACTTCTAAAAATATTTGCATAGATGCCCCGCATGTAAGCGCAAAAATACCATGTTTATGCGTAAACATGGCATATTGTTGCACATACATGCACTGCAACTGTGCATTTGTTCTACGCCATTGAACATTAGAAATACCTACCTAAGCCTAGTTTGAATCTACCCTAAAAACATGCTACAATCTAATCCAAATCATCAAAAAATCAATAAAAAATGAGGACAGATCAAACCACCTGCCGACTCTCCATAGTCGACTAGTCTCTAGAACTGCCAGATGCACTCAAATTGGTGATTTGATAGGGGGAATGACATCTTGCTCAGCTTTTCTCTCTTCTCTCCACACGCTCCGCTCTCTCAATGAAAAGTGTAACAATGATAACCTATTAGACCCTTTGACCTCTATATATAGCTTGTGGACTCGTGGACCTTGCTTATCATAATCATTCTATTACTCTATTTTCTCGTCTGTTTCTTTCAATTCTTTTCGTGAGATTGATCATCAATAAAATTACTGACAATTTTTCTAAAAAATAAATAAAAAATATAATGATAATAAAATAAAATCAATTGTTGATCAATCTCTTGAGTTGGCATACTAGCATCACTTCTGACTGGGACACGGGCAATATGCTTGATTTTTCTTTGAAACAATGCGACTAGCGCATTATTTCAAAGAGGGGAAAAATGTATACACTTAAAATTGGCTTGATAAATTAATTAAATTTCTATTATTTAAGTAATGTTTATTTCCTCTATTATTAAATAAATTATTTAATTTATTTAGTATATTCACTTGTCTTATTCTTCTTATCCTAATTCTTCTAATTAGTCTTATTAAAGTGATTTAATAAATTAGTCAATTACACAATCACTATATGACTAAGTCCTTTAGTCCATCTCATAGACCTAGTCACCTGACACATCATCTTGGCTAAAGTAATTAATTTATATTGATTATTAATAAGTCAAAATTATCCTCACAACACATGTCCTATTTTTAAGGGCTATGTGGCCTCATGAGACTTGGTCTCATGACCATATGTACTCTTCCAACTTGGTCAAGAACATATTCCCTATTCCTAAGGAGCTTCTTTAGCCACCTCAAGGAGTCAAAGGTGACTCATAGGACAATTGTGCCAAGAGTCCTTATGAGGAAAATGTCTTCCCACCTTCCTCTTAAGGGTCTTTGTGAGACACTTGACACGTGTCTTTCCCTTCCACCTTCTACTCTTCTTTGTCAATGTAGGAGGAACATCTCTCCTATTCCTCCTCTCACATTCCAACTACATCCCTATTTCTCTCAACCCCTTCAACCAAGTCAATTCAAACTTTAGGATCTTCCACCTTTCAATCTCCACCCTTAGATCCTACCACCTAGGCTTGAGTCCTCCAAAAACCTATAAAAGGAGCCTTCTTCTCCCTTTGAGAGCCTAATAGCAATAGGAATTTTTAAGCATTCAAGAATCCATAGCAATCAAGCATTCACATATCATTTTGATTCATCAAAGTTTCATAATCTAGATTTACACTAGTTTTTCACATACATTCAATATCTCCACACTTTGGAAACATCTTGAGCAAAAGGAGCACATTTGTAAATCTGAGAGCTCACCAAATCCAAGAATTCAAGGCTAGGAGGACAATGGAGATAAGCTACATGGGTGAGTGAAGGTAAAACCTTTGTTTTAATTTCATTTATCTCATTGTAATCTACATTGAAATTCATTTTAGATTTATTTAATAGCTTGTATTAGTTAGTATTTCATTTCTATGATTAGACATTTAATTTGCATACACTTCCCTTTGAATAGATTTAACTATACAATAAATTTATTAAAATCAATTGCACAACTATTTGATCTTTTTTATTTAATTAATCCTCTTGGATTTTATTTTCAATTAATTCATGCTTTGATCCTCAATTGCTTGCTTTAACATTGCTTGACCATTTTAGGTGTATACAATTCCCAAAATAAGAATTACAATTCTTATAATTAGAATTCTACAGGAAGAGGTTTTGGATAGTAGAGACCTACAAGAACATGGAATACACAACCAAATAATGGAAGCATAACTATTGATAATGAAGATGTTTATGAGAATGTTGATGTTAATTTTATAGGGTCTGCAGATAGGTCCCAAAAACTAACATGTTTATCATGGATAAATGTGTGTAGATGCACCACAAGATCAAGACATAGGGGAAAACCCATTTAGCATTATGATGCTCGACTCTTTTCTCTTGAAGGATGAAGAAGTGTCAACTTATACCTACGAGGATGATGAGTTTTTATTTCCTTTCCAAAGGGAGCTCCAAGCCTAAGTATTCAAGGGTTCACTCTTACCAAAATAGAAACAACTATAACTACAATTTGAGAAGTAGAAAAGAACCTCTCACGAATGGGATTCATCTACTATTGAATCCAATGGTGCCAGATCCTCGTGCTAGTAATAACCATGTACCTCAAAAGGGACCAAGTATGTCTGCTTTAAATATGACTTATATTCCTTCCATAACACAAAACCCTACCCCAACACATGATAAATATAGTGTACTTGAGAAGTTGAAGAAAATGATAGCTAATATATCTATGTACAACATGCTTTAGAGTTGTCCATCTCAAAGGGAATCATTGTTGAAGTATCTAGATCACTCCAAGAATAGAAAATTTTGCACTAACCTATGTGCCCGGATATGTAATGTCAATAGAACTAAATCTATAACCACCATGTTTAAAATTAAAGAGGAATTAACACCTTTTCTACTAACCTTAAGGATATTTGGAAAGAAATTGCACAATTGCTTGATAGACTCTGGTGCCTCATGTAATGTTATGCCATAATCTATCAAAAATTGGGAATAATACCCCAACCAACCAATAGAGTTAGTTAGACAAAACAAAGGTCAAAGTGGTTGGGATCCCCAAATATATTCATATCTAGTTGGTTTTGTACCCTAGGATCCAAGAGCATATTGGCATTGATGTGGCGGACATACTCAAATTGTATGGAATTTTATTGAGTGGGAGTGGACCATATGTTTGAGGGGATATATGGATATCTATTGATTTTGCACAAATATGGTTAGCATGGAGGGGATTTAATAATAAAATCAAAATACATGCGGAAACCAAGCTCAAAAATATGATCAAGTATATTGCACAAAATAAAATTCCTTTTATTCAATCAGACATTGGGGTATACAAATTACATCACACATTCACCTTTCATTCCATTAGTGGGGAGATTTTGATGTCATCCCAATGATGAGTTTATATGAATTTAGTTTTGACCAAATGTTTTTTCAAGAATTCATACAAAATATGACAAATAATCTGAAACATTTGGGGAAAGATTTTAATTCTACTATCTTTTAATTGCCTAGGTTCCACCATCTTCATTGACAACAACATTTTGAGTTCACATGTGGTTGTTGTGAAGATGTTTTTTCTATAATTCTAATAAAGATGTCCCACGAACATTTGATGTTGGCTTGAGTTCATATGACGACAAGCCAAATTAATATGTTGAAGACGAAAGTACCTTTGATGATGGTTGTTTTCCTATTTCCCCAGTGTCATCCAAAGATAAAGAGGTTGATTCTAATGAGGAGTTGATTTTAACCAAAGGGAAACTACTAGGCCACATGATCTTAGAGAAGGGCATCATCATTGACCCAATGAGAATTCAATCTATTTTTTTTTATCTCTACCAAACAACAAGAAGGAATTGAAATCATTCTTTTGGAAAATTAACTTTGTATAAAAATTCACTGAGATTGTGTGTCCACTCAATGACATGTTAATTGAAGATGCTAAGATCAAGAAGATGGCTAAAGTAAATAATTATTTTGAGGTGATTAAGACTTTGATCACCAGTGCTCCTATGTTGGTCAACCTAAATTATGCCAAACCACTCAATGTGTACTCTTTCTCATCCAAGCATTCATGTGCTAAGATACCTTTATATCGACAAACAATTATTTTCTCTTATGAAAGATGTCAAGAAGTTTTGGCACTACATTTTGAAAAGTAAAGTCATTTCTATCACCCCCCATCCTGATATAAAATCCTTATTAATGCATAATGAATTAGGGGAGAGGCACGGGAAATGGATGACTATTCTCCAAGAATTCAATTTATAAATCCAGATAATGAATCTTTTCTAAGGGAAAGGAATCACCAAGATGATGTCGAGGAAGGTGAAAATGTGGTGTGTCAACAATATACTCATCAGGAGATTGTTACCAACATATGGTACCAAGATGTGATTTATTACTTGCTACAAAATCATTTCCCCATGGGATGAATAGTTCACAATGGAAAGCCTTAAGAGTCAAATGTGGTTCATATATGCTAAAAATGGGGGTTTCTACAAACACAACTTTGATGCGTTGTATTTGAGATGTTTGAGTAGAGATGAAGCCAAGAAAGTGCTAATGATTTTTCATGAAAAATATGGTATTGGGCATGGTTCAACAAAAGCCTCTTTGTTACTATAACTGATGGTGATGATGATGAAGACCAACCAAGATCAGAGGAATACAAGTTTGTAGAATGATTAGATCAATTATTATCTTGTCATTGATGTCAAGTAATTGATATTTGATTTATATTGTTTTTCCATATCATTCAGAGTATGATATAAGTTGAATGAGTTAAGAAGAAGAAGTGAATGTTATGAAGATGAAGAACTTAATTGGGAAACTGATACAAATTAGATGATGCTAAGTTGATATAATTGTTTTCTACCAAACATTTCATTATATTAAGTCAGTAAAGAAGATTAGTCAAGTTGGTAAGCAAAACAGTTTTGACTACCAAGTAGGAAAAGTCATTCGGTAAAGGAAAAGGAAATCAAGACATCGAGTGGAAGTTTTCAGTCACTAAGCGAAGTTAACCAAAATACAGTTGAAAGAAAAATGTTATCCATCGTGCAAGGAACATAAATTAAATACAAGGATCAAAATGACATTTAATGTTGAGCTATGCTGAGTTGGAAGATTCTAATGATGAGGAAGAGTTAGTTAGAGAGATTGATGATCAAGAAAATTCAAGGTGTCTATGGTATAGATCTAAGAGGAAAAAAGAGAAGGAAAAAAATACCAAGAAAGTAGAAGTACCGAGGCGATGATAAAATGTGTTATCAAGATCCAAATTCAATGAATAAAATTGTGAAATGAATTGGACAGCTGAGATTAATCAAAGAAAAATGTGATAAAGGAGATTAAGTAGAAAAACAAGGTCTATATAAAGGATTAATTTGTATGAACAAATGGCTCGCAAATTGAAGGGTTGATAAGTCACCAAATGATGCAGTAACGAAGGAAAAGGTGAATTCCGAGTCAGAAAGGTTGAATTTGATGAAGTGTTGAAGTCAGTGGAAAGTGAAGGATTGAAGTGAAGATAAAGAGCGCATGAAGGATATGATTATGCAATGGATAGTTGTTGATTTACAGGTCAATTTATTCATTGGTGCTTATTAACATTTGTAACAGAAAAAGGTAACATTCTAAAGAGTGTTTGAAGTCCTTTAACCAGGTCACTCCTAACAGGGTAAATATCCTAACAAATCTGAGGTGAATCCCTTAATCGAGTCACACTTAATAGTATGTATTGTAATCTTTAACTAGATTGTCTTTTAACTAAGCTCACTTCAGAAGAGTGAATTATTTATTAGGTGACAATTCCCATAGTGGTTTTTCCCAAAGATGGGTTTCCACATTAAATACTAGTGTTATATGTGTTGAATGATTTTATGAATGTTATTGTTGATTGATGAAGTTTATTTACTGTTGTCGGTAAATGTTGAATTGTGTCTAATTGAGTTAACATCAAGTTAATTAGAAGAAAGTTTTTAAGGTACAGAGAATCAAGGATTACTGATTCACCCCCCCCCCCCCCCCCCACTCTCCATAATCTAACAATTGGTATTAGAGATAAGTACTCTAAAGGGATAAGTTTGAAATACTTGAGTATAAGATCCAAAGATGTAAAACAGAGAAGTACCTAAGTTGAATAAGAAAAGTTTCTCTACATGGAAAAGAAGGATGAGATTGTACCTATTTGGAATTGGAGAATCTGCACACAATCTTTTGGATAATAACTACACACCACCACATCCCATACCTATGACAGTTGATCATATGAGAGAAAGGTAGGAACACAACTTGGTAATGATTGAAATTGCTTCTTCCTTGATCGGTGCTGAATTCAATGATGTTGAGGACTGTATTACTTCAATAGATATGTGGGATATGCTTACACTTATTTATGTAAGTGATCAACATGTACAAAAAGATAAGGTTGAAAGTCTCAGAGGAAAATTTGATGAAATAAGAATGAAAGATGAAGAGAACATTGCTCGATATAGTTTCAGAATCAAGGAAGTTGTTAGTGCCATCAGAAGTGCTAGTGGAACATTAATCGGTGAAGAAATGGTAAGTAAAATTCTGAGAACTATTTCATCTAAATATGTTATTCGGGTATTTTCTATTTAGGAATTGAGATCCATATTGAATAATGTTGTTACTCTTGAAGCCTTAATCAATAAGTTGACTGCATTTGAATTTAGTAATTATGATAATAGTCTACCAACTATTAAAACAACTTTCAAATAAACTTGAAGTATTGGAACTTCAAGAAGAGAAAGAGAGATTCATAGTAGTTCATGTGGAAGTGATATGACAGTATCCTAACCGAAGAGAAAGAACAAGAAGAGTTGGAAGCACTACTGGCTAAGAGGCTACCAAGAGGTAAAGGAAAGTATAAAGGTATAATTCCCCTGATATGTTTTAATTGCAACAAAATTGATCACATTGCATCTAGATGTCCTAACAATGAAATGAATAAAAAAAGTGATAATAAGGAGAATCGATATCAAAGATTTAGAGACTATAAAGATAAAATAAAGAAATCATCCTACCTAGCTAAGGAAGGAGTTACTGGTGATGAATCTGATGACATAGAAGAAAGTTTTAAAGTTGTCTATGTTTCTATGAAGGGAGATTCAGAAGAAGATAGGTATGAAAATAAAAAAACCCTTATTCTCATGTTAGTAAAATATACCCGTGGATAATAGATAGTGCTTGTTCACATCATGTGATTGGTGATAATGATAATTTTGAGAACCTAGAAGAGGATGATGGAGGATTTGTTAGATCTGAGAATGATGCTCTGGTTCTGTAAAAGGTAAGGGATCCATTATATTGAATGAGTGTTGAGTGTTGCACAATTGAACAACACTAGCCACTAACTAGAATTTCAAAAGAAAAAGGTGAAGATTTATGGTGTTGATGAAGATTTGATTGCAATCGGTGAATGATCTAAAGGTAATCTATTATACCTTGATACTAATACAAATAATTTCTTATTTGTTAAAGTTGAGGATGTATGGATATGGCATAAAAATACTATGTCATGTAAATTTTGACAACATGATTAAGGTGAGCAAAAATAATAGAATCAGAGGTCTACCAAAATTGAGAAAACTTGATAAAGTGATGTGTAAGGAATGTCAGATTGGCAAGCTAACAAAATCAAGTTTCTCAAGTAAGTCTTACTCATCTAATGGTATTTTGGAATTAGTTCATACTGACCTTTGTGGTCCTATGAGAATACAAAGCTATTCTGGAGATCAGTATTTTATTTTGTTTGTTGATGACTATTCAAGAATGATGTTGGTTATGTTTTTTAAAGAAAAGCTTGATGCATTCCAAATGTTCAAATGGTATAAAGATAGACTTGAAAAGGAAATAGGTAAACAACTGAAATGTTTAAGATCAAATAGAAGAAGTGAATTTATGTTTGATGAATTTATTGTCTTCTACAATGAAAATGGAATCAAAAGGAAAGCATTTACACCGAAGACTCCACAACAAAATGGTATAGTTGAAAGAAGGAACAAATATATAGTTGATTGTGTTAGAACATTGTTAATTGAAAAAGAGGTTGCACAAACATTCTAGAGATAAGTCATTAGTACTGTTATCTACACACTCAACCGAGTATAATTGAAGAAAGGTACCAACAAGACCCCTTATGAACTCTGGTATAGGCATACACTGAATGTTAGCTACTTTAGAATTTTTGGAAGTAGGTGTTATATACTGAAAGATGCTAGGAATGGAAAGTTTGATTCAAAAGGAGATGAAGGTATATTCCTAAGATACTCCATAAAGAGAATGACATATAAATGTTTGAATAAGGCTACTAACAAAATTGTGAAAAGTGCAAATGTGAGGATTGATGAATTTGCAAAAAGAAATGAAGAAGATAGAAAAATGAAACCAAAAGATTATCAAAGAATTGTGTATGTACAAGATGGAATTTCGGGCACTGCACCTGAGCTACAAAAATAAGAAATTGAAGATCAAGTTGAGCCTCCACCGAGAGATGAAAATGTCAATGAATACTGTACTGAGCATGTATTAGAAAAATATGTGAGAAGACACCACTCATTGAGCAAAATCATTGGAGACAACAATGCAAGAGTCATGACAAGAAGTAAGTTGAAAGATAATACATGTCTGATTTTAGAATTTGAGCCAAGATTAGTCAAGGATGCACTTGGAAATGAAGATTGGATTAATGCAATGAATGAAGAAATTGATCAAATTGAAAAGAACAATACTTGGTCACTAGTACCAAGACCCAAGGATAAAAATGTGATTGGAACAAAATGGATTTTTGGGAATAAACTCAATGAGAATGGAGATGTGATCAGAAACAAATCAAGATTAGTCTACAGAGGGTACGCACAAGAAGGTATTGACTATGGTGATATATTTTTCCCTATTTCTAGATTAAAAGTTGTAAGAATATTACTTACATATGTTTCCTATAAATGATTCAAAGTTTATCAGATGGACATTAAGTCTACATTTTAAAATGGAATTCTTGAAGAAGTTTACATTGAACAACATTAAGGATTTGTTGAGAATTCTAACAAAAACATGGTATGCAAATTACACAAGGCTTTAAATGGCTTGAAGCAAGCACCCCAAACATGGTATGAAAGACTACACTCATATTTAATCAAGATTGGATTTCAAAGGAAAAGTGACAATAGAAATTTGTATTTGAAATGTGATAGTATTGATAAGATTTTGATTGCTGAAATTTTTGTTGAAGACATTATATTTGGAGGAAATGAGTTATTGTCTAAATAATTTGTTGAAGAGATGAGAAAGGAATTTAAGATGTCTATGATAGGAGAGATTAAATTTTTTATTGGACTACATATTCAACAAGTTAAAGATGGGATCTACATAACATAGTCAAAGTATATCAAGGAGATCCTAAAAACATTCAATATGGAAGAGTCAAAACCGGTTGGAACACCGATGGCCGTTGGTTGTAAATTATCAAAGGAAGATGAGGAAAAGGAAGTTAATGAAACATTGTACCAAACAATGATTGGTAAACTACAGTATGTTATACACAGTAGGCCTGATATTGCACATTCAGTTGGTATTGTTGTTAGATTTTCTGCCAATCCAAAGGAGACACACATGTCTGCATTAAAAAGAATATTGAGATATCTAAAAGGGACTTAATATTTTGGTTTTCTATACACAAAAGAAGGAGATTTTTATCTTAAGGTGTAGATTTGGTTGGAAACATTGATGATAGAAAAAGAACAAGTGGCAGAGCTTTCTTTTTAGGAGAAAGGTTAGTGACATGGTTAAGCAAGAAACAAAGTTGTATTTCACAATCTACTATTGAAGTTGAGTATGTTGTTGCAGCTATGAATTGTTAAAACATAGTGTGGATCAAACAATTATTTGAAGGTATGCAAGAAGAGATTACTAATCCAGTTACAATTTACTGTGATAATACTAGTGCTATTAACATATCAAAGAATGTAGTGATGCATTAAAAAAAAAAACCACATTTCTATCAAGTATCATTACTTGAGAGAGAAAGTACAAGATAAGCATGTGATATTGGAGTATGTGAATTCAAAGGAACAGATAGTTGATATATTTATCAAACCACTTATGAAGGATTCTTTTGAGTATCTCTGAGGTAAGTTAGGGGTTCTTCCCCTATCCAATATTCACTAAGGCAAGATGCATGCTGCATCAATTCAGATTTTCATCAAAATATCTATTTTGTGAGTTGATGCTAGTGTTCACTCTTTGGGTGAAGCTTGAAGTTGTGAAAAATGTTTATGTTTGCAATGAGAAATCAATACATTTGAGGTATGATTTACTTCCTTAGAAAAAAATTCAGGAGTATACGTCTTTGACATTGTTGTCAAAGAGGGATAATAAAGAAATTGATTATTAAAAGAGAAGATTACAAATTATAAAAAGGAAGAATATGCTAAGAGAAGATTGAATAGTGATAGAAGGATAATATGAACATAAGGGATAAAGCTCAGATGGAGTAAAGGACAAAACAAAAGCCAGTGAAGTGTTACCATCATTAATTGACAATGATTATTTCCATCAATGGAAAAGAGGGAGATTGTTACTATAACTAATGGTAATGATAATGAAGATCAACCAAGATCAGAAGAATACAAGTTTGTAGAATGATTAGATCAATTATTATCTTGTCATTGATGTCAAGTAATTGATATCTTATTTATATTGTGTTTCCATATCACTTAGAGTATGATATAAGTTGAATGAGTTAAGATGAAGAAGAAATGAAATTTTATGAAGATGAACTTAATTGGAAAACCGATATAGATCAGACAATGCTAAGGTTATGTTGATATACTTGTTTTCTACCAAACATTTGATTATATCAAGTGGGTAAAGAAGATTAGTCAAGTCGGTTAGAAAAATATTTTTGGCTACCGAGAAAGAAAAGTGATCTGATAAGAGAAGGAAAATTCATTTGGTAAAGACAAAGGAACTCAAGACATTGAGCATAAGGGTTTAGTCACTGAGTGAAGTTAACCGAAATATACTTGAAAGAAAAGTGTTATCCACTGAGAAAGAAACATAAATTAAATACAAGGATTAGAATGACATTTAATGTTGAGCTATGATGAGCTAGAAGATTCTAATGATGAGGAAGAGTTAGTTAAAGAGATCGAAGATCATAAAAATTCAAGGTGATGATCTATGGTATAGATCTAAGCGACAAACAGAGAAGGAACAAGCTCCAAGAAAGTTCAAGTACCAAGGTGATGATAAAATATGTTACCGAGATACAAATTCAATGAATAAGTTTTTGAAATGAATTGGACAGCTAAGATTAATCAAAGGAAAATGTGATAAAGGAGATTAAGAGGAAAAACAAGGTCTATATAAAGGATGAATTTGTATGAACAAATAGTTAGAAAATTGAAGGGTTGATAAGTCACTGATAGATGCAGTGACGAAGGAAAAGGTGAATTCTAAATCAGAAAGATTGAATTTCATGATGAAGTGTTGAAGCCAGTGGAAAATGAAGGATTGAAGTGAAGACAAAGAGTGCACTGAGGATTTGATTATGCGAAGGATAGTTGCTGATTTACAGGTCAATTTATTCATTATTGCTTATTAACATTTGTAACAGAAAAATATCTTAATCGAGTGGACTTAACAGTCTTATTGTAAAATCCTTGCAAAAGCTAACATTATAAAAAGTGTTTGAAGTCTTTTAACTAGGCCACTCCTAGCAGGGTGAAGACCCTAATAGATATGAGTAAATCCCTTAACCACGTCACACTTGATTGTGTGTATTGTAATGTTTAACTAGATTGTCTTTTAACTGAGGTCACTTTAGAAGAGTGAATTATTTAGTGGGTGACAATTCCCATAGTGGTTTTTCCCAAAGTTGGGTTTCCACGTTAAATACTAGTGTTATATGTATTGAATGATTATTATGAATATTATTGTTGATTGATGAAGTTTATTTACTATTGTCGGTAAATGTTGAATTGTGTTTAACCGAGCTAACACTGAGTTAATCAGAAGAAAGTTTTTAAGGTATAGAGAATCAAGGATTACTGATTCACCCCCCCTCTCCATAATCCAACAATTGGTATCAGAGCTAAGTACTCTAAAGGGATAAGTTTGAAAAATTTGAGTAAAAGATCCAAAGATGTATAAGAGAGAAGTACCTAAGTTGAACAAGGAAAATTTATTTACATGACAAAGTAGTATGAGATTGTACCTATCTAGAATTGGAGAATCTGCACTCAATCTTTTGGATAGTGACTACACTCCACTGCCTCCCGGACCTATGATAGTTGATCAGATGAGAGAAAAGAAGGAACACAAATTAGTAATGATTGAAATTCCTTCTTCTATGACTGATGTTGAATTCAATGATGTTAAGGACTATATTACTTCAAAATATATGTGGGATAGGCTTACACTTATTTATGTAGATGATCAACATGTACAAAAAGATAAGGTTGACAGTCTCAGAGGAAAATTTGATGAAATGTGAATGAAAGATGAAGAGAAAATTTCTCAATATAGTTTTAGAATCAAGGAAGTTGTTAGTGCCATCAGAGGTGCTGGTATAACATTAACTAGTGAAGAAGTGGTAAATAAAATTTTGAGAACTCTTTCATCCAAATATGTTATTTGGGTATTTGCTATTTTGGAATTGAGATTAATATTGAACAATGTTGTTACACTTTAAGCCTTAATCGATAAGTTGATTGCATTTAAACTTAGTAATTATGATAATAGTCTACCAACTATTGAAACAACTTTCAAATCATCTTTAAGTATTGGAACTTAAAGAAGAGAAAGAGATATTCATAGTAGTTCATATGGAAGTGAATATGATAGTATCCTAACCAAAGAGAAAAAATAATAAGAGTTGGAAGTACTTCTGGCTAAGAGCCTACAAATAGATAAATGAAAGTATAAAGGTAAATTGCCCCCGAAATATTTTAATTGCAACTTAATTGGTCACATTATGGCTAGATGTCCTAATAATGATATGAATGATAAAAGTGATAAGAAGGAGAACCAATACCAAAGATTTAGAGACTACAAAGATAAAGGAAAGAAACCATCCTACCTGGCTGAGGAAGGAGTTACCAATGATGAATCTGATGACACAGAAGACATTTTTGAAGTTGTGTATGTTTCTATGAAGGAAGATTCAGAAGAAGAGAGGTATGAAGATGAAAAAGCCCTTATTTCTCATGTTAGTAAAATAGACCCATGGATAATAGATAGTGGATGTTCACATCGTATGACTGGTGATATTGATAAGATTGAGAAGATTGAAGAGTATGATGGAGGGTTTGTTAGATTTGGGAATGCTGCTCCATGTTCTGTAAAAGGTAAAGGATCCATTATATTGAATGAAAAGATCAAATTTGATGATTCTCATGTGGTTCAAGGGCTAAACTACAATTTTTTGAGTGTTACACAATTGAACAACACTGGCCACAGATTGGAATTTCAAAATAGAAAAGTAAAGATTTATGGTGTTGATGAAGATTTGATTGGAACCGGTAAATAATTTAAAGGTAATCTATTCTACCTTGATACTGATACAAAGAATTGCTTATTTGTTAAAGTTGAGGATGTATGGCTATGACATAAAAGACTCTTTCATGTAAATTTTGACAACATGATTAAGGTGAGAAAAAATAATAGAGTCAGAGGTCTACTGAAATTAAGTAAACTTGATAAAGTGATGTGTAAGGAATGTCAGATTGGTAAGATGAAAAAATCAATTTTCTCAAGAAAGTATTACTCATCTAATGGTATTTTGGAATTAGTTCATACTGACCTTTGTGGTCCTATGAGAATCAAAAGCTATTATGAAGATGGGTATTTCATTTTATTTGTTGATGACTATTCAAGAATGATGTCGATTATGTTTTTAAAAGAAAAGTCTAATGTTTTCCAAATGTTTAAATGGTATAAAACTAGAGTTGAAAAGGAAACATGTAAACAACTGAAATGTTTAAGATCAGATAGAGGAGGTGAATTTATCTCTGATGAATTTACTATCTTCTGCAGATGAAAATGGAATCAAAAGACAAGTATCTACACCGAGGAACCACAACAAAATGATACAGTTAAAAAAAGGAACATATCGATAGTTGATTGTTGCAAAGAGGTTGCACAAAATTTCTGGAGAGAAGCCATTAGTAATGATTTCTACACACTCAACCAAGTACAATTTAAGAAAGGTACTAACAAGACCCCTTATGAACTTTGATATGGGCATACACTGAATGTTAGTTACTTTAAATTTTTTGGAAGTAGGTGTTATATACTGAAAGATGTTAGGAATAGAAATTTTGATGCAAAAGGAGATGAAGGTATATTCCTAGGATACTCCACAATGAGAAAAACATATAAATGTTTGAATAAGGCTACTAACAAAATTGTGAAAAGTGAAAATGTGAGGATTGATGAATTTGCAAAAAGAAATGAAGAAGATAGAAAAATGGAACCAGAAGACTATCAAAGATTTGTGTATGTACAGGATGGAATTTCGGGCACTGCAAACGAGCTATAACAAGAAGAAATTGAAGAGCAAGTTGAGCCTCCACCGAGAGATGAAAATGTTGATGAATAGTCTACCGAGCCTATATTAGAAAAATATGTGAGAAGACACCACTCACCGTGAAAAATCATTGGAGACAAGAATGCAGGAGTCATGACAAGAAGTAAGTTGAAAGATAATAGATGTATGATTTCTGAATTTGAGCCAAGATTAGTCAAGGATGCACTTAGAAATGAAGATTGAAAAGAAAAATACTTGGTCACTATTACCGAGACCCAAGGATATGATTGTGATTGGAACAAAGTGTATTTTTAGGAATAAACTCAATGAGAATGTATATGTGATAAAAAACAAAACAAGATTAGTCTACAAAGGGTATGCACAAGTAAAAGGTATTGACTATGGTGAGACATTTGCCCCTATTTCTATATTAGGTGTAAGAATATTACTTGCATATGCTGCCTATAAACAATTCAAATTTTATCAAATGGATATTAAGTTTGCATTTTTAAATGGAATTCTTGAAGAAGAAGTTTACTGAACAACATGAAGGATTTATTGAAAATTCTAACAAAAACATGGTATGCAAACTACACAAGGATTTATATGGCTTGAAGAAAGCACCCCATGCATGGTATGAAAGACTACACTCATATTTAATCAAGATTTGATTTCAAATGACAAGTGACAACAATAATTTGTATCTGAAATGTGATAGTAATGATAAGATTTTGATTGCTGAAATTTTTGTTGATGACATTATATTTGGAGAAAAGGAGTTAATGTCTAAATTATTTGCTAAAGAGATGAGAAAGAAATTTGAGATATCTATGATAAGAGAGATTAAATTCTTTATTGGACTACATATTCAACAAGTTAAAGATGGGATCTACATAACACAATCAAAGTATATCAAGGAGATCCTGAAAACATTCAATATGGAAGAGTCAAGATGGGTTGGAACACTGATGGCTGTTGTTTGTAAATTTTCAAAGAAAGATGAGGCAAATGAAGTTAATGAAACACTGTAACGATTAATGATTGGTAAACTACAATATGTTGTACACAATAGGCATGATATTGCACATTCAGTTGGTATTGTTGCTATATTTTCTGCCAATCCAAAGGAGACACACATGTTTGCATTAAAGAGAATATTTAGATATCTGAAAGGGATTGAAGATTTTTGTTTTCTATACACAAAAGGAGGAGCTTTTGATCTTAAGGTGTAGACTGATGTTGATTGGGTTGGAAACATTGATGACATAAAAAGCACAAGTGGCAGAGCTTTATTTTTAGGAGAAAGGTTAGTGACATGGTTAAGCAAGAAACAAAGTTGTATTTCACAGTCTACTGTCGAAGCTAAGTATGTTGTTGCAGCTATGGATTGTTCAAACATAGTGTGGATCAAACAATTATTTGAAGTTATGCAAGAAGAGATTACTGATCCAGTTACAATTTACTGTGATAATACTAGTGCTATTAAAATATCAAAGAATCTGGTGATGCATTAAAAAAAAACACACTTCTATCAAGTATCATTACTTGAGAGAGCAAGTACAAGATAAGCATGTGATATTCAAGTATGTGAATTCAAAGGAATAGATAGCTGATATATTTACCAAACCACTACTAAATAATAATTTTGAGTATCTCTAAGGTAAGTTAAGGATTCTTCCACTATCCAATATTCACTAAGGCAAGATGCATGCTGCATCAATTCAAATTTTCATCAGAATATCTATTTTGTGAGTTGATGCTAGTGTTCACTCTTTGGGTGAAGCCTGAAGTAGTGAAAAATGTTTATATTTACAATGAGAAATCAATACATTTGAGGTATGATTTACTACTTGAGAAAAGATTTCAGGAGTATGCATCTTTGACATTGTTGTCAAAGAGGGATAATAAAGAAATTGATTATTGAAAGAGAAGATTACAGATTGAAAAAAGGAAGAATTTTCTAAGAGAAGACTGAATAGTGATAGAGGGAGAATATGAATAGAAGAGATATAGCTCAGATGGAGTAAAGGACAAGTCAGTGCAGTGTTACCATCATCAATTGATAGTGAGTGTTGTCATCAGTTGCAAATAGGGAGAGTGTTACTATAATTGATGGTGATGATGATGAAGACTAACCAAGATCAAAAGAATACAAGTTTTAAGAATGATTAAATCAGTTAATATCTTGTCATTGATGTCAAGCAATTGATATTTGATTTATATTGTGGTACCATATCATTCAGAGTATGATATAAGTTGAATGAGTTAAGAAGAAGAAGAAGAAGAAGAAGTGAAATGTTATGAAGATGAATAACTCAATTAGACAACTGATATAGATCATAAAATGCTAAGATTATGTTGATATAATTGTTTTCTACCAAACATTTGATTATATCAAGTGGGTAAAGAAGATTAGTCAAGTCAGTAAGCAAAATAGTTTTGGCTACCGAGCAGGAAAAGTCATTCGGTAAGAGCGGAAAAATTCATTCAGTAAAAGAAAATGAACTCAAGACACCAAGTGGTAGGTTTTAGTCATCGAGAAAAGTTAACCGAACTATAGTTGAAACAAAAGTGTTATCCACCAAGAAAGGAACATAAATTAAATATAAGGATCAATACGACATTTAATGTTGAGCTATGATGAGCTAGAAGATTCTAATGATGAAGAAGAGTTAGTTAGAGAGATCGACGATTAGGAAAATTCAAGGTGATGATCTATGGTATAGATCTAAGTGGAAAAAAGAGAAGGAAAAAGTCCCAAGAAAGTTCAAGTACTGAGGTGATGATAGAACGTGTTACCGAGATCCAAATTCAATGAATAAGTTTGTGAAATGAATTAGATGACTAAGATTAATCAAAGGAAAACGTGATAAAGGAGATTAAGTGGTAATACAAGGTCTATATAAAGGATGAGTTTGTATGAACAAATGGTTGGAAAATTGAATGGTTGATAAGTTACCGACTGATGTAGTGACGAAGGAAAAGGTGAATTTTGAGTCAGAAAGATTGAATCTGATGAAGTGTTGAAGCTAGTGGAAAGTGAAGGATTGAAGTGAAGACAAAGAGTGCATAGAGGATCTTATTATGCAAAGGATAGTTGATAATTTATAGGTCAATTTATTCATTGTTTCTTATTAACATTTGTAATAGAAAAAACTCTTAACCGAGTAGACTTAACAGTCTTATTGTAAAATCCTTGTAAAAGGTAACATTCTAAAGAGTGTTTGAAGTCCTTTAACCAAGCCACTCCTAATAGGGTGAAGTTCCTAATAGATCTGAGGTAAATCCCTTAACCTAGTCATACTTGATAGTATGTATTGTAATATATAACTAGATTGGATTTTAATCAAGCTCACTTCAGAAGAATGAATTATTTAGTGGGTGACAATTCCCATAGTGGTTTTTCCCAAAGCTAGGTTTCCATGTTAAATATTGGTGTTATATGTGTTGAATGATTATTGTGAATGTTATTTCTAATTGATGAAGTTTTTTTACTATTATCGATAAATGTTAAATTGTGTCTAACCAAGTTGACACCAAGTTAATTAGAAGAAAGTTTTTAAGGCACAGAGAATCAAGGATTATTGATTCACCCCCTCCCCTCTCCATAATCCAACACACTGCACATCAAATTTTGAGAACAAGTTATTATTAGCTACCTTGTTTAAAGACATTCATAAACATGTTTGGGTATGCCATGTTTGTCAAACTAGTTCTATGCAAGAGTGGAATATTACAATGTGTTGGGATTATGGAAAGATAAGTATTGAGAGGGGAGGAGTGAATCAGTACCTTCAAAACTTTTCAAGACTAAAAAATATGTAGGTACAGATAGCAATTAACCAACTGAATCCATTTTATAAAACATACCTTCAAATATAACTAAAAATGTAATTTGCATGTAATCTAATCAATAAGCCATTCATGAAACTTCATACACACAACACATATATTTTGGTGTCGTAGAAACCCTTGTAAGAAGGTAAAAACTATGGTGGGGATGACTCCCACAAATCATCACTACTACAGTAACAAAGTATGTTGGTTAAGGCTACAAATTGTGATCACTTCTGGCGGTCTTACACTGTTAGGAGTAACAATAAGATCAACTAGATCTACCTAGTTAGAGGATTTTAACAACATAATACATGTGTGTACTCGGTTAAGAGATTTATCTAAGAACTTTTAAGTCCACTCTGTTAGGAGATTTTGAATCTGTTACAATGGTTAAATAGTAACAGTAAGATGTATCTGTACTTAGAAACTTAAACTTGCCTAATTCAAATCAATAAAATACCATATAGATATCACCTTGTAGTGATGTATGTGTCCTTATGTTCTACTTGGTAGCCTTGTGTACATTCTAAAAAACTAAATGCTTCTTTCAAATCCTTCTGTCAAAAACCCTATTTGATCTCTTGATGTCCTTAGTGCGACTACTCCTTCATGATATATTTTATAATGACATCTTTACAACTTTTATATTGAACTAACCTGACCTAATTAGGGTTTTATAATATCTTAGAAAACCTAAGATCAACAGTGAAAATAAATAAGCTAGATCTTGCATTACATAGGAATCATCACCAATTTAATGATTGCATCCATATTTAATTCTGTCTCGATCTTGGTAAACAATTTTTTGATTGGTGTGAACCGTTTGCATTGAAGTTTGTGCTATTTCAAATTACTATGTCATTTCCTATTTTACTTTGTGTTCACTACATTCTTCATTTGGTAATTAACTAGTGCTCGGTTCATATGAATGCTCGGTGATCACTATGATCGGTACTCAGTAATCATCTGCCTTAGTGAGAGTACTTGGTCAAAGCAATGTTTGATTAACTTAGAGATTTACCTTTTATCCTTCTTAGTGTATAAGCTTTATGATTTTTGACCGACTGTCTTGTTTGTCTCCTTTACTGATTGAAGGATACTATTGACAACCATTAATGCTCAAATATGAGTAACATACTCCCCCTTTGGAATTAGTATCAAAACCTTATGTATATGTACCGACTACCAAAAAATATACTAACTCACCCTTTTGTAAATTCTCTTGGTGTGAAGTACATACTAGCATATATATACATAGAATTTCCCCCTTTTTGAAATTAATGCCAAGAAAATAATGTACTTACAACTTGTCAAAAATATTCTGATGGGTTTTCTTTAGTGAAACCAAGAGGTTTTCCCATTCCTCTTTTAGGATCTCAAGAGAAATGTTCTCTAAACCGACTTGTGCATGCATGTCAAAAATGTTTTCTGACATAGATATTTCTAGGGTGGTAACTAGATTCTTTTCCTTATTATATGTCTCTCCATTATCTTAAGATGGGGAAGCAACTAGGCCTGAAGCTTGGTTATTTGTTCTATGATTAGATCTTCTTGCTTCCTCAAATCAATTCTTAACTGTTGAAGTTCTTGAACCTTTAAAAAATGCTTAAGAGACACATTGGGCTTGGTTAAAGAATTATTTCCACTTACCTGTATTTCTTCATCAAGTTTCTTGATCTTTTCACTAAACTCGGTAGTGAAGTGGTGCACAGTGCATAACTTATACAAAAATTGGATTATCTTCTTAGTGATGGTTTCAAGATTGGTTACAACCTATGAGAGCTTGACCTTATTTATTGCCACTTCCTAGCTTATTTTCTCTGCTAATTTTGATTTGATTTTTGCTTCTTCTCATTCTTCCATTGTCTTCTCTATATCTACATCAGGGGCATTGATATGTCTGGTCAGAGTAGCACATTGATCAATGATGGGAGTTGCCTCATACACATTGATGACTACTTGCATTAATATATCTCTAACTTCCTCTAAGACTTGTTTGCTCTTAATTTCTTTTCTTATTTTCTCCTATGCAGCCTTCCTTGTGCACTCCATACCTCCTCAATGCTTCGGGCTCTAAGGTCCTAGGGTCACATTCAAGTATTTCAATAATTTATTCAAGTGTGACAAGACCCTTACCATGTTTCTTCTTTTTCTTTTTCTCGGGGGTGGGAGATTTGGTGTAAGTCACTAGAGCTTTGGTCTCCATATTTGGCTTTATGAATCAGTAGACACACTCTCTTCCTTTTCTTGTCTTGTGATGGGTGTCTCAGTGGCTTGGATTTGGGCATCTTGTGTGGTGTCTATTGTAGCTGATTCTACATCTGTATTCTCTTCTGGTTCTTTTATTTTAGCTTCTTTATTTTTAGGCTCATTTGAAGCTTTTTTCTCTATTGTACCATGTCCCATGGGTGTATCCTTTTGTTTCTCAGATGTAGAGCCTTTGGGTTCCTTTTGTGTAACAATTTCAATTTCTTGAACCTTTATGCGAAAGTCACCCGGTATATCACATGTTGTTGTCTCTCTAGGTGCATTCTCCTCGATGGTGTCTACATCAATGTTGATGTCTTCATCATCATTTACATCATCATGATCTCCATATGTGATTTCCTCAATCAAAACATCATCTGTCTCAATGGTTAGTAACTATTCACGAGCATCATTTATATATTCTTCACTATATTCGGCCGAGTAAAATTCTATAGCACAAGTGTCATCTGCTATCTTGGTATTGGATATGTGGATTGGATCCTTTGTGGCTAAGTCTACATCATTCGAGTGAACTCCTTTTCCTTTCTTGTTGTTGTTCTTCTCAGGAATGATAGCCAATGCAAGTTGATGAACTTCTTCCCTAGCTTTCAAAATTGTGGTCCATAGAAGCTTGATGTTTTCATCAACTGCCTCAAGGTTTCCTACCAATATATCAAGAGCTCTACTCTTCATCAAAAAATGTTTGGAGTATTTCATCATTAGTTCATCTACCTTGGTAATAGATAAAGTAGGCATGGCCAAAATTAATGAGTGTTCCCTCATTTTCTTCTCTGTGTGCAGGGCATATCTCCACCTAGCTGAGACTTTTTCAACAATTCTTTAGGAACATATCTAGAAAATTCAATAGGTACTTTCTTGAACTTTATCATCATTTGAATAATAGCTTCCTCTATTTTATCCTGGTCCTCGATAGTCATATATACATACCGACCCAATTTAGGGTGACCAAGTTTATCTGTTGCCTTTATACTCTCAACTAACTCATCTACCAATTGAATTTTATTAACAACTTTGAATTTACCTTGATCCTCTGCTTCATCTTCTTCATCAATATCATCCCTTTCTCTTATCAATCTTCTGCTCTTTTTAGGTTTCTCGAAGGTGACTTGGGCACCTCTATTTTTCTTCTGATATATTTTGGTAGGAGTTGGCATTGATATTTTTGCAATTCCTTTCTTCAAGGGTGGAGAAGTAGCTATTGAGGATCTTGTCCTTTATCATGTAGGAATTTTTACTTGGTTTCTCTTCCCTATGGCCTTTACCAGTGTAGCTTGGATATCTTTATCCAACTCGGTCTCCTCCTCATCATGTTCGCTATTGCCAATTAGCAATTTTTCCTCAGTTGCTTCTTCAACTAGATTAGTTTTTGATTCTTCTTCTTCTTTTGCATCATCTCCAAATTGTTTTACCAAAGTGTCCATCATCTTCTTGGATTTTCTACTAACTTTCACTCTGGCTAGATCTATCTTTTTTCTCAATTTGGCCTCTTCATAGGTTCTAAACCTAGTAGCCTTTGGATCTTTGTGCTCAGCCAACAATGCATGTATTGACTTAGAAGCTCAGTCAATATATAGTTCATAGCCCATTGGGGGTAACCAAGCAGTCCTCAGTTCAACTGCCTTGATTAATATGGTGTCAGTTTCCACTAGGAAACATATATCATCTTTATTTTTTTCTAACAAATGACTTGGTATCCTTCTCCTTGATGAATTCTATCTTTGAATTATTCAAAATAAACATCCATAACAGTGACAAAATTCTGACCTAGACTTTGAATAAAGTCATTGATTTACATTATGACTGGTCGGTTGACATCCCATTCAACATTACCAACTAAGGGAAATAAGTTTTAAATGTAGAAAAATACACAAACCAGTAGAGAAATGAACTTACATGTATTTGTCTTTGATGTCCTTATAGTTCTCATATTCTCCTCCAATTATTTTAGGAGAAGCTCAGCGAGGTCAAATTTGAACCCTTTCTTAAAATTTTTGTAGGGATGTCTACAGATCCACAAGGTACACTGTTCAACTTGCTTGATTAAAATATCTTGTAACCAAATACATAAGCTCTAAACCTTATCTCAGGATCAACAATTGTGTTGAATCATACCTCTGCCATCCCATTCTTCTCATGTAAGCTTCTCGATCTTGATTCTCGGTGCACACCTTATGGATTTCACTTTATCAGTAATAGGGTAACCAATGACTGCATGTATAATGTCCTTTATTATTTTGACATGTTCATCTAGCCATAATTTCCCTTCATGCACTCGACTCAAAACAACCCTAATCCACTTTGACTTAAACTCTCTTGGGAATACAAGGTATTCATTAATCCCTTCACCTCTAGGTGTTTGTTCTCATCCTTGAGCTTTTCATTCATACTCATCTCCTGGCAATTGGATTAAAGCTCGAAATCTCCGATTTCACCGATCTTGTAGTGGATGTAAGCGTGAATATCTTGAAACAACAAAACCCTAGGCGATATACTTGAAAAGATGCTAGTTTGATCAATATGTGATGTAATCTCAGGGTGCAACTTGTATTTCAATTCATCATAAATTGCAGACTTAATCAAGGTGACCTTCTTGTCACTTCTAGAATTTGATTTCATGACCTTGGACGAAGATGTCATAGTTTCTCAAAATTTAGGGCTTCACAAATATTATTGTAAAACAACTCGACGACAAAGAAACTTACTTTAGATTGTGATAAACTTGCTCAGGATCTCTTTAAATATTTTCTAAAAGCTCTGGAAACTCTTCGCACAAATTTCTCAAATTGCTCTAGTTCTTCTCGTGATCGTTGTGTGAAGAAATAACTAATTTCACAGTGTATTTATACCAAAAATATCATTTCCCACTCAAACTTTTGCATTAAATGTTTTACCTACCACAACTCGGTAAACATAGTTGCACTCAGTTTACGCTTCAAAGTCTTTAGCTCAATTAACCCTTAGATATTACTTGGTTGATACTACAACTTGGTTAACCTTGCCAATATACACCAACTAGCAAACATTTACTCGGTCATGCTTTTACCGACTGTACATGATTTAAGTTCTAAACATGTAATCCCATAGTGTATCTTATTTCATGTTGATTTAGTGTGCATTCACTAGATATAAGGAATTGTTGTAAAATATAACCGATTGAAATTTAGTTCCATACATACCTTCATTGATTAGGTGGAGGTGGTGATATCACCTAATCCAATGGATGAGGTGTCACCGACTCCAGTGCTTGATCCAACATTGTCATTTGATGTTTTTCTCCATATTTGATTTCTTATCCTCATGATTTCTTCAATGGTATTTCCATTTGTATTTGAATTTATCTTTGGTGCTCGGTCTTTGCAATCCTTTCTTAAGTGACTAACCTTGTGACAGTGCAAACATGTCATTATATACTTGTCCAATTACGAGATCTTCCTCTCCAGTTATTTCTCATGCAATTTTCTACTACATGTCCATACCTGCCACATGTTGTGCAATTAACCCAAGTGTTGTAATCCCAAGTATATGCATTACCTTTCCTTCTCGGTTGATATGGTTTGTTTTGTTCTTTTGATGTCTAGACTTGCTTCATTTTTGTCCTGCATTCTTGTGACATGTGTCCATGCATATTGAAAGTGCGATAATATTTCTCCATATAAGGTTTCTTAGTTGTCCTATTTAACTTTGATCTACACTCATGTGCGTAGTGTCCATACTTATTACAGTTATAGTAGTGCCCATTAAATTTAGGAATACCTTTTGATTTACTTCTACAAACATTTGATGTGTGGCCTGGTTTTCCATAATGATAACATGATAGCTTCTTTGGCCTTGAATTAACATAGGCATTCTTTTGTTCAACTGGTCTTGATAACTCTCCCTGCTCAATATAGCCTAAACCATTTGTGCTATCGAGTCTTTTCTGAATAATCAGAATATTGTCTTTAGCTTTCTTAATCATCTCATTATGTTGTTGTTGCATCTTTACCTCATTCTTCAATCTTTCATTTTCTTCTCTTAATTCACTGATGTCTTCTAGTTTCCTTGTAACCTCATTGTTTACTCGGTTGACTTCCTGACTTATGAAAACCATCTGATTAGAGATTTCAAAGTGATGCTCGATGAGTCTCACTATCTTAGATTCCTTCTCTTGAAACTTATCAGTCATTTGCCTCCTATCTTCAATAGCTAAGTTTCTTTCTTGTTCTGCTTGCCTTACATTATTCATGATATCAATCATTCTGACCATTTGTGTCTCTTGACCGATCTGCAGTGCTTTCACTTGTTCAAAAAGATGTATATTCTTTTCCAATAGATCTGATATGGTTCCTTCAAATGCATCAGATATGTTTCCAGATCCAGATACCTCAAATGGATCATATATCTCTTATTCATGATAATCAGTCCCATTACACCAAATTGCCATATCCTTCCTCTCAATCAATAACTTCTTCAGTTCTTCTTTGGCTTCCTTGAATTTCTCAATATGGATCTACATCTGTAATCTTTGATTCTCAATAGTCTTATCTAGCTTATATATTTCCATCCTTAGATCTTTCCTCTTCAGTGATTAAACTTCCTTAACAAGATATCTAGCTTTGATACCAATTGTTGGGATTATGGAAAGATAAGTACTGAGAGGGGAGGGGTGAATCAGTACTATCAAAACTTTTCAAGACTAAAATTTTTTTAGGTGCAGATAGCAATTAATCGACTGAATCCATTTTATAAAACATACATTCAAATATAATTGAAAATATAATTTTCATGTAATCTAATCAATAAGCCATTCATGAAACTTCATACATACAACATAGATATTTTGGTATCGTAGAAACCCTTGTAAGAAGGTAAAAACTATGGTGGGGATGACACCCAAAAATCTTCACTACTACAGTAACAAAGTACGTTGGTTAAGGCTACAAATTATGATCACTTCTGATGATCTTAGCCTATTAGGAGTAACAATAAGATCAACTAGATCTACCTAGTTAGAGGATTTTAACAAGACAATACATGTGTGTACTCGGTTAAGAGATTTATCTAAGAAATTTTAAGTCCACTATGTTAGGAGATTTTGAATTTGCTACAATGGTTAAATAGTAATAGTAAGATGTATCTGTAATTAGCAAGTTAAACTTGCCTAATTCAGATCAATAAAGTACCATATAGATATCACCTTGTAGTGACGTATGTGTCCTTCTGTTCTTCTTGGTAGCCTTGTCTATGTTTTGAAAAAATGAATGCTTCTTTCAAATCCTTTTGTCAAAAACCTTGTCTGATCTCTTGATGTCCTTAGTGTAGCTACTCCTTCATGATATATTTCATAATGACATCTTTACAAAATTTATATCAAACTAACTTGACCTAATTAGGGTTTTACAATATCTTAGAAAACCTAAGATCAAGGGTGAAAATAAATAACCTAGATCTTACATTACATAGGAATCATCACCAATTTAATGATTACATCCATATTTAGTTTTGTCTCGATCTTGGTAAACCATTTTCTAATTGGTGTGAACCATTTGCATTGAAGTTTGTGCCATTTCAAATTACTATGTCATTTCCTATTTTACTTGGTGTTCACTGCATTCTTCATTTCGTAATTAACTGGTGCTTGGTTCACATGAATCCTCGATGATCACTATGATCAGTACTCGGTAATCATTTGCCACGGTAAGAGTACTTGATCAAAGCCATGTTTGATTAACCTAAAGATCTGCCTTTTATCCTTCTTGGTGTATAAGCTTTATGTGTTTTGACCTACTATCTTGTTTTTCTCCTTTACCAACTGAATGATACTAATGACAACTATTAATGCTCAAATAAGAGTAACATTCTCCTTTATCGAATGAATGATACTAATGACAACCATTAATGATCAGATATGAGTAAAACAATGCCCCTAAAACTTATATCTGAGGCATGTCCATTTTCCCAATGGGGGCTTGATTTTATTGGGAAGATTAACCCAACTTCATTTGCAGGGCATTGGTATGTACTAATAATAATTGATTATTGCATGAGATGGGTTGAATCTCTTTCATGCAATAATTGCACCACTAAGGTGGTCACTCATTTTCTAGCGGAATTCATTGTTGTGAGGTTTGGGATGCCTTTTATGGTATGTGACAATGGTCCATCATTTTCTTCCATATCATTTTTACGATGGATGTTTGAAAATCAGGTAATTCTTAAATTTGCTTCCAATTATTATCCACGAGAAAATGGAGTGGCTAAGTCTATAAAAAAAGACTTGATTATGGTGATACATATTTTTTAGTCAAAACTCTAGAGAGTGGCATTCCTAGTCAAAATACACCTTGTGCACCGATAGGATTAGGATAAAAGACTTTCTAGAGACTTCCCCATAGTATCTTGTTTATGCGTTAGAGTCGGTCTTCCCTATGAATATTGAGATCCTTATCCTTAATTTTATGTTGGAGAACACTAAAGGAGAAGATAGAGTCCAATGTAGGATCATGAATATCTTAGAGTTGGAAGAAAAATAAATGTTTCCTTTGAGCATGTGTTAACAAGCATCCCTAAAGTTCCATATCTCGCGGATAATCTAGCGAATGAGAAAAAACATTAGGTTGTAGTCAAATTTTGGTATGAAAAAAGGACCATGATAAAATATTTTACAATTTATGACATTCATGTGGGATGAAGCTAAAGAAAAACATGGAAGTCATGCCAAATTTGAAAGACTATGGATAGGCCCATAGTAGATTGTTGAAATTATGGGTGAAAACACCTTTAGGATTAGTACCTTGGATGGAGAACTCATCTTGTTGCTAATAAATGGATAGTTCCTCAAACATTATTTTGGATCCTATGGTGTCAAATGTCTTTCCATTGTATTATTAGTCATTATTTTATGTTTTGAGACTATTTTGTTCCTTTTGTTTCTTTGTTTTCCTTGTTTCCCATGTTTTGGGTTTTTATGATTTTGTCAAGGTTGTCTCCCTAACTATGAGGATTTCATACAGGTTTGACAAGAGGTGGAGGTATTTCCTAGTTAGGATAGTGCCAAGTATATTTTCTTGGTTTAATTCCTTATCATTGGTGCTTTGTGGCTAAAGGTTCTTCCAATAATAAGTTTCTTGAAGCCCCTTCCTTTCTCAAAGTTTTCCTCAGCTCATGTTTCAGTTCTAGGTGGTAAGGTTAAAGTTCTTTGACCCTTTTTCTTCATTTTATTCATTTTTCATTTTGTAGCATCATAAATTTTACACCTTTAATTAGGATGTCCAATTTCACATTGTCCTAGCACTCATTTTAATATCTCTCATTCCTCAATGTATTATAGGACCTTTATTGATTTAAATTAATATTTAAATCTATATTATGAGTCCTATTCTTCTTTATTACATAAGCATTGTTGGCAAAATGGTCATCACTCCCCTCGGGATTTGTGACATGGCTTAACTGCCTCTTGTGTCTTCTATAAGTCTAGTGGTTGTATCGGGCATTAATAGGTCGATCTTTTGGTGCAACAACAACTACTACTTGTAACAAGTGGTATCACAACTTGGTCATAGGTTTGAATCCCCTCGGGTAACGCTGAGGGGGAGATTGTTGGCAAAATGGTCAGTGCTCCCCTCGGGATTCATGACATGGCTTAATCACCTCATGTGTCTTCTATAAGTCTAGTGGTTGTATTGGGCATTAATAGGTCGATCTTTTGGTTCAACGACAACTACTACTTGTAACAAGAACTTTACTATTGGACACATAATTCTAGGTTTACCCTTTATTTTACTTTATTATTTAAATCCTACCCCATTTAAAAGGTCAAGATACGATTCTCACATCTAAAAATCATATCTTTCCATGAAAATGAATTTGGGCATGTAGACCCTACTATCCACACCCCTTCAAAAAATTCAAGCCAATTTAGTATGTTCTAATTCACTTGTGGCAACCTAGATCTTTTTTTTTGGCCAAAATTTCATGATGATATTATGGGTGTCTTACCCTTTATAGACCTATCCTTGATGTAAGAATAGTATTTTCTAATTCACTTGTGGCAACCTAGATCTCTTTTTTTGGCCAAAATTTCATGATGATATTATGGTGGTCTTACCCTTTATAGACCTATCCTTGATGTAAGAATAGTATTTTCTAATTCACTTGTGGCAACCTAGATTTTTTTTTTTGGCCAAAATTTCATGATGATATTATGGTGGTCTTACCCTTTATAGACCTATCCTTGATGTAAGAATATTATTAGTCTAAATTATCCAAAAGATAATTTAACTTTGAAATTCCTATATAAGGCACCCCTCTCAATTCATTTCAACACACACTTCATATTAAAACAACACAAGGCATCACTTCAAGAGAAATTATTAAAATAAGCAACAAAATACATCAAAGAATCTTCAATTATGTTTTAATTAGGATTTCAAGATGATTTATCATGTTATTGCATCAACACATGGATTCCTTATCCTAAGAACATTACATCATCAATTAGAGGTATAATCATTTCAATTAAGCATTTGCATTCAAGTATTTCAATTTATATTTCTATTTAATTCATCATCATCATAGGGTTGAGTCTCGACAATGTTTGACTAAGGAAAACCCCTATATAGCCCCAACCACATTTTTTTCTCCTCTGGTGTGAATATCTAGGACTAGTTAAGGACTTTTGGTAGAGACAAAGTATGAAAAAGTGATAAGAAGATATAGACATTCCTTCACCTAGAATTTAAGCACCAAAACCTAATCTAGGATGCTTGGGGTTCCATTTTCCTTGTTATGGAGTTCTAGGTCATGAATAATTGGGGTACCACTAACCTCCCAGAAGTAGTTGGAATTTAGTAGGAAGCATATACAAGGTTCTAGGGTTCCAAATTAGGTCTTGATACTAAGAAATTATTCTTGTAGTTCAAGGAAACCCAAGGTGACATTGATGACCTAGTTTAGCTCAAATTTTAGTATCAAGTTCCTCTTTGCATTCCCTCTCCATATCTGGGTTGGTTCTATGATGATCTATTCTACAATTATCTTTTTTATACTTGGGTTGGTTCTATGATGATCTATTCTAAAATTATATTTTTATTCTTTCCATTTTAAATTTTCACCTTCTAGCCCTAAGTCTCATATCTTTGCAGTATTATTTTCAAATCAGTTGGTTTCACCTTGTTCCCAATCCTCTTTAATCAAATTTTAGGTTGAACCAAGTGGATGTGCTCTCCTTAATGTAATCAAAGAAGAAATAGACTTAGTGTTCTAGTTTGAATGCATAATCTAGTGAACCCTATTTCCCTACATTACACTTTTCATGCGCTTGAGGATCAAATTCAAGGAGTTGGTGATTGCTTCTCATTATGTGGTTGATTAGATCAAGTGCATCAACCTTTTCATTGAATGGTGGCTTTACTGATGTTGGGACCATATCCTTTCATCATCAAAAAATTGCATTTCAATTGATACCATTGTTTTTTCCTTGGCTCGTGCACTTCGACACTAGTTCTATGTTATGATTTAGGCCCTTTTTGGCAAGTTCACCAAGTTAATAATTTATTGAAGCCTTAAATTGTTGTTTTCCCTTTGTGATATTGACTTGTATGTGGTAGTTAGGCTTTATTTATTTTTGTTGAGGACTTTTGGATCAATTAGAGTTAGGTATAAAATTAGTATCCAATTAGGATTATGGTTAGTAGTAAGGTTTAATTAGGATTAGGATTTAATTAGGGTTTAATGAGAGTTAGTGTTTAATTAACAAATTATGGTAGGGTTTAGGTTCAAAATATTATGGTTAGGGTTAGAATTAAATTAGATTGTGTTTAGTTAGATTTAAGGTTACAATAGAGGTCTATGATAAAGCTTGGGAATAGGGTTGGATTCGGGGTTCAAATAGGATTAGGCTTAGGATTAAAATTAGATTTTAATTAGGGTTAATATTCAATGAGGGTTCAAGTTGGGATAGGATTAGTATTTAAATAGGGTATTTTTTCATCAAAAGGTATCAATACATTAGCACAAACAAGGTATGATCAAGTTTGTTAATACTTCATTCTGGCACATCATCCTCTTAATGGGTTTGTCACAAACACTTCATTCCTCCAACAAGCTTGCCACCAATCCTTCATCATTCCAACAAGTTTAACATCAATAACAACCAACATGTCATATTTTCAACAATCTCCCCTTGTTTTGTTGATGGAAACACTTGTGAGCTTCCACAAAAATTCTCCCCCTTTGAAATCAAGGATAAAGGGAAAGATGACATTCTTCTATCATATCAAACTCTAATGCTCCCCCTATGAATACCAATCCTCATCAATCCAAGAAATAGAAGAGAAAGATTTAAGTATCCCCCTGGAAAGATGTGCCTAATATATATGCTTCACTAAAAATATTTTCATCTTCTTCAATAGATCTTATGTCATCTTCCAATTGTAGAAAGAACAAGTAACTAGTTCAGTAATATTGAGAACAACTTAGCACCCAATGGAGAAAAGGGTGGAAAAAATATTTTTCAAGTAGGTTCCCACCTCAATCCATATATTATCTTTCAAATAGAAGAAAGAATCGACACCACTAGAGGGTGTAGATCCGTCTTCAAAAAAAATTTTTACTCAAGAATTTTGCGTCTCTTCCTTTTCTTTACTAACATTGATCTTCTTTACTAATACACTATTTTCTTCAATTCTTCTTCTATAGAACTTTGCAATATGACCAAACTTGTTGTAGATGTAACATATCAAACCACCTTGTGGTCTTACTCCATTTTTTGTGTTATTACTTATTCCAATATTCATGTTTATCCTATAATAAACAACTTTGTGTCCATGTATCTTACATATATAGCAGTGTCCATTAAAAGTTTTACCATATTTGAAAAAATGTCTAGCTGTAAAACCATTCTTTTTTATCTTACTCCTACACTCAGTTGCCATGTGTCCATGCTTATTGCAAAAGTGGAATTTTATATTAACTGATTGACTTTTGATTTTAATTCTATAATCACAAGCTCTATGACTATACTTATTACATGAATAGCATTTACTAACAAAATTTGAAAAATACTTGTTTTGCATAGAAGGATAACTCCTGATTTTTTTTGTTCTTATCCAGATTAGGTTTATTCTTAATTCCTTTCACCATAGATCTATTCCTAGATCCACTTCTTCCATTGTTCTTCCTTTGTTCTACTAATATTTTATCCATGCTATCATCCTTGGGCTCCTTGAACTTTTCAATTTGTTATTTTGCATCCTTTTAATTCATATTCATTCTTTGTGCATCTGTTTCAATCAATTTCAATACCAACTTCATTGTTTTCCTTTACTCTATTTGATTCTCAACATTTGTTTGAGTCAAATTTTATACCAGCTTCAATGTTTAATTTTCCTATATCTATTTTTTTTCTTCTTAAAATTATTAATATGATTTAGAACAATAGAGAGGGGGGGTGAATCAGTTGTTCTTAGGTCCAGATGTATAAAAAAAACTTTAAAACTCTTCAACAAATTAGATCCAATAACCAACAGCTACTTGGTCATTACTGAATGCATAACAGAAACATATAACATTGCAGTCCACTGATCCAATAGTATCTAACTTGTAAAACACAAAAATGTTCAAACCAAAACATTCACACAAGTATCAACACCAAGATTTATAGTGGAAACCCAATTTGGGAAAAACCACTTTGTAACATTTACTATTATGTTCACTCTTCTAAAGTGAGCTCGATAAAAAGCCAACCTTGTTAAAGGTTACAAACACACTGTCAGGTGTGACCCAGTTAAAGTATTTAAACCACTTTGTTAAAAGTGCACCTTGTTATAGGACTTACATAAACTCCATTAGATTGCAACCTTGTTCAAAGGATTTATACAGATGATTGTTAGGTCAACCTCTATTAAAAATATTTTGACTGATACAATGGTTAGAAAGTAGCAGTAGTATTGATCTGAAAAACATACAACTCACTTTGCAAATATCAGATCCAATTCTGTACACATATGTTGGCTTACTGACTGTGAACCTTTACCATCACCATCACTAATCTGCTCGAAACTCTCTTCAAGAAATCACAACACTTCTCCTTCAGCCTTCTCTGCTTGTAAAATCAATAACATCAATAATACTTCCAACATCCTCTCTTCTATTAACCTCAAGCTTAGGTTTCCTTAATACTTCCTCAATTAGGTCAATACATCTTTTGCCACTTAATCTCCTTCGTAGATCTTAGGGTTAGGTCAGATTCATTGAATCCTTCCTACTTTATGTTCTTCGGCTATCCTTCTAGAAATATCTCAAATCTCTTAATAGATTTACAATAAAATATTTTACAGTGCATTAAATGCTTTTGTACAATCAATAAATAAAGTCAACACATTTTACATAATCCAAGAATTCAATGATGTCAGCTGGAAATCTAAATTCTTCCTCAAATGTAAATTACTGATGCTCGGTCAATATAGTGTTCAACTCCTTGGTCTTCATTAGAAAGCTCGGTCACCTCAAAAATTGTTTCCTCAGCTAATACTATCTTCCTCGACAATTAACTGATGTTCAGTCAACACTGAATTTACTTGGCATATACTAGCTCGGTTGACACTAACATCACTTGGCTTAAACTAGATTTCTTCATTTTTGCTCGGTTAAGCCTACCAGTTTAGTCTTCATTCATACTTAGATAAAAAATACATTATCTTATCATTGTGCCACATAATTAAGTACTCATTGAAATATCAAGATAACTCAACCTTTCCTTAGGTGTTATTGTTACCAACCTTGCCTTTCCCCTTAGCAACAATCAAATAGATATAGTGCTTTCTTAAATAGAAACAATCTTACCAGTTAAGGTTTGACATCAATAACAATACAACAATTGCTTCGATTGCAATTTCCAACAATCTCCCTCGTTGGCATTAATGGCAACACCATATGAATATCACATGAATTACCAACCAATCCAAAATGTATATGTCCATCAAAAATATTTATAATATCCTTAGCTTCATTTTGATACATGATCAATTAGCCATGCTTTAATGCCTGTCCACTGAATCTCTCCCTCTTACTTGATCTTCCATGAAAATTTCATTCTATGTATTCATTTATGATCATCTCCCTCTTTGACAAAAATTCCAAAGCAACAACTAAAACATACATCCTGTAGATGTAGATATCATCTTTTCAGTTCAGTAATAGTATTTCACCCTCTATCATCTTTTCTTATGAATGATTCTTGGCTTTGCTATACTTTTCACAACTCTAGACTGCTCCTAAAGTGTGACCTATCTCTGCATCAACTTGTTAGATACTCTTTGCAGCACATTTGATGCAGTGCTCCTAGCTTGACTAGGAAGCCTCAATTAGGGGAAGAACCCCTAATTGACCTCTTAGATATTCATGAGCTTCTTTAGGTAAAGGTTTAGTGAATATGTTTGCTAGTTGTTCCTTTGTATTCACATATTCCATTTAGACCTCTTTATCTTGTACCAGTTCTCTCAAGTAATGATACTTGATTGCAATGTGTTTGGTCATTGTGTGCATCACTAGATTCTTAGAGATGTTGATAGCACTTGTGTTGTCACAAAAAATGACAACTGGTTCAGTGATTTATTCTTTCATGCCTACCAACAATTGCTTTATCCATACCAAGTTTGAATAGTTCACACCTGCAGCCACATTTTCAGCTTCAGCAGTAGATTGGGAAATGCAATTTTGTTTCTTGCTTGTCCAGGAAACTAATCTTTGTCCAAGAAAGAAAGCTCCGTCACTAGTACTCTTTCTCTCATCCACATTTCCTGCCCAATCAGCATCAGTATACACTCTCAGTTCAAACTTTTCATGCTTCTTGTAGTACAATCCATAGTCAGCAGTCCCTTTCAAATATCTCATTATTATTTTGACAACCATCATGTGAGTTTCCTTAGGATTGGCAAAGAATCTTGCCACTATCCCAATAGCTACAGAAATATATGGTCTGTTGTGTACAACATAGTGTAGCTTTCCAATCACAGATCTATACAAAGTCTGATTTACTTCTGCAACATCATCATTTTTAGACAACTTTTGTCCAGTAGCCATGGGAGTACTTACTGGCCTTGAATCTTCCATACCAAAGGTTTTCAGTATCTCATGAACATATTTAGACTGGGTGATGAAATTTTTTTCTCCATCTGATATACTTGTAAACCAACAAAAAATTTGATCTCCCCAAACATACTCATTTCAAATTCAGTTTGCATTTCATTTGAAAATTTCTTACACAAGGCATCTTGTCCACCAAATATAATATCAGCCACAAAGATCTTAGCTAACAAGATTCCTTTATCTTCTTCATCTTTCATGTATAGATTGCTTGTGTCATTTGTCCTTGAGAATCCAATTTGTATTAGGTAGTTGTGCAGTCTCTCATACCATGCTCTAGGAGCTTGATTTAGTCCATACAGTGCTTTATTTAGTTTGCAAACCATGTGTCTTTTGTTTGGATCAAAAAATCCTTCTGGCTGTTCAATATACACTTCTTCTTCTAATATAACATTTAAAAATACAGACTTAACATCCATTTGGTATACCTTAAAATCTTTGTAGGCAGCATATGCAAGTAGGGTTCTTACTCCTTCCAATCTAGCTACAGGGGAAAATGTCTCCCCATAATTTATTCCTTATTCTTGTGCGTAGCCTTTGCATACCAGCCTAGCTTTGTTTCTTGTGATTTGACCATGCTCATTCAGCTTATTCAAGAATACCCACTTTGTCCCAGTGACATTTTTATTTTCTGGTCTTGGCACCAGAGTCCAGATATCATTCTTCTCTATCTGGTCTATCTCTTCACTCATTGCATGTATCTAGTCTTCATTTTCTAATGCCTCCTTTGTTATCTTAGGCTCGAATTCACATAGTAAACATTTTAGATCTCTTGTCTTGCTTCTGGTCAGAACTCTAGTATCTTTGTCTCCAATAATCTGTTCAGGCTTGTGATGTCTCCTTACATATTGTGCTAGAATAGGTTCTGCTCTCCTTTCATTTTGCTCTTCAGGTTCACCAACAAGATTGTCAGATTTAGCTTCTGAATGCTCGACAACCTCTCCCTAATACTCAGTAGCTTCTTCTTGTTGCTCAGCACGTTCTTCTTCTCTCTCAGCATTTTTTTCCTAATGCTCAGCATTGCTTACCCGAGACTCAGCATCAGGTGCAATTCTATCACATGCCTCTCCTTCCTTTATATACACAAAAGATCTATAATCTTCTAGTTCTCTTTTACTGTCAGCTTCATTTTTCTCTGCATACTCATCAACTTTGACATTCACACTTTCCACAATTTTGTTAGTGTTAGAGTTCAAACACTTATAAGCTTTACTTTTTGTGGAATAGCCTAAGAATATACCCTCATCGCTTTTAGCATCAAATTTTCCATTCCTATTGTCCTTTAGTATGTAGCATTTACTTCCAAAAATTCTAAAGTACTTTACATTAGGTGCATACCCATGCCATAACTCATAAGGTGTCAGATTTGTACCTTTTTTTATCTGTATTCGGTTAAGAGTATAAATAGTTGTACTTACAACTTCTTTCCAGTACTTTTGTGCAACATTCTTTTCAATCATTAATGTCCTTGCACAATCCAAGATAGATCTGTTCCTTCTCTCTGCTATACCATTCTGTGGAGGAGTTCTAGGTGCAGACATCTATCTTTTGATCCCTCTATCATTGCAAAACAAATTAAATTCATTGGATATAAATTCTCCACCTTGGTCAAATCTCAGACACTTCAGGTTCCTACCTGTCTCCTTTTCAACTTAGCCAAATACCACTTAAAATTTTGAAAAGCATCAGATTTTTCTTTTAAGAACATTACATGCATCATTCTGGTATAATCATCAACAAACAGGATAAAATATCTAGCACCACAATAGCTTTGTACACCCATCGGTCCATAGAGGTCAGTATGAACCAAATCTAAAGTATTCTCAGAAGTAAAAGTTTTGCTCTTGAAACTAGACTTTGTCATCTTACCCAACTAACATTCTTTGCACATTACATTCTCAGGTTTCTTCAATCTAGGTAGACCTCTCACTTTCTTTTTCTTACTAATTTCTACCAGATTATCAAAGTTAACATGACATAGTCACTTATGCCATAACCAAATATCATCAAGTTGTGCAATCATACATGTTTCTTCATATAGGTCTAGATAGAACAAATTACCTCTTGTCTGTTCTCCACTTCTAATCAGTTCACCAGTGGCATCAAATATTTTGGCCTTGCTATGATGAAATTCCACTCGGTAGCCAGTGCTATTAAGTTGTGCAACACTTAGTAGATTATAGTTAAGAACCTCAACCAAATAAGCATTTTCACAAGTGATCTTATCAGTCAGCTTAATCAATCCTTTTCCTCTAATAGGACATGGTGCATCATTACCAAGTTTCACACTCCTACCTTTATAATGATCTAAGGTATCAAACTTACTCTTGTCACCAGTCATGTGATGTGAACAACCACTGTCAATAATCCATTTATTATTTTTGTTCACATAAGATATCAATGTAGTTTTCTCATCCTCATCAGCTTCATCTTTCATTGCAACATAGACAACCTCAATTTCAAAATCATCACTATCAGTGTCAGTCTCTTCTTCGATAATATAGCAAGATTTATTACCTTTTCCTTTGTAGTCCTTGTATCTTCGGTAACCTCTATCTTCTCTTTCATCTTTATGCTTGTTGTCTCTTTCTTCATCCTTATCATCCCTATCAGGACATCTAGTAGCTATATGACCAACTTTATTACATGAAAAACATATAATAGGGAGTTTACCTTTGTACTTTCCTTTTCCCCTTTTTAGTCTTCTAGCCATAAGAGCTTCTAGATCCTCAAGTTCTTCATCAGATGTGTCACTGTCACTTTCACTTTCACTTTCACTAATGCATCTTTATTTTTCCTTCTTTGACTTACTCAGAACCATTTGTGACTTAAAAGAAGATTCAACATTACCAACAATGAAGTTGTCATAGTTAGAAAGTTCAAAAGCAGTAAGCTTACCAACCAAACTTTCCAAAGTAAGAGCATTATTAGGGTTACATCTAGATTCCTGAATTGCTAAAATTTTGATGGCATAGATAGGATGCAGAGTTCTCAATACTTTTCCAATTACAGTTTCATCATCAATAGTTCCATTTGCTCCTCTAATAGCATTTACAACTTCTTTTATTCTACCACAATATTGTGAAATATTCTCACCTTCTTGCATTCTCATTTCATCAAATTTACCTCTTAGGCTCTCGACTTTTGCTCTCAGTACATTTATGTCACCGCCATAGATGTTTGCAAGGGTGTCCCACATTTGCTTTGCATTACTACAGTCTTTGATGTCTTCAAATTTTGGATAACTTAGGGCAGACACAATCTCCAACATTACTTGGTTGTGCTCTTGTTTAGCTTTCATTTCTTCGGTAGTCAGAGGTGCAACAGGTGTGACATAATCATGCTCAATGTAATATTTTGCATAATCACCAATACCGGCCAGATGCAGCTTCATCAAGCTTTGCCATGCAGGGAATTTCTCCTTATTCAGCTTCGGTACCTCCTTATACATCCTGATCATTTGCTTCAAGTATCTTCAAACTTGTTCTCTGTAAGCACCAACAGCTCTGATACCAATTGTTAATATGATTTAGAACAATAGAGAGGGGGGGTGAATCAGTTGTTCTCAGGTCCAGATGTATAAAAACAACTTTAAAACTCTTCAACAAATCAGATCCAATAACCAACAGCTACTCAGTCATTACTGATTGCATAACAGAAACATATAATAGTGTAGTCCACTTATCCAATATTATCTAACTTGTAAAACACAGAAATGTTCAAACCAAAACATTCACACAAGTATCAACACTAGGATTTATAGTGGAAACCCAATTTGGTAAAAACCACTTTGTAACATGTTACTATTATGTTCACTCTTCTGAAGTGAGCTCAGTGAAAAGCCAACCATGTCAAAGGTTACAAACACATTGTCAGGTGTGACTCGGTTAAAGGATTTAAACCACTCTGTTAAAAGTGTGCCTTGTTATAGGACTTACATACACTCCATTAGAATGCAACCTTGTTCAAAGGATTTATACAAATGACTGTTAGGTCAACCTCTGTTAAAAGGATTTTGACTGATACAATGGTTAGAAAGTAGCAGTAGTATTGATCTGAAAAACATACAACTCACTTTGCAAATATCAGATCCAATTCCGTACATGTATGCTGGCTTATTGACTGTGAACCTTTACATCACCATCACTGATATTCTCAGAATTCTCTTCAAGCAATCACAACACTTCTCCTTCAGCCTTCTCTACTTGTACAATCAACAACATCAAGAATACTTCTAGCATCCTCTCTTATGTTAACCTCAAGCTTAGGTTTCCTTAATACTTCCTCAATTAGGTCAATACATCTTTTGCCGCTTAATCTCCTTCGTAGATCTTAGGGTTAGGTCAAATTCATCGAATCCTTCCTACTTTATGTTCTTCGGCTATCCTTCTAGAAATATCTCAAATCTCTTAATAGATTTACAATAAAATATTTTGTAGTGCATTAAATGCTTTCATACAATCAATTAATAAAATCAACACATTTTACATAATCCAAGAATTCAATGATCTCGGCTGGAAATCTGAATTCTTCCTCAAATGTAAATTACTGATGCTCGGTCAATATAGTGTTCAACTCCTCAGTCTTCATTAGAAAGCTTGGTCACCTCAAAAATAGTTTCCTCAGCTAATACTATCTTCCTCGGCAATTAGCTGATGTTCGGTCAACAGTGAATTTACTCGGCATATACTAGTTTGGTCGACACTAACATCACTTGGCTTAAACTAGATTTCTTCATTTTTGCTCGGTTAAGCCTACCAGTTTAGTCTTCATTCATACTTAGATAAAAAATACATTATCTTATCATTGTGCCACATAATTAAGTACTCATTGAAATATCAAGATAACTCAACCTTTCCTTAGGTGCTATCGTTACCAACCTTTCCTTTCCCCTTAGCAACAATCAAATAGATATAGTACTTTCTTAAATAGCAACAGTCTTACCAGTTAAGGTTTGGCATCAATGACAATACAACAATTGCTTCAATTGCAGTTTCCAACAAAAACATCCTTTCCCAACTCTTATCTTCTTTTGCATTCCTTTTGGATTCATTTTCATTTTCAAATACTTGTGCCATCAAATAATTACTTTTACCATTATTACTTATGTAGTATAAATTTCTATTCTATGTAACACCTTTACCAACTAGTCTCCCAATGTTACCTTTTCTAATTTTAACTAGAGACTTATTAAAAGTAACTTTATAATCTGTAGTGCACATCTGACTAACACTCAAAAAATTATATCTCAATCCCTTTACACAATGTACATCATCAACTTTATGTTTACCATCAATTGAGATGATTCCTATCATGCATATAGAGTAAAATTCTTCTCTTGTGAATCTGCTAGATCCTCCATAATACTTCTCAAGCTTCATAAACTTCTCCTTATCCCCTGTCATATGGTTTCATGGCCCAAAGTCTAATTCATGCAATAGGTTCCACTTTGGCATGTAATGGAGTCATCTTTTCATGGTATTCCAAATCTTTCTTTGTCACCCTCATTTATAGCCAAGAATTTTTTTTGTTAATTTGAGTCATTATCATCTTCATCCTCAAATAGATGTTCTCCCAGAGTGCATTAGCTTCTCATTTATTTGTATATTTTATCCATATTATTTTTCTTATCAAAATGCCACAAATATTTCTCTTTTCATCACCATATCGTTTGAGTTCTTGAGAAGGATACTTAGAAGAAAAATGACCGATTCTACCACAACTAAAGAATTTTAGAGGCAACTTACCTGTGAATTTTCCAATTCTTCTCACCATTCTTCTTAAAAAATTTGTTTCAATCTCATCCATGTCTTCTTCAACTCCATATTTAGGTTAAATCGATGCTTTAATTGTTTCTTCTTTCCGCTTTTTCTTGATCTCATCCATTTCATTGATCTCAAATGTATATAGTGAGCTAAGAAGTTGATCCAAGGTGTAGAAATTCAGATCATGACTTTTTGTGATTGTACATTTCTTTGTTGTGTAGGGTTTATTTAGAGTCATCAATACTTTTCTTACTACTTCCTTTTATTCTATTGTTCCACCACCACTCTTGATGGTATTTGTAATCTCATTTACCTTGTGAATGTAGGCTTTAATGAACTCTCCATCACCCATCATTAGATTTTCAAACTTGTGCTTTAGATTTTTTACCTTGGCTTGTTTGATTCTTGGATCTCATTCATAGACAATAATTATTTTCTCATATCTTTTGTTTTCTTCAATCCAATGACCTCCCCAAATACTTCATCACTCATACAAATAATAATAAAAAACCGAGCTCTCAAATTGTTTTCTTCAACTTTGACCTCGTCTAAAGTCTATGGCCCACCCTAAGTTGTGGTAGAACCCTTTTGAATGATTTTCCATATTCCTTTTGGTAAAGACTCAAGATGAAATTGTATTCACGCCGTCCAATAAGATTAGTTTGTACCTTTAAACTTTGGACCCTTGAAACTCAAATTTGATGCTATGCCAGATCTCCCTTGAGTGGTTAAGCTTCACAAGAAGGGACCAAACTCTGATACAAATTATTAAAAAAATAAGAATGAGGGGGGTGGATCTGATGCAGAGAGGTCGGCGGTAGTGATCGTCTAGGCCTCTTACCCACTATCTTCTACTCTTAAGGTTCTAGGTTCTTCTAACCTTCACCAAACCTAACTATGGATGGAAATCACTGATTTTATAACTCCTAAGTCTTCTCTGACACTTTTCTCTACCTTTTAACAACTATCTTCAACTTCACCTTTGTTTAGCTTTAAGGACTTGTTCCCAAATTGAACTGAATTATGGAAATCTTCACCAATCGAGTTCCCTAATCAAACTAATGATTGGAGTCTTGTATTTGATGATCAAATATGGAGAATCAATCATCAAATCACTTCTCCAACTTGCACAACCTTCTGATTGCAACTTCACCTACAAACCCTTGTAAGTCTTCCACACTACTTCAGGGCACACAGATCTTGACTCTCAATGAGTCTTGCAAAACTAAGACCATTTTTTAGTACCCTTTTCAGGGTTATATCAATCCACAAAACACCTTTGTTTGATTCAACACCAGCACTGCCTAACCACCTTTAGGTCATAGGCCTAATTGCCCACCTTAGCCCTGGATTTCACTAAGAATGATAGGAAATGGGTCTGTAGAATCAACTAAAGTTTCTAGGAATCTTATTTGTCCTATATTAGACTCAAAAAAACTCTTCCAACATTCAACACAATAAGATCTTACCCTTGCATACTCTTTCTTCAAGATTCCTGATTGAACACATAGGGATGTTTAGCCTAGGGCTTGGTGCCAATCCTACTTGCCGATTGATTCCAGTGATTTGCTTTTGGAATCATATAACTAGTACATCTAACTTGTATTCCCCAAGGTTTCATGGATTTCCACTGGTGGGAGTATAAGTTAGAGCCATTTTTGTAAGACATGCCTGGCAAACCCTTCAAACCCTAATTGTACATAAACACAAACTAATAATTTTAAATGCTAAGCATATCAATGGATTTAGTGACTAAATACATGGAAGTTACAAAGCACAAACATTCATCACATTCAACACTTCGTACACATCTGTACACAGCCTGTTTCCACTGAAATTGATTGGTTTTTATTGAATTTCTTGCACCAAACATCTGCCATTCGGATCTAACCTCATTCAGAGGTTTTACAATTGTTAAATAACTTCAACAAGGGTGTCCAACTAGTCTCCACACAGTTGTGACCATTGGAACCAATTTGGTAACCTCTTCAAGCAACTTTTCAAAGTTTCTCGACAACAAATGTGCAACTTTTCAATTTTGAATGCAACTTTTAAAAAATGTACCAAAGACTTGCTAAATGATCTATAAGGTTGATCTAGGGTCTAGATCCCTTAAACTTCTAAAAACCAAAGAAAATAAACAAAAACATTAAAACCTTAAATGATCCATTCCTAATCCATCTAGGATCCACATGGACTAAGGTATTCCAAGGCTCATAGACATGCCTAGGAATCCTTGACCATACAAAAGGATCAAGATCATTAAGGAGATTGATCCCTAAGATCAATTCCTCCTTATTACAAACCAAAATAACCAAAACACAAAAGTATCCTAACTAGGCCTTGGGTGCCCTACACCAGGATCAATCCAGACAACAATGATAACTTTAAATCTAATATTGATGTTCCTTAAATTACCTTAAGAAAATATCTTTAATGGATAAATAAAGAAAAATCATAAACAACATATGAACACCAGATTTATATGGAAAACCCAAATCTAGAAAAAACCACAATGAGAATCAAACTCACAATATAGATAATTTATATTACAATGTTTTGGCTCACTGCCAAGACTTGCACAACTAGGGCTCATTCCCTTAGGGCGAGGTATAAAGGAATTTTTCAACTAAAACTCATTATCTTGGGACAAGATACAAAAAGATCTATCAGAAAACTCATTGTCATCCAACAGTATGAATGAAAGAAGAATCTCCTAAATATGAATCAACAACTCATTGTTTCCAAAGATATTTCCTTTTGATTCTAACTTCTACGCATCTGCTTCTCTTCTTTACACCATGCACTCTTTTGCACTTCATTTCTTTCACTTTCCACACCCTCACTCCTCTAGCCTTGAATGCTTTCCTTAAATATAAGATAAATCATTAAGTGATTTACTACAAGTCAGCCTCAATTGAGGTAGATTATATTATATAAAATAGATCATTTGGACCCAAGACACATGAAGTGCTTCACTCTAAGATAAAGAGAGGACCCAAATATATCACAACACATTCCCCCAAGATAGTTCCAATGGTCCACACATCAACCAAAGCCATCTCTAAAATGTAGCATGTATGTAGGAAATTTAAATCTTGTACAAAAATTGGCTAGGAAACATCTTCTGAAGAAAGCTTGAACCATGAAGATCTCCATGCACCAAGGTGAGACTCAAATCACATTATAACAACAATTGTGAAGTATATCTAGAACAAGAGAATGGTTCCAAATCAGGTAACACACCCAAATACACAGAATCATACAGTAACTAGACTTATTGAGTATAGATCATCAAAGCTCACTTGTGAAACATAAATATCAAAAAACATGGTGTATGATCAAACATGTTTGATATTATCATTTAACAACATTGTATCATATCCAGAGGAAACCTAAGATACTCTGGATCATAATGACCGAAAATGCCAACACTATTAGATCATTAAGCTTGTCTTCAATTGCGACACAAATGTTACCACAAATAGTAGCAATGCACATGATTTATATTTTATAAATTCTAAGTAACAAAAAAACTAAATCATGAACCCGATATTGATCTTTTCAAATCATATTCATCAATCAACATCCCAAACTTCTAAGACTACTGCAATTAGATATTAGTGTCACACTAGGGATGAATGGCATTGATGAAAACACAAGGTATAATGCTAAAAAGAACAAACCCACAAAGGTAATTTATGAGCAACAACAGGCCAACACACATCTTCTGAACCAAACTGAACATCACTAGGCAGATAGTGACATCACTCTGAAAATACATCAAGCCAAAACTACAAAAGTATACAAACCAGAATTGAACAAGAAACACAAAAATAATATTACTAGATGTAGAGAGAGGTTCCAACACCACAACAATATCCAAAACACAACAAAAGCTCTTGTAAGAACATCTTCCACACCAGAGGAACACAAGTTTATAAGATATATGATAAATCAAATCTATACAAGTAACTACTACCATGATTCCTGCTAACCATACTTGACTAATTGATTTGAATACATCAACACAAACAAGGTATCAACAAGTTTGTTAATACATCATCCTCTCAACATGTCTTTCACCAGCACTTCATTCCTCCAACAAGTCTGTCACCAATATTTTATCCTTCCAACAAGTTTGACATCAATGACAATCAACATGTCATATTTGCAACACTTATGGGCATGACATAGCCACATCTGGAGCAAGAAGTACTAAATTTGATCTAGGTGTTTGATGCCTCCTACAAGGAAATCTAAAAGCTAAAAGTAAACATTAGGCCTCTACCTAAAATGGTATTTTGTGGAAAATTGTGAATACATCTCAACATCAACAAAGAAGATTTTTACCAGTAATATAGTGTCATTGGTGGTCTTCATAAGAAATAAATGAGGAACTTCATTCAACTCATCTACCATCACTATAATGTTATGGTCCCATAAGTTTTAAGGATATTAACAATAAGGGGTGGATTTTCAAAAATAGGGAAATTATTTAGGATGTAGAGAAACTAAAGCTATCATATTTCTACGATCCATAAGAATGATTCTCTTGTTTCTGGATTTGATTGTGTGAGAATTTTCTAACATCAATGTTTTGAATCACACTTTGTGATTCATCATCAAGATGCAAGAGAGTAGTAGGAAGAAAAAGATGATGATGAATCATGATTGCGATTTGAAACATTGATGTTAAAATTCTCACACAATTGAATCCATAAGAAAGAGCATCATATAGAGAAATTTCAAATATTCATATCATAACATTGATAAATCATTCATCATTGATATTATAGAATCTTAATACATAAAATTAGACTAGAACTGAGATTTCATGTAATAATTGACAAAGAAATCAACAAAATTTAAATGATTTCATTGTCAATGTGCAGACTTATTATATAAGATTTATAACAAAATGCCTAAGTGCTATAGTTTTCAATTACAAAATGACAAAAACATAGGAAATATATAGTTTTCCTTAATCAACAAATGCAATTGGTTGATCTATATCAAAATCAAAGCTCAAATAAGTTTCTACCAACATAAGGGTTTGCCTTAAGAAAAGGAACCTCAACAAATCCCTCTTATATCTTCTCCTCATCAATCTACATAACATCTTCACGATCAACATCCCAACATAAAGTTGGAGTCTACTAATATGCAAGGGTTTGTTGATCTTGTAGCCACGAGGCACTATGTACAACCACTACCTTCTTTGATTGTCTAGAGATAAGGTTGTTCCTCTTGACTAATTGGATGAAGCTACATGTAAAACAATGACTCTTTATCGTAGAGGAACTATTGTAACTTGCCTCTAGTGTTGTGAATTTGATGTCCTAGTCTCTCTCTTTCAGTTGTTGTTGTCTCCTCTTTCAAATATTGCTCTTCAACACAAATTTTGTAAATATTATTTTTATTTTTATTGTTTTGATAGGTGAATAAAGTTTAGTTGTTTAGAGGGGTGGAGGGGTCCTTGTTGATTCATTCATCCCTTTTCTAAAATTTCAAATTGTGTTTTTTAAATTTGAATTATAATGCGTTGGCTCATAGGGAAAAATTTGTTGTCCTAGGATAGTCAAGGGACCCTTGGTTATCTCGGGGACTACTAGCCATCCCTTACACATTAAATGATATTTAAAATAAGTTTCCTATTTTTGCATGACAAAGGTATATGGGAGGATATTTCCTAGGCATTATCACATCCTAGAAACATCCCCTAATGGAGACAAGGGTTCTAAGACAGGGGATGCGACATCAAGTAGCACTACTATAATGGCATCATGATAAAAATGAAGAAATAGGGAGCTCTATTATAAAATCGATGAAAATATTACCACTTTTCACTTTAATATCACATGCGTGTACAAAAGCTTGATTGAAAGTTGAAGCTTTGCTTTGAAACTTTGGTTCTCAAGGCATCATGTCACAAAATCAATAGTCTCATATCAATCCATACTAATGTAAGATTTTACCTTTAAAGATCAAGATGTTACCCAAGAGGAAGATGCTACCTTTGAAATAAAGTAGTTCATTAAAGTATAAGCACAAATTTAATAGTTGGCAAACAATGTGAAGAATTCATTAGTCCATTAAAAAAATGTATTCTCATAATTATCTTTTTTTATAATGTCACGCAAAAATGTAATCAAAAGTTGTAACCTTATGTCAATGATTTTGTTGAATACTGAGCAAAAGAGAGACCTTTCATTAGTAGTGCACATGAGAAATCCATCTTTACTTATTAGATGTTTAGTTTCAAGGGTTGAAAAAATATCCAACTCTCATGCTTCTATCTAGAGACCGCGAATAAAGTAGTTTAGGGTGAGTAAACACAATAAAAATTGGGAAAATAATGCAGGGAAATAACCATTAAATCAAGTTTAAAGTGGTGTTCTCATAAATAAGGCACTTATAAAAATATGTTGAAGAAGAAACTAAGTTGTCAAAGTGAATTATGCAAAGATCTTTTAGCGCACTTCATTTTCAAAAATAATTCAAGACAAGTGGTGCAAGTAAACTATGGAATTACAAATAATACTTCAACAAATTTGTAAACCATTGTAAATACCCAATATCCTACTCTTGACCAAATGTGGAATTCCACTAATCATGAAGCCTAACATTCATCTTTCAAGGTGTGTGGGGTTGGGGGTTAGTACAAATAGCAATTAAATGCATCCTTATTTATATATAAGACTTATTTAATATTTAAAAATATTATTTTTTCCTAATAGTGGTTAATGATAGTTACTGATTTCTATACAATAGAATGCAAATGGAAAGATACAATAAACAACTCCAATTTCATGTATCAATATGGAACAGTGGAAATTATTTCTATAGCTTTAATAATGGCTTCCGTCATCAAGTTCTTATACTTTTTGTTCTATTCTTTAGTTAAGGATTTTTCATCTATAAAGTTTTTTTAGCTATTTGATATGGAGGCACATGCTTTAGGTTGTGTTGGCCGAATATTTTGCAACCAATTTTTTTTGGATCAATTGTAAAATAATAGTTTCAACCACAACATGTGAGACATAATCTCTCCTATTTATAAGGGAAAGCTCCCCTTTTTCTTGCTATTAAAAATAACTAAAACCTAACTACAATTTAGGATTATGTACACTAAGCTAATCAATAGAGTGTTATATTCACCATATTCTCTTTCTTCGAAATAGGTGTTCTTCCTTCATCATAACCTCTTCTTTTAGGACAAATAATTCTTTCTTACAATAAAATTTCAAGTATGATCTAGCAAATTTAGTGACAAAGAAGCTCACAAAAGCTCAAAGACTTTCTATGACTTCTTACGTGATTTCAAGAAAAAAGATGGAATATACATGTAGCTCAAAGACTACACATATACTACACCTTAACACACAAACGTGGAAGATAAAAGCAACACAAAGACTACAATTTATTTCTTACCTTGAGTGTAAAACACTAGCTTTAAACACAATAAGCAACTCAAAGTCTACAAGATTCAGTTTCAATCCCTTTTAGATAATACTACAAAACTCACAATCAACTTCAAATAATGTCATCACATCACTATTGGAGTTGATGAGAAAACAACCCACAACTCCCAAGAACACATGTATGCAAACACCTGTCATAGAAATAGAGAGAAGCAATAAACTAGAGAGGAATGAACACATTGATCCATGAGAGAGGAGAAATCATTGATGTGCAAAAACAAAAGTTGCAATTCCAATAATGAATAATCTCTTACAAAGTTATCAAAACAAGAGGATATTAATCTTTATAAAAGGAGATCAAAACCCTAAAAGGGTAAAACCTAGGTTGCACAATAATAATTAATTATTATATGCCTAAAGTTTAACTTAAGAAGAAAGAGATAATAAGTGACTTAGTAATTAAATCATACATGATTTAATTAATAAGAAAACACTTTATTAATCTAACACCCCCCCTTAAGATTAACTTTGAGAGAAGCTAAAAACCTAGAAAGAACTACTGAAAGCAAATGGGTCCCAACAACAGAAGGCCTGATCAGGTACCCAAGTACAAAAGAGAGTCTCTAAAAAGCAGAGAAATAGAGAAAACCACATGGAAAAAACTCTACTCCAAAAAAAGACAAAGACTAGTTTGAAGGACTGAAGAAGCCTCCAAAACTAGGAATTTTCCAAAAAATAGGAACAAGGATGAACATATACAACATCACTGAAGAAAGAAGTTGCAAACTCTGTCAAGAAGTAACTAATGATTTGAAGATCCTCCATTGAAATATGACCAGGTAGAGAAGACTATAATCTGCATGAGTGCTCTCAAATGACACTACTCAAATCGGGAGGCAAACAACTAAAGTTGAAGATACAAAATACTATAATTTGCATGAGTGCCCTCAAATGACACTACTTGAATCAGGAGGCAAACAAAGGCAAACACCTGAACTCGAAGATACAAATGGCATAAAAATACCAAAGTCTGAAGAGCTGATCAATCAAAACTAGAAGAGTGCTTCCAAAAACAAGAAAGAAAAGAGTGTCCATATGGTAAATGGTCCATCTCACCAGGATGCATATGTACCCAACCACTGCATCCACCTACTACATAGAATCAAATACTAAATACATAGCTCACACTATCAAACTAAGGAAGCAATAGAACTGAACCCTCCCCCCCCCCCCCATAATGTTGACAAGGGAGTAATGACAAGTACACTAAAAATATCATCCAATATGAACTGCATGATACCAAGAACATCGAAGGTGCAGATAGAGTAAAAAATATATATAAATACCTAAGGCTAATGTCATTGGATGAACACTCACATGACAAAAGTAGATGACAAACAAAGGCAAACATCAAACCCCCCTTGGAACTTTATAATGGAGTGCGAGTACAAAAAGAACGAACATGTGTAAGATCCCATATATGCAATAGAATGGCACTTTATCTTAGTGCGTGTGCATAAAAGAATACTACAAAAGTGAAGTATACACTACTCAAAGAAGAGCGAAGGTTGTTGAAATAAAAGAATAACCAAAGACGAGCCATCCCTCAAAGGGAAGAGATCCTAGGACCTGAAACATCTAAGATATCCACCAAATTGCAAAAATGTAAGAAACTGGAGAAAATATACCTAAAGCAGAATTTGGAAAAATGACTCACAACATTGAAAAGGTATTAGAACAATCTTTCCAATGGTATATTGTTAGCCCAAAACGGAGTCCGAATGCGCAAAATAGAGCTCCCAGAGTGCAAAAATCAACATCTAGATTTGACAATAAAACACACCATCAAAAAAGAAAAATAAAAAATTCAAACCTCTAGATCTATATAGAGCTCGGAACCAGCTTTCCAATGATATCTTGTTTGCCCGATTTCGACATCGTATGCTCAAGTTATGAGAAAAAAACCAATAGCTACGTTGGAGGGCCCAAAAGGGTATGTGGAAAAAGGGTTGATGCAGTGATGACGTCAATAGAATACGGGCCTAAATTTGACAGTCGTCTGCCGTCACCGAAAAAACCCAATAGGCCCCTCGGGCTAAAAAAACTAGGCCCCTGGTCGCCATATGACTAGGGGATGAGGTTGCATATGCTAGGAGATTAAATTTGACAGCCAAATGGTCGTCGCCGCAAAAACAAATAAAAATTAAAATCATCGTACAACCTTGGGACGTGTGTTAGGGCCATATAGCCCTAGTACGCAATTTTTTTTTGCCTCAAAATGAAATGACGTCTAAATCAGACATGCCTTATATGGATCTGGGGTTTCTTGGCCACTACAAACTCAACGGTGAGGTTGGTTTGAGCCAAAAATGCTCCAAAATACCAGTGATTGCCTCAAAATCCGTGTCAAGGTCGGTTGCAAATTTTTTTTGCCACAGATTGCAACTTTGTTCAAATTGGACAAATTTTATATGGATCTAGGGGTTCTTAGACACTTTGAACGCAACCATGAGGTCCGTTTGAAGCCAAGATGACCAGAAAGAGAGGTCCCCCCATATTCAACAGAAAACCCTCTGAAACGCAGATTTGACGAACACGATTGAATCTCTTAGAAAGAGGACAAAGACAAATAGGTCTGAAACTCTGATACCATATTAGAGTTGATGAGAAAATAACCCACAGCTCCCAAGAACACCTGTATGCAAACACCTATCATAGAAAGAGGGAGAAGCAAGAAGCTAGAGAGGCTTGAACGCATTGATCCACAAGAGAGGAGAAATTATTGATCTACAAAAACAAAAGTTGCAATTCCAATAATGAATAATCTCTTACAAAATTATCAAAAAAAGAGGAGATCAATCCTTATAAAAGGAGATCAAAACCCTAAAAGGGTAAAACCTAGATTGCACAATTATAATTAATAAAGCAATTAATTATTATATGCCTAAAGTTTAGCTTAAGAAGAAAGAGATAATAAGTGACTTAGTAATAAATGAAACATGATTTAATTAATAAGAAAACACTTTATTACTCTAACAATCACAACTTGTTCCAACATAGAGATTGAAAGCAACTTGTTTATTTTATTGATTGAAATTCAAGTTTACATCCAAAATAAAAGTTTTAGAGTGCTCACGAATTGGCGGAGCTTTGTTGCATTCTCCAAAAGATGCTTTATTTACAATGAGCCCTCTCATATTTATAGAAGAGAGGCTCTGATAAAAAGGTGGGATAATCCTAACCAATTGTTAATGTATTCACATTACAGTCCTAATCTATTTTGACTTGTAATGCAATCATATGCAAATACTTCTTACAACTTTGCATGTAATATGTCGAGACTAAATTACATAATGCATGTCAAAAGAAAACTAAGTGTCCGAAGACGTGACTTTATTAACATTATCCTATGACAAAGAGGTCTTCATGCTACTACAGGATGGCCCGTGCTTGGAGTCTTCAAATCCCAATACATAGATAAGAGCATCTAAAATGAAGTTGTGATTCTAAAGGTTTCCATAGTCAGACAAGAACTAGACACAAACTATGAGATGATGGAAAAAAATCCCAACAAAAGATGAAAAAGGGGGAAAAATGACTAAAACTAGACAAGTTGCAATACGGGTCTTGGGAACCGATTTGCAAATGCACAAAAGGAATACATAAGCTCATTGTTGTAATCGGGTCTTAAAGTCTCGATTACAAGTACGTATAATCAAGGGGAAGTCATTTTGCACTCAAGACTCAAAGTTATGATTGCATATGAACTATAGGGTGGGATGGGGCCCTACTATTCTATGGTAGTCGATAGATTATAATGTTGAGACTTAAAGTTCCAACTACATGACTTACCTACAGTCAGGACTTAAAGTTCTGACTACAAATTAGGTAGATTCAATCCTAAGTGTAATTAATTTGTAGTTGGAGGTTAAAGTTCTGATTGCAAGTTCTTATATACCCACACTTTGCAATTCAAAACTTTAGGCACAAATTACATGTGCAATTCTAAACTTTAGGCCTGAATTGCAAGTAACACTACAAACTTACTTGCAGTAGAGGGGCATAAATCCCAAAATTGCAAGAAACCTTGAAAACTAACTTTGAAAACTTATTAAAATGAAAATCAAGGACTTGGACCTTTGACATCAAACAATTTGGCAATCAAAACACTTGACAATATGTGAATTGTGTCTCAAAAATGTTTCTTAGAACATATGCAACGAATTGGACAAAAAAATTGTACAAATCACCCTATGATTTTGCCAAAGTTGAAATCAAGGACAACAACTAGCTTTGGTTGGGGAACTTCTTTTGTTTGTTCTTGAAATGATGAAAGGAGTAGAATCCAGATCACTAAATGCCTTCTCCATCCATTGGGCTACAGAGTCAAGCAAGAAAGAAACACAAAGACAAAATGGAAGGTGCAATTGACTAAAACACCCTACTGAGACAAGACTCAAACTTGTGTGAGTACACTTATTGGAAGGAGAAGCTAACCTAACCTAAACTAACCAATAATGGAAACCTAATCAAATGAAACCATTCATCGGCTCACCAAAGTAGCTACCATTCTTCAACAACGTGTAATACATTACATGATCATGGGAAACTACATACAAATGGAGCATGAACAATGGTACCATAATTTGATACATCATTTCTCAGAAGAAATGAACAAATTCACTCGGCTTTGTACTACTACTCCAAATTGAATCTATGAATCCAAACTAGCCCTACTTAATTGTAAATGCCTCTATAGCTCCATTCCCAATCGTATCTCCATGCTCAAGTAAAAGTGTGGCCTATAATTTCATATTGGCCTCCAACCAAGCTAGTTATCTTATTGGACATCCCCTCGAAAGGAGAAACTTAGAACTCTTCTTGTCAGCTCAAACCTAAACCACAACTTCATACTAATTGAAATGAGTTACCTCGTGTGATTCAAGTGAAAACATGGTTGCATTGGTTGCTTCAATATGTTGTTCACAAATTTCAAATTTGGGAGAATTATCATCAAGATTTGAACAAAACTCCTCTATAATGATTGTGAAAAGGTCTTCATCAAGTTCTTGGGTAGTTCCTTCATGCACAACATGTTTAAGTTCTAACTTTGAAACAAAAATGCAATCTTTTCAACTTGACTAATACCTTCCTACAAATTCACTTTTTCACAACTCAAGGCATGATTATCCTCATTTACCAGTACCTTGGCAAAGTGGCCTTCAACCTCTTAATTTTTATTCCCCAAGGCACTTGCATAACCTCAACTTTTTGTTCAACGGGTTCTTGATATCGCGCTGACTAGATATGAGAATCACCAGCTATGTCTATTTCCTTCTCCTGGAAGAGATTAGCAAGATCCTTTTATTCAAATTTGAAATTCTTCATTAGGTGCATTTGTCAATGTTGCCTCAAGAAAAAGCCTCTTTGGTGGTGAGAGAATCTTGTTTTGATTCCCCACAACATAACTAGAGGAAACATTTGGGTAGGTTCTCCTAGGAATTTCTTTGTGAGAACTTGAGAACAAACCTTGAGTTGTTTGCTTCTTAAAAGCTAGCAATTCATTAGCCAACCTTTGCACTATAGGATCTATTCTACAGGTTGAAGATGTTTTCAAAGAAGGACTTCTGATTTTCTCGGCAAGAATCAAATTGTCCTTAATCTTAGTTGCCAAAGGTTGTGCATCTGCAAGATTAGTTGGGGTTTCTCTTTTTAATAGAAGCCTCACCTCAGGCAATCGAGCATTGATAAAAAAGCACTTTAGATTCTCAATTATAAGTTGAGCAATAGTGAGGATTGTAATACCCCTCTAACCCTAATATAAGTTTTGTGTTTTTTGAAAGAATTAAGATCTTTCAATGTTTTCTTATAGCTTAAGTTGTTCATGATACTTGTTTGATCTATTCCTATTGTTTGTTTATAATAATTTCATAAGCTAGTACTCAAGGATTCTAATATCAGACATACTGTCTAAAAGTATCATTTTTGTATGTATGTATCTCCGTGTATGTATTGAGTACCTTCAAGACCTTTATGAATATAGTTAGGATGTTATATGATATGTACTTGATAGATATATATATAAGTGATTATCTATATTTTCTTCTATTAAGGTTACTTTGGATGAATCTTGTATCTCACTTGATGATTTGATTATGTTGATTTATTATTAATATTGATAAGAGACTAACACAATGCTTGAGATTCTAACCTTCGTTACGATGATGCTACATGCTTTGAGTGTATATATATATATACATGATGTGTTTTCATGATTCAGGACGAAGTCGTAGTTACTCACATAGCTGAGGTCCACACGATGTATCGATCTTGATCATCTGTCTGCAATATCTTCTTTTATATGTATATCCGCGCATATGTATTTCTTCTTTGTGATGTATGCTTGCAGGTACCGGGCATCGACTTCACCTAGCTTCACAGGTTTGAGTGTGCCCTCAAATCCTCGATGGTTGTTGTTATGGAGATAGTACTAAGGTCTCTGCATGAGTCTTCCTTTGTCATTATTCCAATTTGGGAAATATTAGGGTTCCTTCTTTGTTAGTCAACCTTTGGGTGAAAAACCTAGATCCAGCGCACCCGGTTGGGCATTGTTGTAGTTAGTGCCTTGTGGCCACTTGAATTCATTTGGTTGTATGATTTGTTTACTCATTTTATTTATTTCTCCTTCTTGGTATGATTCTTAGTTAATCTTTCTATGTTGTGTTTCAGAGTTTTATGCTTGGTCAGGAGTTTGGCTTGACTTTCCTTGTTGACTTTGGTTGACCTTGTTTGATCTTATGGTTTTCTCGATATGTTTCATAGTTGATTTTTATGGCCTCTTTGGATGATTAGATTTATTTTGAGGCATGTAATTTAATTCTACCTCAGTGTTATATTCTATAGTAATTATAAATAGGTAATAATATTGTGATCTATTACTTCATAATCTTATAGATTATAGTGTTTGGTATTTGGCATGTATCTATATAAATATAAATATATATAGAAATATATATATGGGTGCACACATATATGTATGTATATATATAATTTATATGTGATTATATGTTAATTATTGTAGATATTTTTGATGGTGTATATTTTGGGATTAATGTAAAGTATAGTATTATTAATAATTTAATATTAAATAATGCGAGGTATATTATTCTTAATTGTTAATTATTAATAATGTGGATAGGTTATATATATATATAGATATTGATGTAATTAATGATGTTATATGCATATATGTTAGGATAATATTACATATGTGTATGAATGAATACAAATCATCTTTTATTGTATATTTGAGTAATATAGTTGTATGATATTAAGTTATTTTATAATACCCTTTAGTTAAGAGTTAGTTAGGAGTTGGTTACTTTTCCTCTCAACCTTTGGAAATTTATTTATATGCACTACTTTCTCATTTGAAGAGAGGGGATTTTGGGGGCTGAATCATTGAGGAGAGGATGGTCTTACTTTTCATGGAGATTTTGGAGAGAAAACTTGGAGATGTGAGAGAGAGTTTGTAAGCATATGTCTTTAAGAATTTTTGGTTATCTTTGCTTTTGGGAGAGAGACATTTTTGTGAGAATTTCAGTAGTTGAGAGAGGGATTTTTTGCTGTGGAATTATTTCTTTCTTTCGTGGAGATTTCTGAAAGTGGATAGGGTTTGAAGGATGCATCTCAAGTTTGGATTTGTCTTCTCTTTTGTTTCCTTCCTTCTTTGATTCAACCTTCGTAGGACATGAGGTATGGATTGAATATTTTAGTTACTTTATGTCTCTGATAGATTATGGATCTATTTATATATTATCATTATTTATTATATCTTTATTTTTCATTTCTATGGTTATTTTAAAGTTTTGTGTTTTTGTTTGTAAGAATTGGCATGTGTTTTCCTAGGGTTTTTAGCAACCCATTTTTTGAGATCTATTATTATAATAATTTAAATTGCATCTATGGTTTTACTAAATTGATTTTCTAGAAGTAAAATTCACAGATCTCAAATGGGTATCTCTCTGATTTTATTTTTAGGGTCGAATTAATGCCTTATTTGTGACATTTTGGCGGACTATGCTTGTCCATTCTTGATTCTGAATTTTCTGTCAAATGTATTCGTATGCTACAGGCTGATATGATTATATAAAAGTCTAAATTTGATATCAGAGATTCTTCTAAGTCTTATCTTTCATTTCCAATTGGTTTGGAAAATTTTAATTATGTTTTGTGAAAATTACAATCGTTTTAGTGAAGGCAGGTCTGAACCCTAACCAGAATTTTCTGTTTTAAACCAGAAGTCATAACTTTCTTTCCCACTGTTGGATCTTTCTAAAAATCAAATTGAGAGTCCATAATTATGTTATCTAAATCTCCACTGAAGTGATTGTCTTTATTATTTGTTTTGTGGAAGATATGCATGACTGTTCTATGATGACTATTCTTTGCATTTAATCCTTGCTTGAAATAATTCAGTTTAAGAACATCACTAAGTTTTAGGGTTTCGTATGGTTACCAGAGGCTATTAGAATTTGTTTTTAGGTTAATTGGATCTATGTGTACTCTGAATATGTTTATAATATCACTTGGATGTCTTCTTATATGTTTGGAACATTCTAAATGCCATATTGGGTTTAGGGTTGTCAAGTGAACTAGGGACAACATATGTTTTCCTAAACTCAATCAAATGTTGTTATGGAATTGATATGAATTCTTAATGATGAATCTATTATGTTCTTATGATTTTTATATGTATGTTAGGGAACCTAAGTACACTAGGTGAGTGGCTCATAGTGAGGGTTCGGGGCCCTAAGTGGCTAGTACCAGGATAACCTACTATGAGTTATTTAATCAAGTGATAACCTAAAATAATGAATTGGGAATGGGAGATTATTGGAATGGGAAATTACACACTAATCAAGATTAATTGTGCCTCGCCCATGCCTTTAGTGCTAGTAAAGACTAAGGATGAGAGTGGGAGAAGGTACCTATGCGTAGGTACGACTGAATGACCTTGTCTGTACGAGAGGCATTCGGTTCCGCATGTGCGTACTTGGGGGCCGGGGCCAAGAGTGGCTAGTACCAGGACAACTCAAGGGGTGAGGGCTATGCGATGACACTCACCTAGCTTGTAGCTTAGAGTCTCTACCAAATTTGATCATGCCTCTAGTAGTCCTTGTGGTTTTTTTGTCTTTTCTTTTGTGTTGTGACTTTGGGGAAATTTTATCACCACCTTAAGAATTTCCTAGTTGTTACCTCTTGTATGGGCCTTTGGTTCTATCTCCTAGCTCGGGGGAGTGGGCCTATTGGTTCCATGTGGTTGGGTGGTTAATATTTATATCGAGGTATTGTTCGTGGTTCTCTGGATGGTCCTAGCACATATTCCTTTCCAGATCTACAGTTGAAGATTCTTTATTGGATATTTTAATATGTTGAGATGTACTTATGTATCTATATTCGTGTAATTTTAATCTCCTAAAAGGAGTCTTGTAGTATTGATGTAATCTCAATTTAAAGCAATGTATAAGGGAATGGGTAGTTCTAGGTAAAAGAAAGGGAAAAGAATGTGGAATATTGGACATGTTACTAGCATTAAAAGAAAGTGTTTATGTTATTTCTCCTATCCTCTTATGTTGTCCATATGTAAAGGAAATAATCTTAAATATAGTTATATATAATGATGTATCGCAACAATAATGTATTCTCTCTTGATGAAAGGATCCAAGGAAATTATTGAGAAATGATAGATTAGTGATTGGAATTATTAACAATGAATGGTTATGAAACAATGCAATAAAATAGTAACTTGATTATAATGTTAATATTTGGTTCATGTTAATGAAGTACCTAGGATAATGCCTACCTTAATGAATATTAATCTCTTACCTAAATTATTAGAGAAAAGTGATATAAAGGATAGTAGAGGTAGATGAAATCAATATGAATTTATGAAATGAGTTGATAAAAGGAATAATGATGTTGGATGATTAACTTATGTTTAATAAAAGAAATAAGTTAGGGACATTTAACTTGGTGCATTAAAATGAACGTAGATCTTTAAGTTCATGATTTCATGAATATCTTATGCATGTAAATGGTTTATATGATGTTGCTTTAGTAGCGACGTTAGGGAACCCGTGAGGAATTAAGTTGTATAAATCTTACATTCAAATGGTAGAAAATTATTTCTTCTTTTAGAAATATGAAGTGTAATGATGAATATTATTCTAGTTAAAATAAAAATAAAAGAAATTTACTACTTGCATTTTATAGAGGTTTATGTCTTGTCCTCTAGGGTTGCCTGGCAGGGCGTTACAAGGATCTTGTTTGCCAACTTATTGAATATGGAAATCAACTCTTGCGTAGGCTCGTGAGAGTCTTTCTTCAACTAAGTCAGCTAAGCCAACAAAGCACAAGCATCTTCAACAGGCTTGAATCTATCTTCAAGCTTGGCTTTGAGAGTATCTCAATTAGTGATTGTTTTGGGTGCAAGGTTGTAGAACCAATCTGTAGCAATTCCTTGAAGTGTCTCAATAAACAACCTCACTAAGATATGTTCATGTTCAATGCCAAGAACTCCACATACAATGTAGAAAGCCTTAATGTGCTCATCGGGATGTTGTTTACCATCACCATAGAACTTGAAAAAGTTCTTCCACAAACCATGAGGAAGAGGATGTATAGCTGGTGTCAAGTTCAATGGACCAAAACCATTTCCACAAGGACCTTGGGCAACGATTTTACATGTCCTTGGTGAAAGCTTGACAAACTACAAGAAAAGAATTTACAATGAAAAAGATATTGGCACACTTCAAACAAAAGCATGAAGCTTTTGAATATGTATCATATTTCCTAACAATCGTAAAAAATTGTTGGCTGAATATTTTCTAACCAACAATTTTCAGATCAAATGTAAAATAGTAGTTTCAATCACAACATGTGAGGCACAGTCTCTCCTATTTATAAGAGAAAGATCACCCTTTTTATTGCTACTAAAAACAATTACAACTTAACTAGAATATAGGATTATGTACACTAAGCTAATCAATAGGGCATTACATTCACCATATTCTCTTTCTTTAGAATAAGTGTTCTTCCTTCATCGTATCCTCTTCTTTCAAGACAGGTGATCCTTTCTTACAATAAACTTCCAAGTACGATCTAGCAAAGTCAATGACCAATAAGCTCACAAAAGCTCAAACACTTTCTATGACTTCTTATGTGATATCAAGAACAAAGATGGAATGTAAATGTAGGTCAAACACTACAACATATACTACACCGTAAACACATAAAATGTAGAAGATAAAAGCAACGCAAACACTACAAGTTATATCTTACCTTGAGTGGAAAACACTAAACTTTAAACACAATAAGCAACTCGAAGTCTACAAGATTGGATTTCAATCCCTTTAACATAATACTACAAAACTCACAATCAACTCTAGATAATGTCATCACATCACAACTTGTTCCAGCACAAAGATAGAAAGCAACTTGTCTCTTTTATTGATTGCAATTCGATTTACATCCAAAATCAAATGTTTTATAGTGCTCACAAACTGATTAAGTTTCATTGCATTCCTCAAAAGATGTTTTATTTACAATGAGCCCTCCCATAATTATAGAAGAGAGGCTATGAGAAAAAGGTGGGAGAATCTTAACTAATCATTAACTCATTTAACATTACAGTCCTAATCTATTTCGACTTGTAGTGTGATCACATGCAATTACATCTTACAACTTTGCATGTAATATGTCAAGACTGAATTATATAATGCATGTCAAAAATAAACTAAGTGTCTAAAGACACGACTTTATTAACATCATCCTCTATCAAAGAGGTCTTCATGTTGCTAGAGGATGGTCTATGCTTCAAGTCTTCAAATCTCAACACATAGATAATGTTACAAGTGTGATTGTCGTTTCACCAAAAGATTGACCTGACAATGCCCAATACAACCACTAGACTTATAGAATCTATAAAAGGCAGTTAGTCCCTTGCCATGAACCCTGGGGGGAGCACTGACCATTTTGTCAACAGTCTCCTCCTTAGCATTACCCAAGGGGATTCGAACCTGTGACCGAGCTCTAATACTACTTATTACAAGTGTGATTGCATTTGCACCAAAAGATCAACCTGTCAATGCCTGATACAACCACTAAACTTATAGAATCTACAGGAGGCGGTTAGTCCCTTGTCATGAATCTCAAGGGGAGCATTGACCATTTTGCCAACAAATAAGAGCATATGAATGGAGTTGTAGTGGTGGAATCTAAAGGCTTCCACAATCAAACAAGAACTAGACACGAACTATGAGACGACAAAGAAAAATCCCCACAAGACACAAAGGGGGAAAATGAATAAAAATGGAGGAATTGTAATTCGAGTCTTGGAAACTAATTTGCAAATGCACATAAGGAATATATCAAATCATTGCTGTAATCAAGTCTTAAAGTCTTGATTACAAGTATGCATAATCAAGGGGAAGTCATTTTGCAGTTGAGACTTAAAAGTTCCAATAGCATATGAATTATTACAGTGGAGACTTCAAGTTTCAATTGCAAAGGTAGATTCAATCCTAAGTGTAATTAATTTGTAGTATGAGGTTAAAGTTTCAATTGCAAGTGCTTACATGCCCACACTTTGCAATTCAGAACTTTAGGCCTGAATTGTACTTTGAGAATTTAGGCCCGAACCGCAAGTAACAATGCAAACTTACTTGCAATGGAGGGTATAAACCCCGGAATTGCAAAAAACCTTTAATACTAACTTTGAAAACTTATTAAAACAAAAATCAAGGACTTAGTCCTATGACATCAAACAACTTGACAATCAAAACACTTGAGAATACAAGAATTGCATCTCGAAAAACATACCTTTGAGAACATAGGTTACGAATTGGATGAAAAAATCATAGGGGTTATCCCATGATTTTGCCAAAGCTAAAATCAAGGACAACAGGTTGAACCTTTTTAGGCTGATAGCCAAGGATTGAGGGGTATCCGTTCTGCCAAATTCGCTAAGGTCACGATCCAGGCCTCATTAGCCAGACTTGATTCCTAGTAGGAACCTTTCAACTTCACCAACAGACCAAAAGCTCATGCAAACCCAAAACACTGCTGATTATATTTTGGATTTGGTTTAAAAACCTTTTTTCGTATCAATTAAATTGTCACGTGTTACTTTGGGAATTTTGGGTGTTCTTTGCTTGCAATTGTTACCATTTCGTGTACAACAGAGAAGAATAAGGATCACGGAATACATCGCATTAAAACGCTAAAAGTTTGACTAGGGATGTTCACAACCATCGTTAGTTTCTAAGCCAAAGAACATGATTTTGTAAGTAATCAATCAAAAATTGTCCTACAGACATAGCATCTGTCAATGTAAAAGCCATACGTTTGGCAACTCCCGCAAAGGAAATCCAAAATCTTATGCTGTTATTAAATAGATTTTATCGGTAGAAGTTTCATCACTCACAAGTCCATTTTAAATGGTTCTTAGCTGATAAGTAGGAGATGTATTCTTAGCTGTTAATGAGTTCACAGTGGTTCTTAGCTGTTAAGAGATGTACTCTAAAGACCATCCTCTCCTTCTACATCCAATATTTGATGTAACCTCTGAAATTGAATAAGTTCAACACTGGGTTATATAGTCTTTAGCATTTGAATTTGGACTCTTACGAAGTTCATATTCGACTTCACTTTCCAAATTACTGAAAAACAATCACATCAAAGCCATTAGGCAAGCTCTCTATATTTCTAAGTACTTACAGATGTTGATTCTAAAGCATCCTCTCTACATTTACCTTATACGTTGATGTACCCGTATCTTTCAAGTTAACTTCTATCTTTAGATTTTATGATAATCTAGTCCCTACATTTTACTTCTCCTATAAAGAATATTGGATTCAATGTTAATTTCTCGATTAACAAAAACGCACCTTGAAAATGTCATATCCTAGTTCCTCCCCACATCCCCATTTTAATGGATCGTGCACCCTAACACTTCATTACCAGAAAATTTCCCCAAAATATATTGTGAATTTTCTTGTCTGCAATTATACGCTCCTCGCTTGATTATGAATTTGATATAAATAGTTGTCCCCAATGTGGTGTTCCCCAACTGCATATGAAATTGATAAAAATAGTCTTCATACACATAAATACAAAGGCTTGTATCATTCTCACATTTACATTACATTTCCTTTCCAGGAATACTTTCCAATTATCCCAAACCTAATGGCTGTGCACTGATGCAAACATCATTGAAACTTGAAAGAACTCGCCAATCATCCATACATCCATCTGCGCATTACTTGGTCTCATGAGCATGGCTTCATACAACTTTCATTATATGATCAAGGAAAATGCAGATTTTAATTATACGTTCAATACTTTGTAGAATTTGCTCCCATACTGTTTCCAAGAGCTAATACATAATTTCCACAGCACAATTATCAATACCATTCATCTGTAGTCTTAATTGCACTATTCTATCCGAATGGCTTCAATCAAATTGGTTGAGTTAGCCATCTAGTTTGCAATCTTTTTCGGAAGATTCTATGATTTATTCCTGATTGCTTGTGGAAAGAACTGAAATGTATCCATTAGATATTTATAACAAGTTCAAACCCACACACGTGAAGGTAATTGATATGTTCATAATTATTTTTTTAGTTGCGTGAGGTTTCACAACCAAGGAGCAAGTTTCATGATGCGCTCAAATACAAAGCGGCTTAATTTCTGAAAAAAATGTAGCCTAAGAAAAAGGTTATCATAGTACCTGATGCCTATACAGAGTCCCTTTGGCCCTTGGATAAAAAATAATTTCTATTGATCAGTAGTAGTTAAATATGCTACATAAGACAATTCAATTGTAACAATTTAGATTAAGCCCTAGTGTTAATATCCCTGTTGTTCTTTTTCGTTGTGTAAGCTCTCTCATACAAACATCACGTTGAGTCTTATTATATATAAAAAATAAAACCAACGCAAAATAGCAACTTCATGATATGCAAGGAGAATGCACATGGAATGTTTCTGTTCATATTGCCAGAAACAATTCAAATTAAAAGAGATCCATATAGTTCAAGCCTAATATGTGCCCATCAAAACAATATTACAATTCAAAATTAATTTTGAATGTTTCGTTGTTTGTTACCAACTTTTTTTCGTTTAAGGAAAGCCATATATCAAGAGAAGAGTTACATATCAATTGATGAAATACAAGAAGTCTAATACTACAGCAAAATGAAAGGCCGACCTTCATTATAATTTGAAGGTGAAAGGGACACTTCAGATGCAAAAACAAATAAAAAGAATCTATGACACTGCTTCATACTTCATATCAATGCAGCTAGCACATTAGCTAGGCACGTGTACCTTCTACTCCATACCCTCATAAAAAAGCTCTTGAATAAAATTTCCCGTGTGACATCTTATTGCCAATTTGATTTCTCCCATTCGCAAACTTGTGTTCAAGCCGCAATCACAAAGAGAGGCTACAGGTGACACATAAACAATTAAAATGTGCTTGAAAACAGAATGTACAAATATTATTTCAACAATAATGGATTGGGAAAAGAAAATCATTATGGAAAATAAGATTTATAGTTTTCAAAAGACATATATGTGGAACAGAATAAGGGACTACTTGAATGAAGCTTTTGAAAAAACTATATATAAGATTTTTATCATCGAGATTTCAGATTATGCTGTGAACCATCACATTGTTTGCATCCTGACAATGGATCACAGAGCGTGATCTGAATCATTAATGATAAAAACATACACAGTTTTTCCAAAAGCTTTATTCAAGCAAACTTTACGAACCTTAGACACAGCTTTTCCTAAACCTTTAATCAAGAAATCTGTTTAAACCTAGTGAGCTTAACAAGAGACTACTTCCAAATACAGAACTTACTGTGTCAACAGAAACGGGCTTGGCATCCTCTGCAATAATTTCTGCAATTGTTCCTGCCCGATCTGCCTGAAAGAAGAAAACGACAAAAGATAGAACTTAGAACTCTGTAAGTTGAATTTTTTAACCACGTGTTGTAATTTGAAATGTGATCCTTACTTATGCAACTGTTAATGACATTGTGAAAAAGATCTCTAAGTTACACAAAACATCAGATTTTGTACAAGAACAAATTTGAACAATCTGTTGGGAAGCTAATCAATGGCGAAAAGCATAATTGGGAGGATCACACTATCCAATATTACCTAGAATACCTGAGTTAAAAGAGAGGAGTATATTTCAGGGGAAAAAGCAGATTATTAAAAGCATATGGTAAAAAAACAGAAACAGCATTCTCTGAATTAATGAACGCTTCGAAGTCTGGAATTACGAGGAATGGCAAGGAGAACAAATTGGAAATAACCCCAAGCAGATTGAAATTAGTTATCACTGGAAAACTATAAAATAATTAACAATAAAATCCATAAAACTATAGTGAGAAGCAAGTTTCCAGATATTCTAGATCAAAGTGAATTTTGTTAGTGTTGAAAGAGGAAACAAACCAAGGCACAGTAGGGAGCAGAAACAGTTTTGATGTTGCAGCGGGAATGATATTGCTTGCCCTTTAGCTTGAAATTGATCTCACATCAAATCAAGTTAATCCCAGAACCCGTCTTTCGGGACAACTGACATACACAAATATCATGGCTAGCATTGGAGATTAATGGAGATTATCAAAAGGTCATCAACATAACAAGAAGGAAAAGGCTAAGCCAGATTTGGCAATCGAGATCAACTTTGGCAGAGGCTATATTCTTTGACACTCTCTTGAATTTGGTTCTTTTTATCAATATTCATTGAGAAGTCAAAAAGATTGCAGACCTTAGGAAGGAGGTTTTCCAATAAGAAAACAGAAATCTAGATCCCCAGCTTCAATGCTGACCTGGAGAGGGGAAAGGACTGACTGAGAGGAGAACTGAATGAGAAGAGAGGTTTCGTAACTTTTGTTTGGTCACTGAAAATTATCCCCGCATGTTCCAATTCTAGGAGCTTCCTTAATTTTATTATGAATGGAACAAGTTTGATTGGACTTCAGTTTGGGTTTCTAAGCTTTCCATCAAAATTATCGTGGTCCTAAAAGAATAAAATTGTACACAAAGTTTCATAATTTAGAGTGAGTAAATTGCAGCATCTGTTGCAATGGATGCAACTAAAAAGGAAGTTATGCATTTGTGAGCCTTCCCAAACTTTCTACTCAAACAACAGGAAAGGAGGCAGTCCTGTCTCTTCAGGAATGATATACGACAATAAGTACAGGATTTATTAGGAACAGTTAACATGGTATCCAGAAGCTGCTTTCTGGGGATGCGAAGGATGAGTGAATGAATGGTATTGTAAATTAAAGATGAATGTTTTCGAGCTGCAAATATTTTTTTTCCCTCCGGTTTGTGGATCTGCAAAAATGTGAATTTAAACTTCAATACAGTTTAATGCATTAATAAGAGCAACAAACTCTATGACGGTGAGTGTTTGTGAAGTGCTAATGACATTTGCACACTACCCTAACATTTGTGCTATTCACCAAGACTTTGAACACAAATATACTAAAGGATGAAACTAACCTACAAATGTCAGGTTCTCTTGGTTTATATTGTTTCAATTTTATCATCAACAACAGAAGACACAATAACTGTGTGGATGACCCAGAAGAAGATAACAAGAAAATAATAATTCAGAAAGGATATCAACTGGAGGATACAGAAACCAACTCATAATACTTTCTCATTGATGCCCTATTTGTGACAATATGGGTTGCAGCTCTGCGTCTCTGGTTGCACACTTAGAAGAAGGACAAGAAATAGATGAGGCCTGAAACAGAGCCCTGCTACTCTTGAATAATAAGTTACAGGGAATAAAAATTGGGCATAATTGCTTTAACCAGGCACTTAGAAGCATAGTATACCCAAAAAAGAGTCTGAAATAGGGAGTTTAGTCCTAATACCAAAAACTAAGGGAATTCAATTGAGTGTAAGAAATCATATATATACAAGGAAGCTGAGCAAGACAGAAGAGAATATGAGGTGGCTTTGTCCCCAATATATCAATCATGTTCTGCTTACTTCAACCAGCTTTTGTTCAACATCTCAAATACTAAGATTCTCAGAGGTGGAACAAAAACTTCACTTCATGCTTCACAGCTCTAAGCTATAAAAGTATAGAACAAGAATGACAGTCCGAAATGGATGCTGTATGCAAACAGCAGTCATTTCTTACACTGTTCAATGCTTTTGAACCGTCCGTACCATTTAGCTTCCTATTCTCTCCAGCTTAAGGAAGAAATCGGCAAGCACAGTTTAATACATCAAAAGGTAATAAAATTACAAAAAAATGGGTAAATATCATCTGCAGCATGCTACAGTTTCTAATTATCCTTCAGCATTCTACAATATTGTCTTCTACAACAACTAGCTGCAGCTAAAATTGAAGATATGGTTCTGCTGCTGCACATTTCGGCAGCTATTTTCGGGATATTCAGTTGGCTTATCGTGCTTTACAACAAGGTGCAGGGTTTCTTTTAAATGGTTCTGATTTAAATTGCAGTATTCTGCTAATACCATGATAGAAGAGCCTTAGAGCATACATAAGGAACAAGCTCAAAGATAGTGACAGCTTCTGCAAACAAGTGGTCCTGAGCAAACATCTGCAATTTACAGCATGACAAAAAGACAGGTTGAAATAATGGAGGCAGAATGGAAAGGAGTTCTATAGGTATGCCAGGACAGCACACTGTTCTGTGGAGCAACCGCCTCTATTTTTGAAGCATTTATTTCCTCCTTTGCAGGCAAAGATGTTTTTGTCTGAAAGATGCAAGGGCTGTAGAGAATGATAACCAGCATTAGAGCAGTGCCTGAAGTTGTTAAGCGGGAGCACAAATAAGTCAACCCAAATTTATCCTTGAAACTTGCTCCAAAACTTGAGATAAGGGTGTCATTTTTAGCTGTTGAATTAGAGTATTGTAGGATCAGACATTTGAACTGAGTCGTATTAATGCTTATGCTGAGCAATGGGCAGTTTTTGAAATGTAAATGGATGCACTTGTCTTTATAAACATAGAATTGCTACATTCAAGGACCAAGGCATAATTTTAGTTACTAGCATCACCAAACAGCCCCAGCCTATTAATCTCTTGCTACCTAGCCTAACCTGATCACCTCTTTATCAGATTAGATATCACCCATCAAATCAGCATTCAAGATGAAATTGTAATAAAAGCCTCATTCAACTAAGTAACTACTAATTCTAGAGAACCACATAGCCTCAATGCCCTGTTTATTTATCTGACATTGTCTGTGAGATTATAGCTTCTCTTCTTCAGTTCTACCATCATTTGTTCCGTATTGGCTTCTGACTAAGTACATGGCCTAAAAGATAAAAGCAGTTGTTTTCTACTCTAATTTTATACTCTATAGTCGTTTCCACCAATCATGATATTAAGTTTATTTTCTTTCTTTCTGATAGATAAAAGTCTCTTAGCTGCTCCTGCCATACAATAAATACATGGCACTCAAAGAAACTTATCTCACCTCAATTTCATTCATCAACTTCATGGCTTCAATAATGCAAATCACCTGACCTTTCCTTACTTGATCTCCAACCTGTGATGAAAACACCAAATCTGACTAAACACCTATAATTCCGTGGTCTTAGTAAGCCTGATAAAGATCCATTAGACATTACAGCAACAAAACAAATTTTAAATAAATTCACTTGGACCTAAAATAATTACAATAAGAAAAAATTACCTTTACAAATGGCAGCTCGCCAGGTGCGGGACTCCTGTAAAATGTTCCAGCCATAGGACTTTTCAAAGGTGGATGTCCAGATTTAGGAGGAGCGGAATCTTTAGGGGCTGATAGTGCAGCAGGTACAATAGAAGTTGATGGTGCAGGTGCAGCAGGTGCTGGTGGTGGTGGTGGGGGGGCAGGAGCTGTTGGATAAGGAGCATGTACCATTACTTGCTGAGGTGGAGGTGGAGGAGGAGGAGGCTGAGGCAATGCCTCCTTTTTCCTAATCAAGAGTTCACAATCTTGTTGTTTTAGATGCAACTCCATAATATCCCTAGAGTCCACAAGCCTGCATCAAAAAAATTGAACAGCAGCAAACTATTTTAATATATAAAACCATCAAGGAAGAATCCAAGTAACTTCCAATACACCTAGCACAGCTTTCACTTGCTGTTATGGACATATTCCATAATCCAAAGTAATTTACCAATACTGGCCATATAATGTGATTGTTTGTTATAATAATGAATAAAGAAACATGTTTTGCATCTTGGCCAACCCTAGAAACAATCTGCTGCAAGGAATTACACAAACGGAATGACATGAATCATTTTCTTTTTTTCTTTTGAAGTCGGCAGGAAAGATATGCGCACTAAGTTCCATAAAGCCTGGAAATTCATACAGTTTAAAGGAGCTGTTCAAAATATGCCATGAGCATAGATAAAGCCTCACTTTACAAGATTAGCCACTTCCTCCATGAATGTGGTAATAGATTCTTCTGTCATCGTTGAAGTTGATGGAGGAGCCTCTGCTGCAGGTTTGACTTCTTTCTCTTCTGATGATGGCACTTCCAGACTTGGGGCAGAAACTGCAGCGGCATTAGATGATCCATCAACTTTGACCTGCTGAGATGTGTGAGATACATTCCTTCAATAAATGATCGTCAAATGATAACGAACCCAAGCTCACAGAAAAGTCAATGCCTTACCTTATTGACAGGTGACTTCCACATAGTTCGCAAAGATCCCTGCCAGGAGAATAAGAGCATTAGCAATCATTAGAATGCAAAAAGTTTTTTTAAAAATTTGCAAAAAAAATAAGTGCCAGCTGCAACACCTAGGACGACCAATTTCACCTCCAACCATTCGCTATCAAAGTTCTTAAGCAGTTACTTAAGGATTCAGCATTTTAGAACTGACATTCAGAAAAATTCATTTTTTAATTGTTTATAAATTAGAAGTTTCAGGTGTTGCCTAGAAGAAATGATATTTTGCAATCAGATAAACTACTGTAACCAATCAAATATCCGTCTAGAAAAATTCTTCATTTTTGAAAAGATGTTATAAAAATAGACTAAAGAAATTTCAAAGGAATACAGTCAGCAATGCTCAGGCTGAAATCTATAGAGAACAAGTGTCTTTGTTTTGTGTGGTTGTCAAATTAGTTGATTTCAGTTAAGTTGGTAGGCTAAAATCCCCAACAACCTTGATAGGTGTGGTACAATTGTCAAGACTAGTTACAAGGCCAAGACAGATTGGACAGATGAGATACAACTCGATCAAAAAAGCTTGCTTCAAAGGCTTTCTACTAGAAAAAAAATATCAACAAGAAATAGTCCATGAAAAAATGGACAGAATTATACCAACATTACTGGATGCAAACTTGGAATGAAATCCCAACATGACCATCCAATTAAATAGATCCTGAAGAAACCCCTGTGGCTTTTCAGTCACTTTGTCTTTGATGGAGTCCTTAGTTGACTTCCTTATTCCAAAGGAAACTGGTATAACAGGTGGCTACTATCCTTCCTTCATAGAAAGATTAATTCAAGAAAGAGTTCAGGGCACTGTGGCTGAGCTACATAACATTCTGTAAACCTTGGATGAGGAAGAGGCGAGGACAAAAGCTCATTATGGTCCATGGTCTACTGCTGGTTCTTGTGAGGTTGCCGAAAATGAATAATGATGGTTGTTCTTTGGTTATGTTATGATACTTTGCAGTTGGCCTTGTAGGGCTTGAACTCATTTTTTTAATTTGAAAGTTTGAACTGTAGTGGACTTTGAAAGACCTGTTAGACTCTGATCTTGCTTTGTAAATTTTGTAATGTCTGGTGCCCAAAGCTTAGGCATGCTACCTTTTTGTAAAGATCCACAAAGCACTACAAGAACAACGTAGTGTTAGTATAAGAAAGATATCACCATGAGATTATAGTATTATACACAATTAAGGAGACCAGAAAATTTATCCTGGAATAAAATCTCATGGTAGACATGTGACATGTGTATGTAAGCTTGCAATCAAATTTCAATACAATAATAACGGGAACAGCCTAAACTTAAAGTATCCATAAAAAACATAAGACATCACTTATCGTAGGGCTGGAGAAGAAGGGAGGTACTTATACTACAACCCAAAAACTTTCCTGACTGACAAAATTTTGTTGCATAGAATACAATACATAGTAAACTTCCCTGTCAAAATAATATTCAATGTGAAAGAGTCTAAAAATCTACTGCACAGAAAGAATGCTTCAAAGTCTACAGAGTGAAACACGACCATGATTTAGAAATGCCCACTGTTGTAAGCAGACTGGATTAGTTTCGTTTGCTCCCAAAGTTGATCATGAGATCCAAACCAATGGGGTAAAAAATTTGAACCATATAAAATGCAAAAAGTGAGAAATTTCTCATGTTTCTGGAAAGGAAACTCACTTGACTGGAACCTGAGAACTCAACTTCGCATTTTAAAGTGGAATCATGGGACAATGGTAGAAGTTCACACTTTCAATCCCTTTCAGATTTAATTCCTCTATTGACCAAACATAGTAAATTGGATCCTCCTTGTGCTACATACTCATGGTTAGACAAGCTGGCTGGCTTAAATAATACCCTAGGCTGTCATGAGTTTGAAACTCAAGTATTAAAAAAATTGAATAATACATATTGTTGACGCTTAAAGTTGTAATTGAAGAAGCACAAACTCATTAGTCTTAGATTTACTGTTATTTTGTTGATTTACAGAAGGCATTTGACACTTACGGACAACTTCCTATCCAGAGACTTTAAGACTTATAGATTCAGACCATTTTGCTCTTGTCATGACACTTTATAAGAAGGTGGTTGGTCAGGTTGAAATCCTTCAGGTTTGGTAAACCCAGAGGATAATTCTCTTCTCTTGTCTTGCTCTATTCTTGATGATGGATCATAGAGTTTGATCCAAAATGTCATGAAAAAACTTATACAATCAAAATCAGAAGCCGGTGCACAATAGTAACATTAGTTTTAAACAGGGTTGTCCACTTCCATCTCCTTTGTTTGGTCTCTGTGTAGATAAATTGAAGGAGATCGTACAAACACAGATGATGGTTGTATTCTTTCTGATATAATCATCACTATATTATTTGCAGATGATATTTGGTCATTGTAAAAAAAATTGTTTCCTTTTTCTTGCAAAAATTTAAAGAAAAAATATTTTTCTTGCAGTCCCATTAACCCAATTTCCATAAAGCAAAAAATATTATATAAATTTCAAGTTTCAAAATATAGCATAAAGTGAAAAGTCAAAATTTGAACAATAAATTCAAATAAAAAGCACCTTACACAGCAATTTCGCTGACTAAGCAGTGACCTAAACGTCCACAGTTAACTTTCTTCACATTTTTTTCAAAGTTAATGAAAGAATGCAAACTAAAACACAATTGTGCAGATCTCAATCAAAGCAAAAGAAGCAACGTAATGATCCAGAAATCCCATTAAAACTACTAGGGAGAGAAGACTTGCATGGAATTGGCGAGCATGGGAGGGATGGAGGCGCACTGAAGAGTGGGAGAAAGCCCAAACACGGCGTCTGAGATTCGAAACCCTGACGTGCTGAGGCGCTGAAATAATCGTGGCATTGCTAACGGACTCGGCTTTAACCAGAGGAGCAGAAGCATGGAAAGTAGTCATGGCCATGGCTGCTCAGCAGGCAAGAAATTGCGCAGATTTGAACCAGCAAGAAGCTCACACAAAAGGCGTGTAATATAGAATGGAAATTTTTGGTAACTCCGTTGTTATGACGAGTACGACACTCCTTTTTCAGAATTGATGTCGAACAAAAACCCACCCATCGAGCAATCCGCCTCCTAATTCTTCGAGCAATCCGCCCAATAATCCTTCGAGTAATCCGCTCTTTAATAAAATTTTAGTTCTTCTGTAAAATTGTCCATAGTAGCAGGTGCTGCTAACTTTTCTAATGCGATTAACATGAGGTAACATCATTAATATATTATTTATGGAAAAGTTAAACACTTTATTTACGAGGCACCATGTGGAGAAACACAAAGTTGTTGACCTAATAAGTCAGGCCTCAACAACATGTCATTAAACTTAATAAATATGATGGCATAGTTTATATGAACCAACAATAGAAAATAATTACACATTAATTTTGGGAAAAAACAATTTGGGTTAAAAGATTTTCTGTTAAATTTAGATTATACATAGGGGAAGAATATCAATTATTGTCTATTTTTCAAATTTATGATTATCATATGTTAGATTTCTCAAATTAAATGTTCATTAGAAAATCATCTATGATAGTCATCTATTGTTTAGAGAAGAAAAGTTAGTAATTAGATCAATTGTGCAAGTTTATTGGTACCAATAGTGCACAACTATTGGGGTATATGTGTAAAAGTATTGGATCAATTGTGCAATTTTTTTGGTTGTCAACGCAAACAAGTAATAGGGCAATAGGAATATGTTTCAGACAACACTTTGAAATTACCACTTCTTGATCCTTGCACGCATAATAGATCCCACAACATTCATCTTTTCTACCGAGAAGCTAGAATAATAGCTATAAGTTAATAATCGCATATGAAGACAACAACAAAAAAAATTCAAAATCTAATGCATCATTTAGGATCTAGATACGTGAAGGGTATCTATTCTATTAAAGTTATCCTAGGTACAATCTTGTGTTCATCTCTTATTTATTGCACCTCACAAAGATTTGAATATTGATTGATGACATTATTTAAGGAACATACCATCACCCTCACTAATTGTGCTCAACTAATTATGATATAATCCTTTGGTATAACTTAAATTTTTTGCTTCAAATAGAATAAACTAATTTCAAGTAGTATTTCACTTACACCAAAATAATAGTATACTAATGAAAATTACATACCATGTACTTTATTTATTTATTTATTTTGAGTTCATTTGGTTACATTGTTCTTAATACATTGGCAAGTCTATAATTTAATGCAATTTCTATGACATTTGGGAAAATAACCTAAGACTTACCTATTTAACTTTGCACTTACTCTTTGTGCTTATTCTTAATTTTATCTATTGTTTGCCCTAGGTCAACTCCACAATTTGTGCATGTGACCTAGGTGAATGTACAATTTGTAAAATGACATCAAAACTTATAACATTCTCATTCAAATTTGGTTCCTACATTATATGTAGAGAGAAGGATTGAAGGGTGTATTTTCTACTAAAGTTATCCTAGGTACAATCTTGCTTGTCTCTTATTTATTGCACCTCATAGATATGTGAACATTGATGGATGAAAAAATAGATTGAATCTAACATTTCTACCTAGAAATAGTAATATGTCAAAGATATTTATTTCTTTATCTTTGTATTTTAACAAAATATGTCACTGTCCATATTTGTTTTCCAAAATATTTTGAAATTAAAAATAGTATTTGAAAGGGTCATAAAACAAACTATGAATAAAATGAAGTCATCTTTTTGGAGTACATCTAAGCCATCTATTCAGATGACATTATTTAAAGAACATACCATTACCCTTACTAATTGTGCTCAACTAATTGAGGTACAATCCTTTGGTATAACATAGAAATTTTACTAAAAATTAAATAAAATAAAGTAATTTTAAATAGGATTTCACTTACATCAAAATACTAGTGTACTAATGAAAATTACATACCATGTACTTTTTTCATTTTTTTTGTTCATTTAGGTTAGATTGTTCTTTATACAATGGAAAGTCTATACATTGTGTGATTTTTATGATAGTTGTCACATAACCTAAGCCTTGCCTATTCACACTTACTCTTAGGGACCAATGTTTATTATTAGTTTAATTTTTTTTCCCTAGGTCAACTCCACAATTTGTGCATGTGACCTAGGTGGGGTGTGGAATTTTTAAAATGACATTGAAACTTTTAACATTCAATACTCAAATTTGGGCCCTACATTTTACATTAGGAGAAGGATTGAAGTGTATCTTTTCTACCAAAGTTATCCTGGGTACAATCTTGTGCTCATCTCTTATTTATTGCACCTCACAGATATTTGAACATTGATGGATGACAATATTTAAGGAACATATCATCGCCCTAGCTAATTTTGCTCAACTGATTAAGGTACAAGCTTTTGGTATAACTTAGAAATTTTACTAAAAATAAATAGAATAAACTAATTTCAAATAGTAATTCACTTACAGTAAAATAATACTGTATCGTACTGAAAAATCTAATATCATGTACTTTTTCATATATTTTGGGTTCATTTAGGTTAGATTGTTCTTTATGCAATGGCAAGTCTATAAGCTATGCATTTTTTTTATGATAGTTAGCACATTACCTATGTCTTACTTATTTCACTTTGCACTTACTCTTAGGGACTAGTGTTGATTCTTAATTTCATGTATTTTTTGCCCTAGGTCAACTTTGCATTTTTTGTATGTGACCTAAGTGAGATGTGTAATTTATAAAATTATATTAAAACTTTTAACATTCAAATTCAAATTTGGGCCCTACATTTTACATTGAGAGAATGATTGAAGGGTATATTTTCTACTAGAGTTGTCTTAGGTACAATATGAGTTCATCTCTTATTTATTGCACCTCGTAGAGATTCACACATTGATGAATGACATAATTAAGGAACATATTATCACCTTCACTAATTGTGCTTAACTAATTGAGGTAAAAAAAATTAGTATCACTTAAAAATTTGAGTTCAAATATAATAAATTTAAATACTATCACTTATATTAAAATGATATTGTAATAATGAAAAATGCATATTGTGTACTTTTTCATTTATTTTTTATTCACTTTGGTTAGATTGCTCTGTATGCAATGGCAAGTCTATAGGTGATGTACTTGTTATGATAGTTGGCACATAACACAAGTCTTACCTATTTAACTTTGTACTTACACTTAGGGACTATTGTTGATTCTTATTTTTATCACATGTTTTCCCTAGGTCAACTCTATCAGTTATGCATATGACCTAGGTGAGATGTGCAATTTGTAAAATGATATTGGACCTTTTAACATTCAAATTGAAATTTGGGACCAGCCTTACCTTTCCCCCTTAATTGGTGTGTGTTGACTAATGAAATGGTGGGAATTGAGGGTAGGGGGTCAAATTTTGCAAATTATAGATCAAAATGTATTTCTATTTCACTTATTTCATTAGGGAGGATCGACTTGATTCAAATTCAAGATTATGGAGGTAGGCAAGAGTTGAATGAAAAGTGGTTTGGAAAGATGCACTCCCTTTTTATTGTTTTTTATTGAATTCAAAATAAGACTAGGTAAAAGGCATTCAAAACTAAAAAATCATTAGCATAAATAGAGAGCTACAAGTTTGGCAGAATGATATAGAACACAAATCTAGAGAGGAGACTCAAAGAAGAACCTATCATTGAAATTTGGGCTAAAAATGGTAGGATTAAGTCGCTTAGAACCATCATCATAGTAGACCCCAAAATGATATTGTCTACGGATCCAAAACCAAAACATCACTCTAATGTATCCTCTAAAAAACATCCAAAAAGTACCTGACTAAATCTATAACTATGGACTATGTGTGGAATATGGAAGCATCCCACTCTTAGTTTCAAATTTTGAATCTTCTTGTCTTAGTCTACCTTCTCTAAATTTGTAACTTTTCACCTAATTTGGGTCTAAGAAATTGCACACAAGGGAAGAAAAATGGTGTTTGTGTTGTATAGGGGCTTGCCTCAGTCAAGGCCCAAGGTGATTCAATCTTCCCTACAATGATGATGAAGAAATTTTAAGTATAATGTTATATATCACAAGATTGCACCTTAGGCTTGATGATGTTGATGAATGTTAATACTCTCTTGATAAGATCTCCAAGTGTTGATGCTACAATATTACATCTCAAACAAGATCAATCATAAAAGATCCTTAACATGAAGAATATGAAAACTTGTTGCCCCTTAATACTCAAATTTGAAGTAGTTTTCCCTCAAAGATTTCACTAGGAAGACTTGAGAATAAATGAGATATGCATAGACCCTACTAGCCCATTTGTGGATGTGCACATCAATGGTACTTTCATAAAAAAATAACCTAATTGGTTCCAGGGAAACTATCAATGTCATGACTAAGGAAACTATAAATAATCTTGAACAATTGAATATAAGGCCCACCCCAACTATTTTACAATTAGTTGATAGGTCTATTGTGAAACCAAAATGCATCATTGAGGACTTATTTATCATTGCATATTTGTGGGAATGCCCTATGGATTTCATTGTTTTATAGCCTAAATCTACTTTAGGAGGGTATCTCTTAACCTTCAAAAGTCCATGGTTAGCTATAATAAATGATTTTATTTTTTGTAGATCTAGTAGCATGACAATCTCTAATAAAATACAAGTATGAAGTTAGTCCTCTACCTACAAACTCAACCTCATACTAACAATGAACAACTAATTTGGATTTTGATAGAAGAGAAAGAAAAATAATCCATGCAAGCATTGATGATAATAGAGAGGATTTGAACGCTCAACAGTCAAGATGAAAATGATATTCTTGCTCTTATTGTCCAAAATTCCTATGGATTAGACCTAGAGGAGGAGAAGCTTCTTAGCTATTTGACTTGCCCACTTCAGAAGTTATTGTCTAATGATTATGTATTTGAAGAAGCTTTGATTTATGATCTATTACCCATGAATTGTAGTCTCGATGTCATTGGATAGATGTTTCTTATGTTATTGATGTCTTCATTTCTATGGAATTTACTCTAAGAAATACATTGAATGTCAATACAAAGTTAATTGTCACACAATGCTCGGATCTTGTTAAGATGTTGCAAGATCATGCTTCTATTTTTGCATGGGATTATAGTGACATGAAAGGAATAGATCCAAGTTTTTGCATGCATCAAATCTACATTAATGAACAATGTAGGCTAGTAAGACAACCCTAGAGGTGAATAAATTCAACTCGCAAAGAGACATAGTGAAAATTAAATTGTAAAAATTATTAGATGTAGGGTTCATTCATCCCATCTCTAACAATAAATGGGTATCACCTATAGCTATCGTGCCAAAGAAAGGAGGAAATTGGATAATTTATGTTGATTATAAAGAGCTAAATGGAGCTACGAGGAAAGATCATTTCCAATTACTACTCATTAATCAAGTTCTAGATTCCCTCTCAGTTAAAAGGTACTTTTCCTTTCTAGATGGGTTTAGTGGATGCAATCAAATTAAAATAGCTCTTGAATATCAAGATAAAACTAGCTTCAATTTCTCATGGGGGACATATTCCTACTTAGTATTAACATTTGTCCTATGTCATGCACCAAGCACATTTAATAGAGTTGTTCCTAGTATATTTTATGATCATGAACATGACACCATGGAAATATACATGGATAATTTTACAACATGGTAATTCATATTATGAATCATTGGCTAACTTGGAGAAGGTGATGCAAAGATTCCAAATTAATAACCTTTCCTTAAGCCATGAGAAGTGTGTCATGATGATGGAAGACGATGTTGTTATTATACATTTCTCTCATCTCAAGAGATAAAAGTTGATCCCACTAAAGTGGAAATCATTCAAGAGTTACTAGTGCCACAAAAGTAGCAATATGTCAGGAGCTTCCTTCGCCATGAAGGTTATTATAGGAATTTTATCAAGGACTTTAGTAAGATAGAAACTCCTTTGTATCTATTATTGACAAAGGGCTTTGAATTTGAATGATCTACTAATTGCCAACACTTAATTGAGTTACTAAAAAAAGTTCTTACTCAAGCCTATTGTTGAGGAGACCTAATTGAATTTTTTCATTCCACATATACATTGATTCATTTTATTTTTTAATAGGAGAAAATTTGGGAAAGAAATAAGGAAATCTAGAGTATGTTATCTACTACTCTAGTAAGAATCTATAGGAGGTTGAGGAAAATTAGACTGTCACAAAGAAAGAAGCATTTGCTATCATATATGCTATTGTAGACACGCAAAAATGGACAAGTGCTTTTAAATTGCAAAAAATCAATAAAAATGGTTTAAAATCGTCAAAATGCATTAATTCAATAAAAAAGGGAACAAATCAATTAAAATGGACATAATTAAATAAAGTTGGACAAAATCAATTAAAAGCAAAGGAAAAATCAAATAATGATGTTAAATAATTAAATCAAAGCTTAAAGGGGTCCAAAACATTATATAATTGATTTTAATCAATTAATTGTATAGTTGTTCAAATCAAAAATCAAAATAAACATATTACCCTTACATGGCTAAATTTAATTAATTAATTGAATTTAATAATTCCTAATATCTTTCAACAAAGTTGAGCAACCAATTAGAATTGAGGACAAAAAAGACATAAATCACTCAAAAAAGATGAATCTCAATCACTCATTTAAATCTTTCAATCTCAACCACTCAATTTTGTCCTTTTGTCCAAAGCTTTGAGACAAGCCTTTAAATTGTCCACCCATTTATGAACAAAGCAAAGTATTTGACTCAACCAAGGGTTAATCATGATTACTTCACTCCACCCCCTACCCTTGGGAATTTACTATAAATATGGAGCATTTTGAGAGCAATTGATATCTTAGAAATTCATTTGCAAAGCATTGTTACTATAGTCAATTGAAGAGCATTCTAAGAGCATTTAGCATTATCATTTTGTCAATTTGAGCTAGAAGCATTGTAGAAGCATAAAGTAGCATACATTCTCATTTTAGAAGTGTCACTAGTGGAGATTTGAGCTGAGAGCTTCACTTACCACATCTTTATAAAGAGCCATGAGATGCTATAGATCTTAGTTTCAAATTTAAAATAGAGTTGCATTGTATTCACTTTAGAATCGTTGCTAATTAGATCTTAATTTCATGGAGGTGATTATCTTCATCACACAAATGGCGCCCATCGTGGGGCCCTAGGCCTCATTTTATCATTTTCATCATATATTGCATGCTTGTATTGTCAGTTTTCCATGAATATTTTGTAGGAAACAAGTGAAGTCATGCGTACAGGAGATTTAGTCATGCTTACAGTCATTTTGATGATGCTTGAGATCTCTATTCTGACGCCTACTAGCTGATAACTCATCCTATGAGATAAATAGTTTAGCCTTTGCGCGTAAAGTCACGCCTGCGACTTAAGAAGTGTTGCATAACTGCAATCCATTATCGCCTGTCATCAGCCTTTACTCCACAATTTACAACAATAGTCATGCTTACAATTTTCTTATTCACGCTTACTGTTGTTAAATTGTCACTTAAGATCAATCATTTTCCGCAATTTTCAATACTGCTTACACTTAGCAATAAACTATTTATGCATACCAGCATTTAAATGATGCGTACCGACATTTAAATGATGTGTACTAGCATTTAAATGACATGTACCAGCATTTAAATGATGTGTACTAACTTTTAAATGACGCATACTAACTTTTAAGTGACGCATGTGACTCTTAAAGTTACGCCTGCTAACAATTTGTTCACACGTATTAGTTGGACAATGTCGCTTGTTGTCTGTGGGCTTTATTTGATGTTAAATTAATCAAATCATTTATCTAACTCTTTGTTTGTGTGATTTGACTGTAAATGAGCAGGCACAGAAAGGTCCAAAAGCCAGAAAGCAGATTTAATCAAGAAGGAAAGGCTTTAGCAAAGAAGATCAAGAAGGAAAACATTGCACACATTAAGGTTGTTCTTTAGACAACGCAAGAGGAGGAAAATTAGGTATTCCAAAATTATCTTGCAATTGTTGAAGCTTATAAAATGAAATTTGTTTCTCTCAATTGGATTTTTAGTCCTTAGTTCAAGTTTTTCTTTGAAAAATTTGCAAATAAGGTGCATAAAGTTCATACATAATTGTTTGCTTCATCAATTTTGATTTGGTTTCCCCTCATTGTGTTTGTTGGTGTTGACTAACTTACTGGTGGACAAACATACTTGGAAGGATCTATTGCTAAGGTAAGGATGAAAACAATGAAATCAATGAAAATGCCCCTAACTTCGGTTAGCTACAAGAAAAAGTAAGCCTAAACTAGTCAATTTTTCCCTTAGCTTGTGGCATTGGTGCATTTAAAACCTAGTAATTAAGAAGGATTAAGGAATCAAACACTAAGAATCAAAGCCCCTTGTTTGTGGAGGAAAGTAGAAATACTCAAATCCCAATAGTTAGTGGGTGAAATCAAATTGGACCTTGTTAATTGTGTTTGGGAATTAAAGGGAAAGTTAGGGATATGCTCTTCACTTTTTGGTGAACCAAATTCCCAAAAGCTTAACCTTAATTCCATTTTCCTTGCTTTACAAATGAACATGCTAGATCATTAGTGGGCTCGCCTCCCAAGTTTTCCTTAACGAGGCCGGTGAGAGGGACAACCCAAAGTGGGATATGCTCACTTTTGCTGTGGGAATCCAACCCACTATAAAACGAAATGCATGCATCCTTAACGGGGTGTATGACAAAAGGGTTTTAAATTTTTTGAATTTCCTCTAGTAGTCCTCATGGATTACGCAAAATCATACCTTGGTGCATGTGGGAAACCCCTTAACATACTTGGGGGATGAAGATTTAAGATCCATTTTGAACGGAATCCAAAATAAATCCTTGGTAAAATAGCAAGACCACCTTATAGAGCCAAAGTGATAAAAAGCCAAATTTGACTTTAGGTAGGCTGCTTGGAATTCTTTCTTGTGTTATACTTGTGGAAACGATTGAGAATATACACACTAGAGTGTTCTAGGGACACGATGAAAAATTAATGTGTGTGTTGCGATTGTGTTCTATTTTCAAACAAGAAAAATTCATAAGACCTGATCTTAAACGTTTAAAAAATTCAAAATTCACAACTTGGTCAGCAAAGTGCCGCCTGTGCACAGAACAATACCGCCTATCAGAGGCAAAGTCACACCTGTGACTTTTATGAAAACACGTATCAATAGTGAACTCATGCCTAGAAAATATTGAATCACGCTTGTCAAAACTGGAAAACTACTTATCAATAGCAAAGTGTCGCTTGCACCCTGCAGTGTGCTGCCTAACTCAATTCCAGTCGATGTGTATCACCTTTTTAGTCATGCCTACACATTGGCAAGTGATGCCCAAAAATAAAGAAGGGCAAATAGTGAGCATTTCTTGAGGGTTTTAGCAAAATTTGGTTTCATATTTGGATACCCTTTTCGGAGATATTCTTTATCAGTGCAACAAATAGATCATATTCCTGAGAAACATTTATAATGATGAGTCTATTTGATAAACAAATCAATCCTGTTATGGAGCATAATTATCGAAATCAAGATCAAGATCTCCATTGGAATCAAAATGATGAAGTGTCTGAAGAGGAAGTTTCTGAAGCAATCCAAGATCTTGTATTTATGGAAACAATGAAATTAGTTTTGGAGAGGAATAAAGAAGCATACTTCATGAAGTTATCTCAATCAGGAGCTAAGCTTCATCATGATTTTGACACATCAGCCTTGTGGGAAAATGAGGAAAAACAAAAAGAGACATCATCTAAAAAGTCATCGTTAAGATCAAGGTGTCCTTTTCTTTATGATGACGGGCCATCCATATCTTCATTTTCCTCATGAAAAGAAGCACTTAAGAGCAAGAAACTTATCTTGGATCAAGGGAAATTTCATGATGAATCTATTTATGATCAATATAATAAAGGGTATGAAGAGAAAGGTACCACTCTCAAGCAAGATCTAATGCACAAACCTCTACCTATCAAGGTTTCTCCCATAGCTTGTATGCCTTTCATCCTTTGTCCATCTCACGAACCTCTATCTAGAAAATATTCTACCATAGCTTGTACTCCTTTCATCTTTCATTCATCTCCCAAAGCTCCACAACTATTCAAATTTCCTCCATCAAAGAGTGAGCCTAATGATGACACTTTTCATGTTGACTATGTCTACCCGCAAGGGCTACCTCTAAAAGAAACCCAAGCTAACTTACATCTTGTTGCAGATCATTTTCATGCTTCAAAGATCTTGGACCTCAAAGCTTCATGTACTTCAATTCCTATTATACCCCTTCAAAAGGATCCTACATCATTCCTCCAAACATCCCCCACACATATCCAATCAACTACCTTATCCTTAGAAGTGGCTCCATGTCAAGAGGATAATCCAAAGAGAAAAGAAACAAATGTTGATAAAGATTAAGATCAAGATTATATACAATCCCCTCCCATATTTGATGAAGGTCCCATATCCATAGAACCTTGTGATTATCCCCTTGCATCCTTTCATGTCTTCCAAGATGATATCCTTCCATTCCAAGAACAAAGTACCCTTCCAAGTTCCATATTTTCTCCACTTCCCAAGCAAGATCAAGATATCCCATCTGTAATTTCCAATGAGCATATTGAAAATCAAGAGCAAAATACCCTCTTTACACCCTTTGAAGATCCTTGTCAAGATCAGAGTATCCCATCATTTCCTTGTCATATTCCTCCATGTTCACCTCAAGAAACCATCATTCTTCCAAATCCCTCGCATGATAATAAATCCCTTCAAGCTTTAGTTGATCCTATCAAATGTGTTCCTATCAAAGCTACTCATGCACCTATTGGTATAAAGATAAATCTTAAAGATGCAAACTTTGGAAATGCATCTCCTTCCAAAGATATTGATATCCCTTTCACACCTTATATCCTACCATTCAAACGCAACCACAGGCCTTCACTATCCTCCAAATCCATTTTGGGTTCCTATGTCCCAAAACAAAAGTCTTCATCTCTTCCATCCATATTAGGTCCATATATTCCTCCATCCTCCATTCCTATCATCCCTAGCTCTCCATTCATTTACCCTACTATATATCAAGATCAACGAAGGCACACATACTTGAAGAATGTCCAAACACCAATCCATATGAACCCTCCATATTATTCCTATTCATCCACAATTCCTAAGTATTTTGGAAGTAATGTTGATGTGCAACATAAAAATCATAAATCCAAGAATCCATATGTGTATAAAAATCACAATGTCCCATCTAATTGACATGTGAATGAAAAGAAAAATGAAATATCCAAAAGGCTGCAAAGGTCCACCAAGAAAAAAGGAAAATCAAATAAAATGTGGGTTACTAAATCCCTCATTGAAGAAATGCATTCAAAGGCATTCCAGAAGAAAGAAAAATCAAAGAATATGTGGATTCCCAAGTCACTTTTGAAAGACTTGCACACGAAAGAAAAATCAAAATTGACATTCAAGCTTCCAAAGGCTTCCATTCCATCTCCTTCCAAACATCCTTCATCTTCCTATATCCTAAAATCCGCTACCTCAAAAAGATCCTTATCTCTGTCATCTATTGTTCCTCCATCATTCCACCACTATTCAAGGAGTGTGTCAAAGCTGATCTTGCCAACATTCCCATCTACAACATACCTTCTTCTTATCCTCACATTCATTTTCCAATGCATACTTTATGTACTTCCATCCCTCTTATCAATATCTTTGAGCATCCTAGTCATACCCATGGTTTATTATAGCATATCTTTCAGAGGAGCATTGTCCAAAGATTCCGATGTTGGGAAAATATTGAAAAATACAAAAAAAAAAAAGAAAAAGTGCCTTGGTGAAAACCTAGCAATAGGCATCGGGGTAGCAAAAGTAAAGAGAAACAAATCTGTATACCATGATGAAAACCTGGTAAACAGGCGTCATGTGTAATTCCTCCTTCTTGCACTCCACACTTGGGGGCAACTTACATCCATATTTCCTCTCTCACCTTCCTCTTGACAAGGTTGAACACATCCATGAGCATTGAGTATCTTGACATCCGTTATCCTTTCCATCAATTTATGTACTTGGTGCATCCATGTTACCCTATCATGATCTTGCTTATCCCAAATTCACCTTCATTATTCCTTGACAGTCTTTCCATAATCCCAAAACATCCCTTCATAGCCTCCATCACTCCTTTACCTAGATTGAGTTATCTTATCCACATCTTACCCAAATTGATCCCTTGGTCTTGATCAAAATGAAGAGCTTAAAGTAAAAAAAAATTGTTATAAAAAATGTCTTGACATGTCCACTCTTTTGGATCCCTCATTTTCCTGACAATAGATCGTTATCCTATAGGCTATCTAGCATTGCATCATTGCTTCCATGGCTTATCCAAAAATAGGCTTCACATTGCTATATTATTTTGCCTTAGCTTGGGTACTATTGAGGAGATGGTCCTACGGGTCACATTCGCATGCTTCATCCATCATGGCCTTTCCATCTCTAATCGATTAGCTTGCAAATCCATCATTCATGTCCTATATCTTGCTAGACATTGGGGGCAAACCAATGTGATCTTTTTTGAGAGCTGGTAAAAAGGAAAGCATAAAGTGTTTTAAGCTACATCTTGCATGAACTGAGTTTTTGTAATATTTTGGGAAGTTTTCCCAAGTCCAACATTTTTCCTATCCAATTAGGGGCATTTGATCTTAATCAGTGGATTTCAATAGAGAGGCATTGATTCACATGACACAAGGCATTAAACTCAAATGGATTCAATAGTGTTGCATTCGGTCACACATCAAAGGGAATTATCAGAGCTTCAGAAGAGAGAGATTTTTAGTGAACCTTTGATGGATATCATTGTTCACAACCCAAGTATTTGATCCTACAACTTGATCCATGAGCCTTCATTGACTTTTTTATTTGGGATTAAAAATGGACAAAACACCTTAAAGATCAGAATGCTTGGAAATACTTTTTGAAAATCTAGAAACATGGCAAAACACTTGAATCTTTCTTTTGATAAATGTTTATGAAATTGACTTTTATCACATCTTTTGAGCTAATCAATGATGTTTCGACTAGATTGGCCATGATAGAGACATGATATTTTCTTGCCTTTGAGTGATTGTCTTGAGGGAGATCCAACAACTTATGTGAATTCATCTAACGACATGGTCATCAAAGAACCATTGAGGACTTTCATATAGGGTGGAGGGTTGACCTTTGGTTGTTTACCAAAATCCAATTGCAACATCGAATCTGTTGAAAAGGGTATTCATACTCCCATAGTTGGTCATCCAACTAGTGAGGGTTGTACTAGTTTCCTAAAAGAGGTTACCAAAAGTGATAAAAAGTAGTATTCATATCATCATGATGTGGTCAATGATGGTTGTACTTGCTTTCCGGTCCCAAAATGCTCAATGATGAAAATATATCTCTATGGCATTTCTTTGCTAAAATCTAGTGACACTTAGTTGCATTGCATTGCATTATCATGGTAAATTCATTGCATTTTCATGTTAGATTAAGTGCATTAGTTTGTAGTTATTTTTCCAAGGGAAAAGGGGGTTGAGTTATCAATCTTGATCAATCAAAAAGGGGAAATCAAGGAAAAGTCCCTATCATCGTATCAATGCTCATAACATCAAAGATCCAACAATTAGTATATCAAGATACAATGTCATCAATAAAGAGATACATCAAAAAGTGTTGATCAATAAAACATCAACATGATACAAAATCAACAACAAGGAAGATCCATAAATCTAATATCCAAGAAGCTAGGGACCGTATGTATAACTTACAGAAATGTGCCTATTTTGCAAATCAAGGGAATCATATTAGTATTCTATATCAGTGAATCATCTTACGTCAATCGATCAATTGATCAATCAATCAATCAGTACCAACTTATTATTTCCCAACTCTTGATCATGAGGCAGGACCAATATGATCAGTATCAATCCTATCAGTGACCTACCTATCAGTTATCCCATATCAGTTTTACTATCCTATCAGATTGACAAATCAAACATTCATTGGTACCATTATCCTATTATTCTAATCACTTGTTTTGCTAAACTACAACAGACCTATCTATCTTGGACCTATATCAACTTATCAAATCAACCAGGGCATATTCTTGAATCATAGCATATCATCAAGCTTTTTCAGAAATGAAAACATATTCAATAAATCAAACATCATCAAATTTTGCAAATCAAGAAATCAATATGTTTTATTTCTAAGGGGGCATCAAGGTATCAAATCAAATCAAACATCAAGGAAATCAATGGGGCATCAAAAATTTTCATTATCAAAGGCATATCATTTTATCATATCAGAGGCAACATATCAAATTTATCATATTAGAGGCATATCATATCAATTTCATATCAGAGGCATATCAGTGAATCAGCAATCAGGACCTAAAAGTGATAAGGACTCAAAAGAATCTTTGAACCAATGTTCTTCACACATCAATTCAAAGAGGGGCATTTGTAGACACGCAAAAATGGACAAGTGCTTTTAAATTGCAAAAAATCAATAAAAATAGCTTTAAATCATCAAAATGCATCAATTCAATCAAAAAGGGATCAAATCAATTAAAATAGACATAATTAAATAAAGTTGGACAAAATCAATTAAAAGCAAAGGAAAAATCAAATAATGATGTTAAATAATTAAATCAAAGCTTAAAGGGGTCCAAAACACTATATAATTGATTTTAATCAATTAATTGTATAGTTGTTCAAATAAAAAATCAAAATAAACATATTACCCTTACATGGCTAAATTTAATTAATTAATTGAATTTAATAATTCCTAATATCTTTCAACAAAGTTGAGCAACCAATGAGAATTGAGGACAAAAAAGACATAAATCACTCAAAAAGGATGAATCTCAATCACTCATTTAAATCTTTCAATCTCAACCACTCAATTTTGTCCTTTTGTCCAAAGCTTTGAGACAAGCCTTTAAATTGTTCCCCCATTTATGAACAAAGCAAAGTATTTGACTCAACCAAGGGTTAAGCATGATTACTTCATTCCACCCCCTACCCTTGGGAATTTACTATAAATATGGAGCATTTTGAGAGCAATTGATATCTTAGAAATTCATTTGCAAAGCATTATTACTATAGGCAATTGAAGAGCATTCTAAGAGCATTTAGAGCATTTAGCATTATCATTGTGTCAATTTGAGCGAGAAGCATTGTGGAAGCATTGTAGAAGCATAAAGCAGCATACATTCTCATCTTAGAAGTGTCACTAGTGGAGATTTGAGCTGAGAGCTTCACTTACCACATCTTTCTAGAGAGCCATGAGATGCTATAGATCTTAGTTTCAAATTTAAAATAGAGTTGCATTGTATTCACTTTATAATTGTTGCTAATTAGATCTTAATTTCATGAAGGTGATTATCTTCATCACACAACTATTAATAAGTTCATGCACTATATTCCAGGCTATACTCTTTTTGTTCACAATAACCATGCAACCAATAAATATCTTATGACAAAATGATATTCAATGGTCACTTGGTAAGATGGCTCTTATTGTTACAAGAGTTTTATATTGCAATTGTGGACAAACCAAGGAAAGACAATGTGTTGGAAAACTTTCCAAATTGACAACTTCATCAGATGATTAAGTTATAGATGGCTCATTTCTTGATGATTTTTTTCTCTTAGTGTGTAATGTCCCTGTCATTAAATGAGTAATAAAACTATTGTATTTGGGTCTCAATTGATTTAGTTTATCTTGGGCCCATTTTTATTTGTTGGCATAGTATAGTTGTCATCTTTGGCTTTTTTGTGCACTCTCAAGAGTTTTTCCAATGAGTATTTATGCTCAGCGTGTAGGTTAGTTTTGATATGTTAAAATTTATATTTGATTTGTATTTGCGAATTCCTGTTGGGATTCTAATGTTCACCATTTCAGAGGTGAAAGACCCTACCTATTTGGTTTGTTGCAGTTTTGGTGGGATTCAACCCTCACCCTACTCTGCTTGTTCTTCTTGTATTGGATTTGGAAAATCTAAAGTTTCATCGATAAATTTAATAAGTTCTCTTTGGAAAACATATTTGGGCTTGCATATTGTTCTGTGTTTGCACAAGTTATATTTAATCATCAGCAAAGGAAGAAGGACATCATACAAACATCTGGGAGGCATCATGCATCCTTCAAACAAATTTGTATGACATTCTCTTCCCACACCATACGGCCTTGTCATTACCTCACGGTACAACCCCTCACATAGCCACCGTATGACCATCATTAGCCTCTATATAGCCCCACATATCCACCATGTTAGTGAACGGTTTTTTCCTTTTCTTGAAATTTATCCAAGGTCCCTCTTAAACATGAAATGAAAAGATATAGCACAACACTGACAACTGAGTTTCTTTAATAGAAAACTCTTTGCAAATTCCCAATATGCAGCTTCATTGCTTGTAGGTTTTCAATGTAATCTTATTCGATAAAGAATGAAAAAAACATCTGTGCTTTTAACCAGAAAGATACATAAGGCAAAAACATTCATTTCATCAAAACGAAAAGAATGTATAGATTTAAAAGAACATTCACTTCTAACGCTATCTAAAAATATTTCAATACTCCAAACTAAATCTTCTACACTAATTCTCTCTGTTACCTCAAGCGCAAAATCAACTCATATCAAAGTTAAGCTTCATTCAATATAACTCATTTCCATAAGAAAAAAAACCATATATTGATAAACAACATTATTTACTAGTTCATAAGCTTAAACATATATATAAAACCATAAGATATTATATATATTCGATCATATCATATTTCAAAAAAGCTTAAAGCATAGACTTTCAAAAATAGTTTCCAAAATATCAGAGAGTCGACCCTAAATAAGTCTTAAGTTTCAGAATATATAGCCACACAGGGTTTTTAAAACTAACTCAATTAAAACCATCTTTACCAGAGGTAAATTGTTTATGCTGAACAACTAACTAGAGCATAAAGCAAGAAAAATGGGACTGGACGTGAAACGCCTTCAAAATAAAGCCAAGTGTTCTTGAGAACTAAGGTGTCAAGGCTGACGCCAGTTGGGCTGTCTTCCAATCTTCATATGCTACGATGAATGCAAAAATCACCTACTGATGTGGCAAGCCAAGGTAGTTAATCCTCTATTTCCACACCTCTTTATCCTTTTTAACTCGAGCTACCTTATCATTGTGCATCTCCAGGTGTTTTTGTTGAAGCAGGAGCATTGACTCTATGTGTGTGACTTTAGAAAAGTCTTGTAAAATCAGTGTTTTCATCTCTCAAAGCTCATCAAACCGGACTTTAAAAGTTTTAATCACCTACTCACCTGATCTATTTGATTCCTCTTTGGCTTCAGAATATTTCTTATCTACCCAGTCCATGTCACTCGTGATGATGTCTTTGATTATCCCCAATCCTTTTAGAAGATCCTTCACTTCAGAGATTCTCTATGCCAAGGCCTCATTTCTCCAATCGATGCATTCTTTTAAAACATGTAAAGTTTTATCATACCCTGGGACTAGTTTTTTTGCAAGAAACTTTTGCAGACCATACTCTTGAATTTCTTCCATCCACTAAATTTCCTTCATCCAGTTAGCCCTCTCTGCCCCCCATTCATCAATATTTGCTTCAACCTTATTTATTAAGTTGCTAGCCTCAATTTGGGATTGATTCAGGTAGGTTAATTATTTTGTAGCTTCAGATTTTACATGTTCAACCCATTCTTCGAATGTTCTGGTGATGACCTTATTCCTCTATATCTGATCCAAAAACTTCTGGTTATCAAGAGATTTGATTTCAATAAAAGTCAGCATCTCACTTAACAAAAAAGGTTCTGGATGTTGAATGGCATGAATATATTGAGCCATGCTTTTCATCACTTCTTTCATCTCATGTTTGTCTTTTACATCCTTCCAGACCCTGTTAGCAATTTTCCTGTTTGAATTCTCAAATATTTTTATATCTGTGGCTTTGCTATCTCTTCCCAGATCGACTTTAGAGACTTTAAAATCCTGAGTAGAGACTTCCCCATCTCCTTTATCACTCATTCATTTCATAATTTCTGCCATCCAATGGCCAGTATTTTTGTGAAACTCAATTCTAAACTCTATTTTTGGCTTCTTAGCCTTTGGAGTCTTATCCAAACACTTACTCACCACATCCTTAATGGGCAGAGATAGAGGAATGATAATTCTCCTTTTAGACATGGAATTTTCCAACCATTGTGGGGTTGTAGTGGACTTCTTTTGTGTGTCATAGTTACTCAGGAGGGCAAGAGAGTCCTTTGGAGAATTTTTAGGATCATCCTACATCTGCTGACTATTTGACATGTTGGGTGAACTAGATTCTGCAACTGGACTTACTTGTGGTTCTACTTCAAAAGTATCCAAATCTACAATAACACTGGGAACCACTTCTGGTTGTTTAGCTTTGTTATTTATTTTGGAACTTGATCGGGCGACCCGTGTGGCAAGTTCATCTTGAAGTTGAACTTGAACCTAAACTTTGGGACTAGCTGGTTCAACTTCGGGTTCAATATCACCTACAAGAGATTTATCAACAACTATGTTAGTTAAAATAGAAGCCTTTCTTGATAAATTTCTCTTCTTCAGTTTCACTTTCTTTTTAGAGGGTTGTGGAACAACTTTAAGGGTCCTTTTCTCAAATAGCCAAGTTTCTATTCTCTTGATCACATTATCCATTCTAACTTGTAGATCATCTTCTTCCAATTTTGTCCAATCCACTTCTAGAATAGGGAGAGCTTAAACTCTCTCAAGGAACTGGGAATCAAGCACATCAACTTCTTCATCTTCTTCAACCCCATCTGTATCTAAATCCAATCTAAAGGTAATAATTTGTCTCAGAGTTAATCTGGACCATAGCCTCTTTCTAACTTCAAGCTCATCTGAACAGTTGGCCCAAAAATCTTCCAATTCAAGAATGTGCATAAATGTGACAAGAACATTGAGGTTCGATTTAGCAAAACTCCTGTAGTCAAAATTGGGTCTGGAGGTGTATGGTTTTAAACTCAGAGAAAACAACTCTCCTTTCATTGCCAGAGCATCCTGAAAACTTTTACACCTATAATGCCCTAGCTCAATAGGAAACAAAATGCTATGAGACTTTTTAGGACTACCATATTTTCGCTCAACAATGACTAACTGTCTACAGATCTCCATCAAAACTACATTATCCAAGAAAAGTGTAGGCAATCTTAGAGGTTCTTCATCAAAAGCCCCAACTCTTAGGTATGTGAATCTGAAAAACTAGATAAAATAATACCCATACACATTTATAACCTGCTTTGCTTCTTCATAAATTCTATTGTTCTCCTTTCCACGTAATTCAAAAACTAGCTTAGCTGAAAACATATCTTTAATTGTTTTGAATTCATTAGAAAACTTCTCATTCTGTAAGCATGTAAAATAGTCATAAATTTTCATGTTATTAGTCCATAGTTCATGATGAAGACCCTTCGAATTTCTACAATAGGCAAGAACATAAATGAGATAGGACGACATGTAGAAAGGGGTCAGGTTGGTCACATTCAGAAGTTCCTTGTGACACTTCTTTGCAATTAGGTCAGCCCAATCAATAAATTTTTCTCCTTCCAAAATCTTCTAGATAAAACAATACATCCAATCCTCTTAGTGGAAGGCGTGTGCATTTTCCTTCACTCTGTTCAAAAAGAACATGATGTCTGCAATTTCCTTATGAAAATGCTCAATTGTTAGGGGTTTAGGAAACCTTGACCCTCCGTTCTCTAGTTTCACCAACCATACTTGAGCTATCAAGGAACTATATCTTTTTTATCCTCTTCAAACATGTGAGCCGCTTTTGCATAGGTCCAAGGCTCATAAGGCTCTTTGTCTAGGATTCTTAAAGTAGCCATCAATGTTTCCTGACTTATTTTAACTAGAATTTCTCTCGAGGAATCCTTGATGCATCTATTTTTGCATCATATCCATTGGCACATTCTAACACCAATTCAGGGTAAACTAAGGTTGGAGGGAAAGCGGTGGCTTCTATTAACCCACTTCCTGCTAGTTTTTTAGAGAAAGAACCTTTAGATGCATTGACGACCCTATTACATAACTCCCCTAAATTCACATTGACCAAAGAAGTATCACAGATGTCCAAGAGTGATATCAATAAACGGGTTCTACTTTCAAATTTTGAAAGTTTAGGATGAAATAGAGGCATCTTAACCAGGAAATAAGAGAAATTTCACAATATAGCAACAATCTTCTTCAACAAACTGAAAGCTGCAAGGAAGAAGATGACTCGCCGGTTGTCTGCACACCAATTTTCTATGATTTTCTTAGCACAAACTTCACTGCTTCCTTACTCCACAAGCAAATGATAATCGATATGCTTAGCAGTTTTAATTTATTAACATGGTCGATAAATTCTTGAATAAATCTTTGCAGGACGGTTATAATAAATGCATTTTTGGAGAAATGATTGATACGACATATTAAGTCTTTCCTCATTAAATTTCATGTTAAATCAGCACAAGTTTCTTGATTCCCCAAAACATCTTTTGATTACCACACTCTTTATAATGATGACCCCCCTTTTCATCACACCGCCAGTTGTCAAATCGTAAATTTACATGCTTGTACTATCCCATCAAAATTGGTAACTTTGTATGACAATTTTCCACAATTAATTTGATACCTATTTTTCTCAAAAAAAGCAACTTTCCATGAGGTGAAAGAACAAACCTGCCAAATATTCCATCTGTTGGGAATTGTACTTTGAACTTAAACTTGAATTCGATAAAGTTCAAGGTTCAAGTTCAACTTCACAATAGACTGACATACTAACCACTAAAACTGATAGACAAGGATGCTTTATAACTCATAACAGATCATGAACTTGAACTTGAACTTTGCGAAGTTCAAGTTCAGCTTCAACACAAGACTTTTACTGACCAAGACTAGAATCGAGAATTAGGAAAAGTTGAGGGTAACAACTGGCTCTGACTAGGGATCGAGACTCTTCAAGACTGAGAATGAACCTGGAATCTCTAGTTTTGGAAGATGGGCTTTGAATTATTTAGACTAGGATGACTAACCACAACAAAATCTTCTACTCCTATAGACGCAACCCAAAAACTTATATACAAGAAAGAAGGAAAACTTACAACTGATAAAGTTTGAGATCCTGCCCATTATAGGATAGGGGTGGTTCATCTCCATCAACGTACCTCAGCTTAAATGCATTCAGACCCAAAGCCTTAGAAATCTCGAAAGGACCCTTCCAAAGAGACTCAAACTTTCCATGTGTTCCATGCGGTTCCCGACAGTTATCCTAGAGTAAGACTTTATCTCCCTCCATGAATCTGTGTGGTATAGAACGACAATGAAATATTTCCTTCACTTTCAGCTGATGACTAGTTATGTGATCTACCAATTCTGCTCTTTCTTCTTCAATTTTTGATAGATACATAATCCTCTTTTACAACAAATCCTAAAAAACTTCATTCTCAATACACCTCTGCAACTTAGCTGAAGCTAACTCCAATAGAAGAGATAATTGTACTTCAACTCTGAAGACCAGCTCAAAAGGAAACATTCTGATAGCCCTTTTTGGGGAAGTTCTATCCGCCCACAAAGCTTCGTATAGTTTCTTATGCCAATCTTCCCCTCTCTCTTCTACTAGCTTTTTCATGATATTAATCAAGTTTTTATTTGTGGATTCTGCTTGACCATTTCCCTGTGGGAAATCATCTGAAGAGTGAGACAAATTTATCCCATGATCATAGTAGAAAAGCTAAATTTCTTGAGATGAAAAATTATGAGCATTGTCGGCCACTATTTTGAGTGGAACTCCAAATCTTGTAACAATGTTCTCCTTTAGGAATTTGCAGACTACCTCAGAGGTGGTCACCTTAACTGGTACAACTTCAACCCATTTGCTGAAGTAATCTGTGGCTATAAGAATGTGAGTGTTCCTTCCACTTGAGGTTGGGTTGATTGGGCCAATAAAATCAAGTCCCCACTGTTGAAAGGCATCTTCAATAACCACGACCCTCAAAGGTAAAGTAGCTAACTGGAGCTTCCCTAAGAAAAGCTTGCATTAATCACAATTTGCTACCCACTTGTACGCATCTCTAAACATCCTGTGCCAATAATAGTAGTTTCTTAAGATCTTAAAGGCTATCATAGATGATGAGTAGTGTCCTCCACAGGCTTCATTATGAAATGCTTGCAAAAGATTATGTTGTTGGTCTTTATCAACACACTGCAAAAACATCCCGTCCAATCCCTTCTTGTATAAAACATTGTCCACAATGACATATTTTGCTGCTTTTAGCCATAAATTCCTCTTTTCTTTAGTTGAGAGATGATTCAGGGCCTCTCCATAAGTAAAAAAGAATGCTACATTTGAGAACCATGAATCATTTACTCTGACAAACAGACAATTGGGTAGCCCCTGGTCTTCTTTATTTTTGGCCATCAATTTGCACAGCCCCTGACCTCTTACAAGCTTTATGGGTTTGATCTCCAAATCAAACTCTTGTACCTTCACTACCCAAGTGGCTCTGTTATTAATTACTACTTCTTGTTGAGTAAGGATACTCTTAACGACAAAATTTGGAACAAAAACTATAGAATGTGAATAAAGAATGTAATATCAGAATTGTTTAACTACCTTCACCACCGTGAACACCTATTTTTTGGTTTGAGAATAACGTAGCTCATGTTTTTGTTAGCTTGTGGTGACTGATCAGGAAAGTACTATCCAGGAAGGTACTATACACTTTTCATTCGTCGTGGGGTCTTCTTTATTTTAACTCGTCAAGCATTTTTGAGTTGACACGTCAAACATTTCCCTAGGTTGACTCGTCAAGTATTTTAGGGTTAACTTGTTCACCGACATAAGCCTTGTTATATTGGCTTAGGGTTAGGGATTTCATTATGATGTATGATTTTAGTACTTGCAACGGAATTGAGCTGTAAGGGATTACAGATTGTAATTAGGTTGTAATCACTAGATAATAAATATTGGACTCACTGTTGGTGGACGTAGCCCAGGGATTGGGTGAACCACGTTAAATATTTGTGTCTTGTGTTCTCTTCTGTGTGGTTTATTGTTTTCTGATATTGGTTATATTTGCACATAATTGTTATTTCTACCTTGTTAATCTTAACAGTTTTTTAAGAGGTATACTCATGAAGGAAATATGCACCTCTTCATCTTTTTCATTCTTCTACAACAATACTCTAGACATTGTATGCTCCGATGCATAACAATAAATTATAAAATCTTTCTTAAAGTCTGGGTATATTAATGTTAGAGCTTGAGCTATAGCTTCTTTTATTTTTTCAAAAGATTTAATGGTTGGTTCGTCCCATTTTAAATTGTTCTTTTCACTCAAAAGATCAACCATTGGTTTTAACATCTTGGCAAAATCAAGAACAAATATCCTCAAGAAATTAACTTGACCAAAAAATAATTTTATCCCCTTTCGATTGATAGGAAGACATAATTGTTGGATAACTCTCACTCTTCCTGGATCAATCTTAATGCCTTCATTTGAAACTAAATGGCCAAGCAACTTTCCTTCTGTCACACAAAAAATTGACTTCTTCGGGTTTACAGAAATGCCATGATCCCTACATCTCTACAAAACCTCCTTTAAGTCTCTTAGATGCTTCTTACGTCTTCTAGAAAAGACTGTCATATCATCTAAATAAATAGTAATGGTTTTATTTAACAAGTGACCAAAAGTAGAATTCATAGGCCTCTAAAATGTGGCTCTGGCATTAATCAGTCCAAAAGGCATTCTTCTATAAGTGAACGTTCTCCATGGGGTGGTAAAAGTTATCTTATGTTGATCTTCATCTGCAACACTGATCTGGTTGTATCCCAAAAAGCCATCAAGCAATGACATCATTTTTGAGCCAGCCACGGTCTAAAGAATCTGATCCATCATAGGCAAAGTAAATTTATCCTTAAGGCTTGACTGATTAAGATTCCTAAAATCCACACATATCCTTATCTCTCCATTCCATTTCCACATAGGAACTATGTTGGCTACCCACGTAGAGTGGTGTATAGGGAAGATAATGTGTGCCTGAAGCATTTTGTCAACCTCTTTAAAGATAGCGTCTGCCACCTTCAGATTATAGGTCCTTAATTTATGACGAAAAGGGGATGGACCAGGTTTCAAAGGAATATGGTGTGTAAACTATCCCTGTCTGAAACTATTCAGATCATCATAGGACCAAGTGAAAACATCTTCGTACTCTTTTAGCAGCTTGGTAAAATGAATCTTCTCATCATCATCACAACACACCCCTAGGTTTACCAACTTTGGATTGTGTTCATCTCCAATGTTTACTTTTTCATATTCGCTAGAAGGGATATTATCTAGTATGACAGGCTGATTTAAATAACACTCCCTCCTATCAAAAAGTTTTTCTAACTCCTCAAGTTCCTTCGGTATGGAGTTACCTTTAAGTTGAATCTCTTCCCCTGAAGAACTAATCTCTTTTCTTAGACAAAATTAATGACATTCAGACTCTGATCCTTCAAAATAGTTAGTTGAAAACTTGTCCAATCCCTGCAGGAATTCATTAATGTGGGCATCGTCTCTAAAAACTTGCCAAAAAAAAGAATTGTTAGGTACACTGGGTCTATGTATTACCTTGATTATATAATGGTATTTTGTAATGTCTGGGTGTGGAATTAGTAGGGAAGCTGATCCCGCTAAAGCATCAACCCTTGAGTTATATTCTCTTGGGATCACCTTAATTGAAAAAGCCTCAAACCACTCAAGTTCATCCCAGACCTTGTTCCTGTAATGCTTCAGTCTCTCATTTTTCACTGAGAATAAATTTTTAACCTATTTTACAATTAATTTGGCATCACCACGTGCTCTCAAAATCTTAATTCCCTTTTTATTTTCTTCTTCCAGACCTAAAAATAAGTCCTCATATTCTACTGTGTGGTTCATGTTCTCAAACTCCAACTTAAACAAAAAGGGAAGTTTAAGTCCTGAGGGGGAAATAAGGACTACCCCTGCTCTTGATCCTACGGTAGAATAATAACCATCAAACTCAAGAATCCAAGGAACATCCTCATATGTCGCAACAGGACCTGCAACATCATTGTTAGGCAAGATAACATAATTAGCTAACTTAGACTCTTGATACAAAATCTGAGATTTGGGATCTTCTAAGGGAAAGACAGTATACTTGGACTTGGGATCTGGGAGTAGAGAAACCTTCTTGTTTCCTATGGGAACTATGGCCTGAGACCGGTCCAATTTTATCTCTCCACCTAAATCTCTGCAAAAGGTTCTGCTTAGGAGCATTCCATAACTAGCTGAAATATCAGCTACTAGAATGGTTAACTTCAATCTTTTGTCAGGGTAGGTTGTTAATGCGACTTGAGCATCCTTGATTTGACCTATCAGGGAGCTTTTTTTGAATCCACGGAATAGCATCAACCAAAAGTGGTATTCATAGGAAGATCTAATGCTTTGACCACAAAAGTGGGCATGATATTACCTGAGGCTCCTAAGTCAATAATACAATTATTTAGCTTGAAACTGTGAATGAACAAAGACACATAAAAGGGCTTTGGTTTTAGACAAGGGAAAATATCAGTAGCAGGATTTTCTACAGGCTCCTGTTTAACTTTGTCTTCTTTTTTTACAACCTCCCCTTTAAAACATGCATTATTGGTCTGTTGAGATTTTGGTTCAACAGGGGAGCCCTTAACATAATTAACCAACTTATCCAACTCTTGAGGATTCATTTTCAAGTAATCTGTAGGTGAGATTTTTATTCTAGAAGTTTTACATATTAAAAGGAGATTCATATTTAGACCTTTTAAAAATTTAAATCTGTGGACCACCTACCTTTGGGACCTTATGGCTATCACCGGTTTGGCTTCTAAGATCTTTAATTGGTGTCATAGACTAGCTATTTACTTTCCCTCAGCACTGATTTCTTGTCAAAATTGAACCAATAGGATCCCCTAAAGTTACCAATATATCATCACCCCTTTCGGAGTTTGATTCATATTCCAAATAGAAATTTCTAGAGTCACCAGGTATCTCAGAGGATATATCTTCAATAGTCACTTTTGCTGTAGCCTCTTTTTTAGCTTGAAGCTGCTCATAGCACATGTTTTCAGGGCATGAAGTCCCTTCATGTTCATCAGTAAGGTGAAAAATACACATGTTGCTTTTTTTTGGAGGAGGTTCAATTTGAAGTCTCTGTTGTGTAGGAGGTAGGCTAAATTGCTTGCCAGTGTTTGAGGTTCCTTGATTGGGGTATTTACGAGAAATGTCCTAGTAGGGGCTTGTAGCCTTAGGTAATTGCCCCTTAATTATTATTAGGTCATTCATTAATCTTTGTATCACAGGATCTAATGATGAGGAGGTGGAGGGTTGAGAACTAGGTGTTTGTACATCTTTTCTCCATTTACCACTTGTGATAAGATCATCTTCTAGCTTAATATCAAGAGTTTTTGCAACATCTAGGGTGGCTAGCCTGGCTCTTTTTAGAGGAAAAGCAACATCCGAAGGCATAGCATTTAAGAAAAACCCCTTTTGATTCTCGTCACTAGGTATGCTTGCAGTCAGAATCTTTTGAATTACCTTATTAAATCTTGCTACAAACTCTCACATAGGTACTTGAATTTCCTTCTTCATTTGACTCAATTGAATTAAGAGTGTGTTAGCATCATCAGCTAACTTAAATCTGGCTTTGAAGGTGTTGATAGTATTTTCAGTTTTCAAAGTTGCATTTTAATTTTTGCTTCTTTGAAAGTTTTACCTATTTTTGTGATAAATCTCCTACAAATTTCTTGTACTAGAGTTTGAAAAATGTTAATAATGGTGAAAAACCCTAAGTGCTAGGTCAAAAATACTTCTGAAGATCCAAAAACCCTAAAAAAGGCTTAACCAGGTTCTATTTTATCATTACCTTTTCAAATCACTTAAGAGAGCCTTTAAGCATGTGTGTGTTACTATCCCCAACTAGTCGCTAAGTCTCCTGAAGATTTTAGCACATTCCTTTTAGTTTGGAGATTCCCTGAAACCCTTTGTCGCATGATCTCTTTAAGTTAAGAGAATATTCCTTTTCTTCTAATGACTCAGAGGATGCCTTTAGTCGTGAAGTCTCTAAATGAAATCTAATGTGCATTGTGAGATCTAGCGTCTACACTATTTAAATATTTTCAAGGCAACTATAGTCGCCTAGTCTCCAGATCAAAAATACTTCAGACAGGCGATCTCTAAATAAAATGATGAAGTGATAAAGTATTCAGCGATTATGAGACTTCACTATAGTCGCCGAGTCTCCAAATGAAAGATGGTAGTGTGTTTCTCTTCAGTCGCTAGGTCTCCAAGTTCTCGAGAGGTTAGTGTATTTTTCCAGTGACCCAGTGATTATAGTAGTCATGTGTTCTCCCAATTCTGGCGGTTATGTTTTAAGAATTCAGCGATCTAACAACACAATTATCTCTTGATCTCATAATGTAGCGATTAAGTCAGAAGATGTCTAGCGACTCAGCGAAGATTGTAGGATGAAGAAAGATCAACGGTTGGCTTTTAATCTCATAATCTAACTGAGGTTAAGAAAATTATTTGGCGATTTGGTGAATAAAGGCTTTTGCATGATCTTTGAATTTAACCAAGGTTTAGGAAAGTATTAAGCAAATGGGAGATGACTTCAGTCACATAGTCGCTAGATAACTAAGGGTTAAGTGTTTGTCGTGGTAAAAAAGTGAAAAATAGTATGGATCCGCTTGCCAGATTTGATGATATGTCCATCCTTGATTGGTTGCCAAGGTAAAATAAAGAAATAGTAATCTTTTAGTGATTATGAAATGGACTATAGTCATTGAGTCTCCAAAAGTAATAAATCAAAGATATTATGCCTTAAGTCATTAGATCTCCAAATTGGTTCAGTCTCCATATCTCATGAGAAAGTCAAAGTCAGAGTAAAGTTTATGAGATTGAGCGACTACCATTGATTTGTCTTCTTCAAAGTAAGATCTAATGGTTGTCTCTTAATCCCTTAATAAATATGATTTCATCCAAAAATTGCAGAGACTGAGTGACTACCGTCAGATTAAGATCATGTGGCTGTTGTGAAGTCATGAGAAGAAATGAGGATTTGAACAGAGTTGTAGTGATTAAGAGACTTCTCTTTAGTTGCTAGGTCTCTAGATGGGTGAAGTCAAGTAGTCTCCAGAAAAAATTTGAAAAGTCAACGAGTTTCAGTGATTAAGAGACTCACTGCTAGTCGCCAGGTCTCTTAATAAAAAAGAAAGGTAATGAGACTTAATGAAGATGGTTGTCGCCAAGTCTCAGAATAAAATTGACAAGTGATAAATTTTGCAGTGAATGAGATATAGACTGTAGTTGTTGGGTCTTTGAATGAAAAATTAAAGTTTCAATAGGTCACTAGATCGCGAGAAAAAATCATAAAAAGCCAAATCATTCAACGACTATGATTCTTGACTATAGTCGCCAGGTCTCAAGATAAAATTTAAAGAATAAAATCATCCAGTGACTGAGGCTTTTCCTTTAGTCACCAAATCTCTGAAACTATTGAAAAAACACCAAGTCTTTGAGCAACTGGGAGACTAAGTGTAGTCGATAGGTTGCCATAAATCAAATTTGATTACTTGTCACTTTCTTCGCTCACAGCAAGTGAATTGAGTTCAAAACGTGTCAAGTAATGGTGGAAGTGACATGATTAAAGATCTTGAGTCTTGAAAGGGAAATTGCATTCAATTATCTGGAATAAATACAGTTAACTGTCACTCTTTCTAAAATTACCAAGCATTCTGAGACAGTGCTAGAAAATTACGAGAGTTGTTGAGTTTTCTAGCAATCAGAGAGTTCATAGTTTCAGAATTCTCAGAAGGATTTTCATCAATTGATTAGAATGAGTTAACCAATGACGAGCAGAGCTTCTACCAATAAGGGAGCCAAAGAAAAAGTGAAGGAAAGCTACTCAGATGAATTTCTCACTTTTCTACTTGGGTCCTCACAAAATAAAAAGGTTAGTGACGAAGTTTTCGCTAATAATTTAGGATTCTGTAGAGATGCAAAGATAGGTGATGTATCTGGAATGTGTCTGTTTAGGTATTTTCATAAAAATGATGATAGTCTAGTTTCTGTTTTAAACCCTTGGACCTTCAGGTTGGCTAGGTTAATAGTACCCGATGTTTTCCCAGATGTAGACTTGCTCATAGAATTGGCCAATAGATATGAACCCTTGTCAAAAATAATAAGGAAAGGGGATGGCTCAGCTCTGGTCACATTAGATAGGAATTCATTTATGAAAGCCTTCGGTATTCAAATCCTAATGGCCACAAAGATTAGTTTGCAGGCCCAAGCAAGTAGATACATTAGGGAGTTAGTCCTAGTATCTAGAGAAATCAAAAACCATGTCCCAAGAGCCAACACAAACTATATTGTAGTAGTGGCTAGTGTAGCCCCATACTTCTACAAGGACTTGTGTTTCTACATCAAATACATTGCATATGGGTTATGCAGGGTGCTAGGGGTAGATGGTGGTGCAGAAAGGATTTCATCAGACATCCTAATGATGGTATTGGATTCACAAAGTCTTCATGTGAGTAGAGGATATGACTACATTGGGTATGCCATAAATAGGATGCATGAAGGACTTGAGGCAATTAGGAGGAAGGAGCCTTCTCCTAGATTTATGCATTATTCACTATTAATGCATCTCATTTTATATTACAACTACCATATTATGGACTTGGAGCACCTTGACCCTCAAATGATGTGGAGGGGTCAACCTAATCCAATTCAATTTTGGATAAGGGCATGGAGTTTTACTTCCACAAATTGTGACTTTTGTTCTTTTCAGAATTGGATGGTACAACCCATTTTTCTCAGTTTAGGAATAAATCTTTCCACATTGCCAATTAAAGCTTTGCAATTACTGAGACCTTTTCAATTTGTTGACAAGTGGCTTAAAAATCATAACTAGGGATATTTTTACTATGAGAAGACTTTTACAATAATTAGAGTCTATGGGTGCCCCCAGCCACCTCATGTTCTACCATTCTTTGTGCCACCAAGGATTGCATTCCTAGAGATTATTTGGTAGCTTATGTTAACTGATAAGGAGCACTTGGCCCCCCATAGGAAGGGTACCTTTACCCCTAGTCATTTCAAAGTATGCAACTTCACAATTGGGAAGAATGCATTTGGGAAATTAAATGATTGGTTGGGCCAATATAAGATGAATGCTTCCATATACAGATATATGAATACAAAGGATTTCATTGTCACTACTAGGAAATGTTATACTCCTACCATTCCAATAAGCAACAGGCATGAGCAGTGTTCAGAGGAAGACATCATCAGAAATATCATAGAGGATGATGAGGCGTAGAGAAGAGCACAACAATTCAGTGAGTTGTTTTCATTTGAAAAACAATTGAAGAGAAAGGGATTCCCTTTGGAGGTTTCTACACTACATTGCCTTATTTACAAAGGCTAGATAAAATGATAGAGAATTTCAATACATTGGTCAACTCACCTGGGGACCAAATTGATGATAAAGAAAGGGAGAAGGAGAAGCAATCTAAGTTAGAATATGAAGAGGATAGTGATGGAGGCTACCCAGTATATATCCCTCCTGCCATAGAACAACCACCTCCTACTGAGCAAGGAGGATAGGAAAATACAATTGTGGATTTGACAGAGCTTCCTAGCTCTTAGGATACTAGTGAGCCTCCTCTGAAAAGGAAAATAATGCAAGTGGGAGAGCCTTCCAAAGTGAAAACAATTGAGAAGAAGAGAGACAAAGTGGGAGCCCTTATTACTGGTACAAGGGTGTATGATCACCAACTCAGGAAGAAGATTAGGGAAGAAAAGAGAAAACAAAAGGTAGTAGTAGAGGAGATAGAGTTGCCTTAGGCTCTTTGTCAAGATGAAAGAATGCTCCAGTAGGAGGATTTCTTAAAGGATGATGAATTCATAAAGATAGATGAATTCAGGAACTTTCTCTTATGGCACAAACAATAATAGGTTGCATCAAATGTGCAAATCACAGAAGATGGCTAGGTGCCTAATGATGCCCTTCAAGCACTGAAGGATTATGATCTTGAAATTGAAAATATCACCCCTTAGTAGGCCAGGATGTTAGTAAAGGCTAGCAACATATTGCTTGTACCTGGGTGGGATCTGGTCTCAACTTTCATTATAGACCAAATAAGGAAGCAAGGAAATATAAACCTGTCTTCAGAGACCCAAGTAGGTGATTTGATAAAAGGATTTGGATATAGTCCAAAGAACCAAGCACTGGCTATGTGGAGCCTATACCCTAAGGATCATAAGCATTCTCTTCTGAATATACAAGAGAAAATGGATGTGGATAAGATTGTTTGGTCTATCCACAACATAGGAGACTTAGATATCTCACAGGTGCTTACCCACTTTGCAAGATTAAATGAAGATAAAACTAAGCAACTCTCAGATAGGTATAAGAACCTATTTGAAGATTACAATGCACTTGTTAGAGACATAGAAGTACATATCTTCAAGGAAACAAAATTGGAGAAATATGTGGATGATCTACACCAACACATAATCAACATGCCTGTGGTTACCCTAAACCACCTAAACAACCCCCATAGTTAGAAAACCAGGGTACAAAAGGAAAGGAATTTGCTGAGGAATAGGCCATTGTGGATTAGAATAAAGTGGCATTGTATGCCTTATTGAAAATTTTACAACATAGACTTGAATTTTTGAAGGAGAAAGCAGATGTAGTATACACTACTTATACTAAGTTGCCTGAAGTCCAAACAGAGGTAAACAATTTTGTTGCCATTTTGAATACTCATTATGGAACCTGTTCAGTCGAGCATCACTTTTTGAGAGATTGGCATCTGTGTAATCTCTTACAACAAATATTCTAGAGATTGTGTTGCAGGTTGGTGAAGAAATAGATAAGATACATGTTACCTTGTCATTCTTCAAAGGAAAAGCAAATCAAGTAGAGACAAGGATAACAATGTTTGGTTTAGAGTTCAACAAGTTTGTCCCTCCAATCAAGAATGAGGATGGTGCAATAAAGGGGTTAGATCAATGGAAATCAGATTTTGATTCCTTGCTGCCTAAAAAAGAGGCATTTGTTAATGAAAATAATGAGTTAGATATTGATAGATTCAAAACTATTTTGGATGAAGATCTAAAAGCTGAGGTGGAATTCACCAAATTTACTATAGATGTCAAACAAATAACTAATGCTAGGTGGGAGAGGTAGAAGAAAAAACTTCAAAGTATTTAGGATTTTCAGTGGCCAACAGAAGAACATGTAACAACATGGGATACTCTTACAAAACCCAAAAGGAATAAGCCTACAACTGTTGACATTAATGAGCTAGAAGAGGATTGAGTTCCAAAAATGCACCTGATCTATGAGCACAGGGAGGACAACTATCATAAAAAGAATGATGTAAGTTAGCCAGGTGGTGGTTATCATTCACATAATAACTTTGGCAATTGCTATGAATACCAGAAGGCAAAGGTGCATCTCAAAGGGAACTCACAATGAGAAGAAACAACTTATGGCATCCTTTTCTCTCTTTTTCTGTTACAATTTAGCTCTTTTGTAATCTAGTTCAAGTCACTATTAGAACCATCCAAATCTTGTTGCATCCTTTTCTCAAGGACCCCAAGATGGTTTCTCTATATATATAAAGTTCTAATTCACACCAAAGGGTGGTGAAATATAGATTGTAATGGGAGTTTATAATTTAGTGTTTTGATTTTTAGGAATCCATGTTTTTTGAATGTACTGATGCAAGAAGTTTATCAATAAAAATATACTGAAGTTCCATATATATCTTTTTGTTGTCTTCATTTATGAATGTTATTTCTTTGTGTATTTAATTTGGAAGGCATTTTAGGTATATCTTTCTACAAGGTAAATTGTGGAGTTGAACTTTGAGTTCCTTTCAAGGAAGGGGTAAATCTTGAGTGAGGTCTCAAAGATTTTAATATTCATATATGAATTTGATGACATAATGTGTGCATAAGAAGATAATTTGCAAGGCATCTTATCTGGGGTTTGGGTGTATTTGAGTTGAGAGATTTCCTGTTAATTTACTTTTATTTGACTCTAATGCCCTAGGATTTAGCACTGGTTATTCTTAGTATTGCATTGATTTCACCATCAATCAATTAAAATAATGATTTACTTTAAAGTTGTGAGAGAGTTATATGATTAGATCGGTATCAAGTATATAAGTGACTGTTGTGATATTTGAAGAATTTAATCTTAAAAGGTAATACCCACCTGTAGCTTAAAGCTCAAAGAGAAGAAGGATTGTAAATCCTTAATACCTTAGTGTTTACAATTATTGATGCATCTATTGGGACTGCTAGAGTTATGAAATAATAATTTACTGTTTAGTTTTGGTCATCTACAATTTTGATTGCTAACAAAAATGGTGACTCTACTAGGGATCTAAAATATTTATGCAATAAATTTGCTAACAATTTTACTAACTGTTTATTGTTGTGTTTGAAGACCAGTTTATCAATTTGTTCCCATAGATTTGTGGGTGGCGGCTGTAAACTTTGTGTTTACCAGTTGCTGGTAAAGCTTTTTGAAAATTTGAGATTATCTTGTCAAAAGTAATATGAGTAGACCAAGGAATACTAGGTCTTATTATAGGGATCACCCTGAAAGCAAAATGGGTGAGGAATTGCATACACCTAGTAGAAGGTAGTGGTCCAGAAGAGGAAAAGCTAGTAATGATTCCCCTAGGCTAGCTCAAGAATACATTCCATTTCCCTCCCAAAATGAAATCTCATCTTTTTACCAAAATCCTGAATTCCTTAGAAGAATGAACCTTGAGTCCATTAGTCCTCCTCAGGAGGATGAAGTTATAAACATTGGTTTCTTTCCTACACAAGAAAATTTAGAGCAAGTAGAAGATACTTTTGCTGCTGAAACTACATCTCATGATTCTGAAAAATTACGGGAAGAAGTCATGACTTTGAGGAAAAGGGATTAGGAACAGTTGTCAGAAATTACTAAAAGACAAAAAGAGCAGGAACAAGAGAGATATGAGTTACTCATGGAGAGACAAGAACTCATAAGAAAGACAAAAAATGATGAGATCCAAGCAAAAAATCTAAATCAAAAAGTTACTGGTTTAGATTGTGAGTTGTTTGGAGATGTCCAAATTTTGAGAGAACAAGTCAACAAAAATAAGTCAAATCCTAAGAAAGATGAGTTTGAAGGTGAAGGCCATGTCCTGAGACAGTTACATCCATCAGAGATTAGGAGAAATGAGGATCTTAGAAGTAAAGTGATAGATACATCTGACAAGGGAAAACAAAAAATGGTTGGGATTAGCATAAATGAATAAAAAAAGAGTGATGCTAATCCTAATGCAATATCTCAGGCTAGCTTAGATCTAGAGAAGGCTAGAAAAGCCAAGGAAGACTTGGCCATTCAATTAGAAAAGCTAGAATTGGAGTTAGCTGCAGATAAGATGAAAAGGAAAATTGCTTTCCTTCATGCTAATATGAATACAAATGCTAGTAGTTCAGTCCCTATTGTCAGTGGACCAATACCACAAAGTCAATTAGCTAGTCCTGTGCCTAATACCCAAGCCTCAATTTCCAAGAAAATAGTCCGAGGACCTATTCAAAGTGTGAATCCCATAGTCCCATTGGTTGGTAGTCTTGCTGGAATTACTATGCATTAGAATACTGGAGGAGGTGGAGCCCAAGCTTCATAGAACTTTCAAAGAAGGCTAGTTCATCTAGACAGATACATGCCATTATTCTTTAATGCTATTCCTGGTCAACCAAATGTCATCCCAAATGAGGTAAGAGACAAAATCCCTAAATTCACTGGTAACAATGTTATTACATGTGAAGAACATCTTAAATCTTTCACAAATAAAATAAATGATTATGAAATAGAGAATGAAGATGTTGTCATGAAACTTTTTGTCCAATCATTGGTAGAAGATGCTAGGGATTGGTACATAGATTTACCTAAAAATAGTATTACCTAATGGGATGAGTTTGTAAGGATCTCTAAAGAATAATATGTTGAACATGTTAATTCTAGTTACATGCTAAATGAGTTCAATAATATCAAAAAGCATGCAAATGAAAGTATGTTAGAATTCAATAGTAGGTTTCAGAAAGCCATGTACAAGTTATTCCAGGTGTTAAGATTGGATGATGAAGTTTGTTTGACTACCTATTTCAATGTTGTAGAGGGAAAAATGTCTTACCTCTTAAGAAACGAAAGTCCACATACTTTGAGAGATGCTTTCAAATTAGCAATAAATATTGAAAGTAATAGGAAATCATCTAGTCAAATGTATAAAAGGGATGAAGGTAGACTGTGGAAAGAGACTAGGCCACATACTGTAAAACCTGCCAAGGAAGATGACAAGGTTGGCAAATTGGCTAATGCTGTTAAAGATCTTTCTACTAGGTTTGATAAAGGTGGGAAGAGCTTCCAAGATAATATACCACCCTATCAAAGGTAGGAGAGACTCCCTAGTTTATGTGACTAGCCATATAAAACAAATTGGAAGGATGGGAGGCCTTTTTTTGACAACCATGAGCCACAAAAGGGCATGGATACACTTGATCCTTTGAGAAAGAATACAATCCACAATGTGAAAAATATTCCATGGTGTGTAGCCTGCAACATGCCTCATTCACATTTTCAATGTGTTGTTGCTCAAGCTTTAGGAGATGAGCCAGAAGATTTACCTACAGGAGACCGTGAAGGCTCTGAAAAGCCTGTAGTAAATATGTTCACCACTGAGAGAGTGGAAGAATTTGCCTCTTCAGATGATGAAGAGATATTAGAAGATGTTGACCATAAAAGGAAAACTCTTCTTGTTTATGAGAAACAAATATTTTCCCATTCTGATCATGAAGAATCTAATAATAAAAATTGTCAAACAAATATGATTAGACCAAATGTAGAAGGTACTCATTGGAGAAAGCCTAGTAAAGAAGAAATCAAGAATTTGACTGTGGCTGCTATTTCTCAAGCTAGATCATCATACAACTTGAGAAATAGAAATGTTGATGTAGATCAAGGAGTCCCGAGGTCACTCTTTGTCAAGAATGATCCTCAGAGTAAGGTTTCTCCTAAACCAGTTGCTTCCCCAAGCAAAGATGGCAATAACAAGTAGCAACCTGTTATGGTTCATAGTACTAAGAGAAATGAGGAAAATATCACAGAATAGAGAAATAAAAAGGCTGGTGGAAGAAATGACTTATCAAATTTTTCTACTGAGGCCCCAACTTTTGACATGAGACATGCTTTGTCTCAGATGAAGGTATCAATCCCTTTATTAGAAATACTAAAAATAAAAGAGCATAAGGCAACAGCTTTGGCTCTAATTAATGAACAAGAAGGCATTCCTATTATGACAGAAAAGATGAAACCAGTGGTAGGACCTAAAAAAACTAAAGGAGTTTCCAACTTTTGTGTTGGAAATATTGTAACTCAAGAGCCATCCTCCATTGATCCATTTTATGTTACTTTGATTGTGAATAATTTATTGTTAAAAAATTGTATGATAGACTCTGGTGCTACTGCTATGGTGATGCCTTACCATGTGATGAAGGAATTAGGACTTCAAGTTGATACATCTAATGGTAGATGTTATGCCATGGATAATAGAGTTGTTCCTGTGGTAGGGACCTTGGTTGGAATAGAGGTAAAGATTGCTGCATTCCATGAAGCCACTTACAAATAGATGTTGTTGTAGTTGATACTAAACCTCATTATGGTATGCTTCTATCAAGTCAATGGGCAGCAACAATAGGAAGAAAGTTGCAGTTAGATCTGTCATATGCTATAATTCTTGTGAATGGTATAGAGGTAAAGTTGTACATAGAACCTCATTCATCAGTAATGATTGAGATGGTAGCTCCTTAGGATCTAAATTGTTGTATTGATATTGATATGAACAAATTCATGGTAGAAGAAATTGTGCCTTAGCTAAAAAATACTGACCCAATTGTTGATGAGTTCCTCTTACAACAAGATGGGCTATGGTAGATGTACTTTGATGGTGGATTCTCTAAAGAGGGCTCAAGAGCTGGTATTTTACTAATATCCCCATCAGGTACTACTTTTAAGTACTCTTTTTTGTTAACCTTCCAATGCACAAATAATACTGTTGAATATGAAGCTTTGATATTTGGATTAGATATTGCAATAAAACATGGTATAAGATGTTCAAAATTTTATGGAGATTCCCAATTAATCATTGCTCAGATTAGATCACAATATGCTGCAAAGGATGCCAGACTTAAATTATACAAATATGATGTCTAGGATATGATTGAATTTTTTGATACTTTCAATATTATGTGGGTAGAAAGATCAAAAAACATTATGGCAGACTTCCTTGCAAATGTTGCATTAAAGAGAAATGATGCAACCCTTACCGGAGTATCAAAATTAGAGATAAAGAGTAGACCTGTTGTCCTTGATAATATTTTCAATTGGAAAGTCTTTGAAGATGATAATGACATATTAAGGTTTATTCAAGGTTTGGATCTCTATGATGGTCAACAATTTAATTTTGATGCTTATCAAGAAATTGTTGATGGAAAAAATTGTGTCATGGGAAATGAAGTTGTACAGTTACCTTCTAATCATATCCACAAGGGTTTAGTTGAGTTAGAAGACATGTTCTAAATAAATGATAGTCACATATCCTAGAAGTCAAATGCCAAGGTGGATGACCTAGAAGAAATAAACCTAGGGTCAGAAACTTCCCCTCAAATTGTCTACACCAGGAAATGTCTCAGTAAGGATATAAGGAATAACTTAGTAAGACTACTGAAAAAATACAAACATATCTTTGCTTGGTCATATGATGATCTCAAAGCCTATAGGGTAGACTTGTTTCAGCATGAGATTCCCCTGAAAGAGGACACCAAACCTTTCAGGAAAAAGAAAAGGCCCATTAATCCCTTGTTAGCTACTAAAATGCAAATAGAGTTGACCAAGCTAAGTGATGCAGGCATCATTGAGCCTATAAGACATTCATCTTGGGTTTCAAACTTAGTACCAGTCAGAAAAAAGAATAGTGACATAAGGCTATGTGTAGACTTCAGAAATTTAAATGTTGCTTCATTAAAGGACAACTATGGACTGCCAAATATGGAGGCTATGCTTCATAAAGTGACTGGTTGTGATTTGTTGTCTATGATGGATGGATTCTCAGGATATAACCAAGTGTTGGTCAAGGAATCAAAGCAATTCAAGATAACATTTACCACTCCTTGGGGAACATATGTGTATGTTCAGATGCCTTTCAGTTTAAACAATGCTAGAACAACTTTTCAAAGGGCAATGGATGTAGCTTTTAAGGATCTTATTGATGTTCTTATGGTTGTGTACCAAGATGACCTGATTGCATATTCTAAGAGGGTTGAAGATCACTACAATCACTTGGAATAGTTTTTGGTTAAAGCTCTAGAGTATGGCATATCTTTAAACCCTAAGAAGTGCCATTTTTCTATCACTGAAGGCAATCTACTAGGGCATATAGTGTCCAAAGAGGGAGTAAGGATTGATCTTGAAAGGGTAGAAGCCATTAAGAAGGTCCTTGCTCCCAAAAATATCAAAGGTGTCTAGTCTTTCCTTGGACAAATTAATTTTGTCATAAGATTCATCACAAATTTTGCTGAGCTGGTCTAACCTATTGTCAAGCTACTAAAAAAGGATGTAAAGTTTGTTTGGTGTCAAGAAGCACAAGAAACCTTTGACAAGATTAAGCAAAAAATTCAAGAAGCACATGTTCTAACATCTCCTGATTTTCCAAGCCCTTTTCTTTGTTCTCTTTTGCATCATTTCACACCATTGCAATAGTTTTATTACAAAAGGATGATGAAGGATTTGAGCATCCCATTTCCTTTTTCAAAAAATCATTACAATCAGCAGAACTAAACTATGAGCTGATGGAAAAACAAGACTATGATTTAGTAAAAGTTGTCAAAGCATTTAGACCTTATCTGGTTTATGCAAAAGTAAATGCATATGTCCCTCATGCTGCAGTCAAGGATATTTTAGTACAAAGTGAGGTTACAGGCAAAAGATGCAAGTGGATTTAGAGAATCCAGGAGTTTGATTTAGAACTTTATATAACTAAACTTTTCAGAGGTATAGGACTTGCAAAGATAATGAGTAAAGAAAATATGGACCTGATTCAGGTCAACAATGTTGATATCCATGAAGGAACTATTACCAATATTGAGATGAAGTCCTGGTATACCAAAATTGTGTTTTTTCTCAAAAATGCTATTTGTCCAAAGGGCCTTGATGAAAATCAAAGAAGAAGCCTAAAATTACAAGCCCAAAGGTATATACTACTACAAGGTGACTTGTATTGGAAGGATAGTGATGGAATCTTGCTTTTGTGTCTAGACAAAGGACAGTCTGAGAGGATTTTAAAAGAAATGCATTCTGGAATATGTGGAGGACACCATTCATCTAGAGCGATTGCTCATAAAATGTTAAGGGCTAGGTATTACTGGCCTATATTATTCAAAGATACTCATGCATTTGTCAAAAAGTGTGAACCATGCCAAAGGTTCTCAAATAAATTAAAGTTTTCAGGAGCTTTGATGTTGAACCCTGTAGTGGCAGAAGCTCCTTTTGCTATGTGGGGTATTGATTTCATTGGGGAATTTATTGAGAAGTCCAGTGGAGGACATAGTTGGATACTTGTAGCTACTGACTACTTTACCAAGTGGATTGAAGCAATCCCTATAAAAAAGGCTACAAGCATAGTAGTTATTGAGTTCCTGATGAACAATATTATTACAAAGTTTGGTGTTCCTATCAAATTAGTAATGGATAATGCCATGAGTTTTAGATGACAAGAATTCAAGGATTTCTATTTATAAATGGGCATAGTAATTTCATATTCATCCCCATATCATCCACAGGCTAATGGACAAGCAGAATCAAGCAAATAAAGCATTCTACAAATTTTGAAGAAGACTTTAGAAAAGAACTAGAGGACTTGGCATTCAAAGTTGAAATTGGCTTTATGGGAAGATAGAATCATAGAAAAGAGATCTAAAGGCAGATCTCCTTTTGAAATGGTTTATGGTATTAAATTAAGGCTTCCCGTGAACAACTTACTACCTATTTACAAATTTATACAAGAGGAAGATTTGGAAATGTCTAATCCTCTGGAAAATAGGGTGCTCCAACTTGTTGAATTAGATGAAACAAGAAGAGAAGGTCAAAAAGAAAATATCAGACTACAACAAAAAATAAAATATATGTTTGACAAAAGAGCAACTGTTAGGAAATTCCAGCCTGAAGATTTGGTCCTTCAATGGAATGGAAGTAGCGAGGATAAGGAAAAACATAAAAAGTTTGAATCATTATGGTTGGGTCTCTATATTATCAATCAGGCTCATGGAAAAGACTCATATTTTCTAAAAAATATGGATGGTGAAGAACATGAATTGCCACTGCATGGACAAATCTTGAAATCTTTCTTCAATTGAAATAACTTTTGCTCCATGCACAATAGTTTTGTAGTGTATAGGTGTACCTTTATTTCAAGTCATGTGTTATTTTCTTGCAGTAGGTTAAGGTTTGGTTTGGTCTACTACCCAGAGATTCTGGTTTCTTTCTATAAATTGACATTCAAGCATCCTCAGAGAGAGCCACTATTGGTATTATTTTCAATTTTCAAAGTTGCATTTTAATTTTTGCTTCTTTGAAAGTTTTCCCTATTTTTGTGATAAATCTCCTACAAATTTCTTGTACCAAAGTTTGAAAAATGTTCATAATGGTGAAAAACCCTAAATGTTAGGTCAAAAATACTTTTGAAGATCCAAAAACCCTAAAAAAGGCTTAACCGGGTTGTATTTTATCGTTACTTTTTCAAATCACTTAACCTTTAAGTATGTGCACTTTACTATCCCCAGCTAGTCGCTAAGTCTCCCGAAGATTTTAGCATATTCCTTTTAGTGTAGTGATTCCCTAAAACCCTTTATCGTGTGATCTCTTTAAGTTAAGAGAATATTCCTTTTCTTCTAATGACTCAGTGGATGCCTTCAGTTGTGAAGTCTCTGAATGAAATCTAGTGTGCATTGTGAGATCTAGCGACTGCACTATTTAAATGTTTTCAAGGCAACTATAATCGCCCAGTCTCCAGATCAAAAATACCTTCAATCAAGCGATCTCTAAATAAAATGATGAAGTAATAAAGTATTCAGTGATTATTAGACTTCACTATAGTCTCCAAATGAAAGATAACAGTGTGTTTCTCTTTAGTCGCCGAGTGTCTAGGTTCTCGAGCAGTTAGTCTATTTTTCTAGTGACCCAGCGATTGTAGTAGTCACATGTTCTCCCAATTCTGTCGGTTATGTTTTAAGAATTCAGCGATCTAGCGACACGGTTATGTCTTGATCTCATAATGTAGTGGTTAAGTCATAAGATGTCTAGCGACTCAACGAAGACCGTAGGATGAAGAAAGATCAATGGTTGGCGTTTAATCTCATAATCTAACCGAGGTGAAGAAAATTATCTGGTGACTTGGAGAATAAAGGCTTTCGTGTGATTTTCAAATTTAACTAGGGTTAAGGAAAGTATTAAGTGACTGGGAGATGACTTTAATCACACAATCGGTAGATAACTATTGGTTAAGTGTTTGCCAAGGTAAAAAAGTGAAAAATAGTATGGATCCGCTTGCCAGATTTGATGGCGTGTCCTTCCCTGATTGGTCACCAAGGTAAAATAAAGAAATAGTAATCTTTCAACGATTATGAAATGGACTATAGTCATTGAGTCTCCAGAAGCAATAAATCAAAGATATTTTGCCTTTAGTCACTAGATCTCCAGATTGGTTCAGTCTCCAGATCTCATGAGAAAGTTAAATTTAGAGTAAATTTTATGAGATTGAGCGACTACCGTTGATTTTTCTTCTTCAAAGTAAGATCTAACGGTTGTCTCTTAATCGCTTAATAAAGATGATGTCATCCAAAAATTGCAGAGACTGAGCAACTATCATCAGATTAAGATCATGTGGTTGTCATGAAGTCGCGAGAAGAAATGAAAATTTGAATAGAGTTATAATGATTAAGAGACTTCTCTTTAGTTGCCAAGTCTCTAGATGGGTGAAGTCAGGTAGTCTCCAGAAAAAAATTGAAAAGTCAACAAGTTTTAGCAATTAAGAGACTCACTGCTAGTCGCTAGGTCTCTCAATAAAAAGGAAAGGCAATGAGACTTAATGAAGATGGTTGTCGCCAAGTCTCAGAATAAAATTGACAAGTGATAAATTTTGCAATGACTAAGAGATAGACTATAGTCACTGGGTCTCTGAATGAAAAATTAAAGTTTCAAAAGGTCACTAGATCGCAAGACAAAACCATAAAAAACCAAATCATTCAACGACTATGATTCTTGACTATAGTTGCTAGGTCTCGAGATAAAATTTAAAGAATAAAATCATCTAGTGATTGAGGCTTTTCCTTTAATTGCCAGATCTCTGAAACTATTGAACAAGCACCAAGTCTTTGAGTGGCTGGGAGACTAAGTGTAGTTGCTAGGCCGCCAAAAATCAAATTTGATTACCTGTCACTTTCTTTGCTCACGGCTAGTGAATTGAGTTTAGAATGTGCCAAGTAATGGCAGAAGTCACATGATTATAGAGCTTGAGTCTTGAAAGGGAAATTACATTCAATTCTCCAAAATAAATATAGTTAACTGTCACTCTTTCTAGAAAATTATGAGAGTTCTAGAAAATTACCAAGCATTCCGAGCTAGTGCTAGAAAATTACGAGAGTTCTTGAGTTTTCTAGCGATCAGAGAGTTCATAGTTTTAGAATTCTCAAAAGGATTTTCATCAATTGATCAGAATGAGTCAACCAACAATGAGCGGAGCTTCTACCAGTAAAGGAGCCAAAGAAAAAGCGAAGGAAAGCTACTTAGACAAATTTCTCACTTTGCTGCTTTGGTCCTCACAAAACAAAAAGGTTAGTGACGAAGTTTTCATTGATGATTTAGGATTTTGTAGAGATGCAAAGACAAGTGATGTATCTGGAATGTGTTTGTTTAGGTATTTTTATAAAAATATTGATAGTCCAGTGCCCGTTTCAAACCCTTGGACCTCCGAGTTGGCTAGGTTAATAGTACCTGATGTCTTCCCAAATGTAGACTTGCTCATAGAATTGGCCAATAGATAGGACCCCTTGTCAAAAATAATAAGGAAAGGGGAATAGTCACATTAGATAGGAATTCATTTATGAAGGCCTTCGGTATTCAAATCCCAATGGCCATAGAGATCAATTTGTAGGACCAGGCAAGCAGATACATTAGGGAGTCAGTCCTAGTATCTAGAGAAATCTAAAACCATGTCCCAAGAGCCAACATAAACTATATTGCAGCAATGGCTGGGGAAGCCCCATGCTTCTACAAGGACCTATGTTTCTACATCAAATACATTAAATATGGGTTATGCAATTAGGAGGAAGGAGCCTTCTCCTAGATTTATGCATTATTCACCATTAATGCATCTCATTTTATATTACAACTACCATATTATGGACTTGGAGTACCATGACCCTCAAATGATGTGGAGGGGTCAACCTAATCCAGTTCAATTTTGGATAAGGGCATGGAGTTTTACTTCCACAAATTGTGACTTTTGCACTTTTCAGAATTGGATGGTACAACCCATTTTTCTTAGCTTAGGAATAAATCTTTCTAGGCTACCAGTTAAAGCTTTGCAATTACTGAGACCTTGTCAATTTTTTGACAAGTGGCCTAAAAATCATAACTGGGGAGATTTTTACTATGAGAAGACTTTAAATATAATCAGAGTCTATGGGTGCCCCCAGCCACCTCATGTTATACCATTCTTTGTGCCACCAAGGATTGTATTGCTAGAGATTATTTGGCAGCTTATGTTAACTGATAAGGAGTACTTGCCCCCCCCACAGGAAGAGTACCTTTACCCCTAGGCATTTTAGAGTATGCAACTTCACAATTGGGAAGAATGCATTTGGGAAATTAAATGATTGGTTGGGCCAATATAAGATGAATGTTGCCATATACAAATATGTGGATACAGAGGATTTCATTGTCACTGCTAGGAAATTTTATACTCCTACCATTCCAATAAGGAATAGGAATGACCAGTGTCTAGAGGAAGACATCATCAGAAATATCATAGAGGATGATGAGGTGCAGAGGAGAGCACAACAATTTAGTGAGTTGTTGTCATTTGAAAAACAATTGAAGAGAAAGGGAATTCCCTTCAGAGGTTTCTACCCTACATTTCCTTATTTACAAATGCTAGATAAAATGATAGAGAATTTCAATACATTGGTCAATTCACTTGAGGACCAAATTGATGATAAAGAAAGGGAGAAGGAGAAGCACTCTGAGTTAGAATATGAAGAGGATAGTAATTGAGGCTACCCAGTATATATCCCTCCTACCATAGAACAAACACCTCCTACTAAGCAAGGAGGAGAGGAAAATATAATTATGGATTTGATAGAGCTTCCCAGCTCTCAGGATACCAGTGAGCCTCCTCTGAAAAGGCAAAGAATGCAAGTGGGAGAGCCTTCCCATGTGAAAATAATTGAGAAGAAAAGAGACATAGTGGGAGCCCTTATTATTGGTACAAGGGTGTATGATCACAAACTCGAGAAGAAGATTAGGGAAGAAAAGAGAAAACAAAAGGTAGTAGTAGAGGAGATAGAGTTTCCTTTGGTTCTCTGTCAAGATGAAAGAATGCTCCAGCAGGAGGATTTCTTAAAGGATGATGAATTCATAAAGATAGATGAATTCAAGAACTTTCTCTTATGGCACAAAAAATAGCAGGTTGCACCAAATATGCAGATGATAAAAGATGGCTAGGTGCCTAATGATGCCCTTCAAGCACTGAAGGATTATGATCCTGAAACTGAAAAGATCACCCTTGAGCAAGCCAGGATGTTAGTAAAGGCTAGCAACATATTGCTTGTACCTGGGTGGGATCTAGCCTCAGCTTTCATTATAGACCAAATAATGAAGCAGGAAAATATAAACTTGTCTTCAGAGACCCAAGTAGGTGATTTGATAAAAGGATTTGGATATAGTCCAAAGAACCAAGCACTGGCTATGTGGAGCCTATACCCTAAGGATTAGAAGCCTTCTCTTCTAAATATACAAGAGAAAATGGATAGGGATAATATTGTTTGGTCTATCGACAACACAAGAGACTTAGAGATCTCACAAGTGCTTACCCACTTTGCAAGATTAAATGAAGATAAAACTAAGCAACTCTCAGATAGGTATAAGAACCTGTTTGAAGATTACAGTGCACTTGTTAGAGACATGAAAGTACATATCATCAAGGAAAAAGAATTGGAGAAATATTTGGATGATCTACACCAATAGATAATCAACATGCCTATGGTTACCCCTCAACCACCTGAACAACCCCCACAATTAGAAAACCAAGTTACAGAAGGAAAGGAAGTTGCTGAGGAATAGGCCAGTGTGGATCAGAATAAAGTGGCATTGGATGCCTTATTGAAAATTTTACAACATAGACTTGAAGTTTTGAAGGAGAAAGATGTAGTATACACTGCTTATACTAAGTTGCCTAAAGTCCAAATAGAGGTAAACAATTTTGTTTCCATTTTGAATACTTATTATGGAACCTGGTCAGTCAGAGCATCAATTTTTGATAGATTGGCAACTGTGCAATCTCTTAGAATAGATATTCCAGAGATTGGGCTGCAGGTTGGTGAAGAAATAGATAAGATACAGGTTACCTTGTCATTCTTCAAAGGAAAAGAAAATCAAGTAGAGACAAGGATAACAATGTTTGGTCCAGAGTTCAACAAGTTTGTCCCTCCAATCAAGAATGAGGATGGCACAATAAAGGGGTTAGGTCAATGGAAATCAGATTTTGATTCATTGCCACCTAAAAAAGAGGCATTTGTTAATGAAAATAATGAGTTAGATATTGATAGATTCAATACTATTTTGGATGAAGCTCTAAAAGTTGAGGTGGACTTCACCTAATTTACTACAGATGTCAAACAAATAACTAATGCTAGGTGGGAGAGGTAGATAAAATAGCTTCAAAGCATTTAGGATTTTCAGTGGCCAATAGAAGAATAGATAACAACATGGGATACTCTCACAAAACCCAAAAGGAATAAGCCTACAATGGTTGACATTGAAGACCTAGAAGAAGACTGAGTTCCAACAATGCACCTGATTCATGAGCACAGGGAGAACAATTATCATAAAATGAATGATGTAAGTTAGCCAGGTGGTAGTCGTCATTCACATAATAACTTTGGTAGTTGCTTTGAATACCTACAGACAAAGGTGCATCTCAAAGGGAACTCACAATGAGAAGAAACAACTTATGGCGCCCTTTTCTCTCTTTTTCTATTACAATTTAACTCTTTTGTAATCTAGTGCAAGTCACTATCAGAACCATCCATAGCTTGTTGCATCCTTTTCTCAAGGACCCCAAGATGGTTTCTCTATATATATCAAGTTCTAATTCACACCAAAGGGTGGTGAAATATAGATTGTAATGGGAGTTTATAATTTAGTGTTTTTATTTTCAGGAATCCAAGTTTTTTGAATGTACTGATGCAAGAAGTTTAACAATAAAAATATACTAAAGTTCCATGTATATCTTTTTGTTGTCTTCATTTATGAATGTGATTTCTTTGTGTATTTAATTTTCAAGGCATTTTAGGTATATCTTTCTACAAAGTAGATTGTGGGGTTGAAATTTGAGTTCCTTTCAAGGAAGTGGTAATATTAAGTGAGGTGTCAGAGATTTTAATATTTATAGATGAATTTGATGACATAATGTGTGCATAAGAAGATAATTTGCAAGGCATCTTATCCAGGGTTTGGGTGTATTTGAGTTGAGATATTTCATATTAATTTACTTTTATTTGACTTTGATGCCCTAGGATTTGGCACCAGTTATTCTTAGTGTTGCATTGATTTCACCATCAATCAATTAAAATAATGATTTACTTTAAAGTTGTGAGAGAGTTATATGATTATATATGTATCAAGTATATAGGTGACTGTTGTGATATTTGAAGAATTTATTCTTAAAAGGTAATACCCACCTATAGCTTAAAGCTTAAAGAGAAGAAGGATTGTAAATCCTTAATACCTTAGTGTTTACTATTGTTGATGCATCTATTGGGATTGCTAGAGTTATGAAACAATGATTTACTATTTAGTTTTGATCATCTACAATTTTCAATGCTAATAGAAGGCTCTTCGCATTGTATCCCAGTCAGTAATAGAGGTGTGAGGTAAATTATGGAACCAGTCTGTTGCAACATTTGTCAATGTCTGAACAAAAAAGCCTTACAACTACATCCTAGGTACCAACAGCCAAAATTCCACATGTTGTGTTAAAAGCATTCAAATGATCTTTAGGGGATTTCTTTCCATCACCACTGAATTTTGATAAAATATCTCAAACTTTAGGTAAATTGCCCAAATTTGTCCCTAAACTTAAAGGACCTATAGCCGCACCCAAGGGTTGATTTTGGGCCATGGGAGGCAAGATAATATTCAAAGGCTTCAAATTTGTGAAAGAAGGAACTAGGGTCCCTAGTGACACCAAAGATTGAAAAGAACTCACATGGATAACTTTGGTGGGGGAGGAAGACCTACTGGTTGTCTTGTAGCATCTTTCTCTAGAAGGAGTTTGGGGTTTGAAATCAAGCTTTTTAGGTCTTCAAAATCTAAGTCAATCAGACCCTTTGCCCGGTCTCCTCTTGTAAATCTTTTATCTACCATCTTTGAGAAAGTTTAATTGGCTCTAGCTATTCTATTTACTACAACTACTTCTTGAGAAATGGGTATTCCTATCAATCTTTCACCAATTTCTTCTTCTCTCTCAAGCACTTGTTGGATCTAAAGATATTGCTGATTACTTCTTTTATTTTCCGAAGCACAAGCATTCAAATATGAAATGAGATCTTCTTGTGTGTCTTGGAAACCTAAATTTGGTTGCAACACAGGCTGATCACCTATAATAGGTAAAACCATTTTAATAAATAATAAACATGCAACTCCCCAGCAGAGTCACCAAAAATTGTTAGTGAACAATTTTTTCCTTGAAATTTGTCCAAGGTCCCTCTTAAACATGAAAGGAAAAGATAAGGCACAATACTAACAACTGAGTTTCTTTAATAGAAAACTCTCTGCAAATTCCCAAGGTGTAACTTCCTTGCTACTAGGTTTTCAATGTAATCTTATTCGATAAAGAATGAAAAAAACATGTGTGCTTTTAACCAGAAAGACACATAAGGAAAAAACATTCATTTCATCAAAATGAAAAGAATGTGCAGATTTAAAAGAACATTCACTTCTGATGCTATCTAAAAATATTTCAATACTCCGAACTAAATCTTCTATACTAATTCTCTCTGTTACCTCAAGCGCAAAATCAACTCATATCAAAGTTAAGCTTCATTCAATATAACTCATTTCCATAAGAAAACAAACCATATATTGATAAAAAATAGTAATTACCAGTTTAGAAGCTTAAACATATATATAAAACCATAAGATACTATATATATTCAATCATATCAATTTTCAGAAAAGCTTAAAGCATAGACTTTCGAAAATAGTAACCAAAATCTCAGAGAGCTGACCCTAAATAAGTCTTAAGTTTCAAAATATATAGCCACGTAGGGCTTTTAAAAATAACTCAATTAAAACCATCTTTACCAGAGGTAAATTGTTTAATCTGAATAACTAACTAGAGCATAAAGCAAGAAAAATGGGATTGGGTGTGAAACGCCTTCAAAATAAAGTGAAGTGTTCTCGGGGAACTAAGGTGTCAAGGTTGACGCTAGTTGGGCCACATTCTAATCTTCATATTTTGCGATGAATGTGGAAATCACCTGTTGATGTGGAAGGCTAAGGTAGTTAATCCTTTGTTTCTACACCTCTTTATCCTTTTTAACTCGAGCTACCTTCTCATTGTGCATCTCCAGGTGTTTTTGTTGAAGCAGGAGCATTGAATCTATGCGTGTGACTTTAGAAAAGTCTTGTACAATCAGCATTTTCATCTCTTGAAGCTCATCAAACCAGAATTTAACACTTTTAATCACCTGCTCACCTGATCTATTTGATTCCTCTTTGGCTTCAGAACATTGCTTATCTACCCAGTCCATGTCACTCATGATGATGTCTTTGATTATCCCCAATCCTTTTAGATCATTCACTTCAAAGATTCCCTATGCCAAGGCCTCATTTCTCCAATCGATGCATTCTTTTAAAATATATGAAGTTTTATCATCCAACCATGGGACCCATTTTTCTGCAAGAAACTTCTGCAAACCATACTCTTGAATTTCTTCCATCCACTGAATTTCCTTCATCTAGTTAGCCCTCTTTGCCTCCCATTCATCAATATTTTCTTCAACATTCTTTATTAAGTTGTTGGCCTCAATTTGGGATTGATTTAGGCAGGTTAATTATTTTGTAGCTTTAGATTTTACATGTTCAACCCATTCTTTGAATGTTCTAGTGATGACCTTATTCCTCTGTATCTGATCCAAAAACTTCTGGTTATTGAGATATTTGATGTCAATAGAAGTTGACATCTCACTTAATAGAAAAGGTTTCGGATGTTGAATGGCATGAATATATTGAGCCATGCTTTTCATCACTTCTTTCATCTCCTATTTGTCTTTTGCATCCTTCTAGACCCTATTAGCAATTTTCTTGTTTGAAACCTAAAATATTTTCATATCTGTGGCTCTGCTATCTCTTTCCAAATCAACATTAGACACTTGAAATTCTTGAGTAGAGACTTCCCCATCTGCTTTTGTGTGATGATATTATTCACCTTCATGAAATAACAAGATTTAAAGAGAATTCACACTATTCAAAGAAAACTAATCTAAATAATGCACAAATTAATCTAAATATCTCATCGTTCTCTATATTTAAGTGGTAAATGAGGCTCTCAGCTATAAATCCTCACTAGTGACACTCTAATAATGAGAAATTGAACTAATATGATAAGTAAACTAGATCTAATTATCAAATTCTAGCTTTATTTGATAAGAAATCTACAAATGATCAACAATTTAAGCTAATTATCAATGAAAATAGCTAAGTGAGTGGTGTGGATGCAAATTGCAGGAGCTTGGTTGCAATTCTCAGATATGTGGTGGATGAATAATGCCTCAAAATGCCTTCTATTTATAGGATTTTCCCAAGGGTAGGGGGTAGAGTGAGTTGATCATGGTTATGCTTGGGTAAGGTCAATTGGCTTTGCTTTGTCCATAAATAGGGGGACAAGGAGGGGACAATCATTTAAATGGTTTCAAAAGGCTGGACCATTTCAACAAAAGTGAGTGATTTGTGTCCATTTTGTCTCCAATTTACTTTGTTGAGGGAAATTATGATTTATTAATTAATTAAAGTAATTAAATTTAGCCATGAAGGGTAAGAGGTTCATTTTGATTTTTGCTTTCAACAACTATGTCATTAATTGAATTTAATCAATTTCGTAGTGTTTTTCCCCTTTTCAAGCTTTATTTAATCATTTAATCATTTAATTGAATTTTCCTTTGATTTGAATTGCCTTTGTTCCATTTATTGATTTTTCATGCTATTTTGATGATTTGATGCACCTTTTGATTGATTTAAGCCTTTGGCCAATTTTCCATGTCTACAAATGCCCCTCTTTGAGTCGATGTGTGAAGAACACTGATTCAAAGATTCCCTTGGTATGATGATCTGATTTTGTTCTAGTTTTGTGACTCCTTGATACCTCTGATAGTTGGTACGATGATATGATACTGTCTCTGATAGTGATATGCTGCCTGATATGATATGATAAACTGATCTGATACTGATTTGCCTCTTAATATGAAACTGATATTATATGATACTGATATGATAACTTGATATGATATGCCCCACTGATAAATGTTTTTGATGTGATGCCAATTTGATACTCTGATGCCCCCTTAGAAATAAAACATATTGATTCCTTGATTTGAAAGATTTTGATTGATTGGTCCAATATGTTTTCATTTTTGAAAAATATTGATGATATGCCATGACTTTCAATTTGCATATCCAAGATAGATAGGTCTGTTGTAGTTAAGCGAAACAAGTGATTAGGATATCATGATAATGGTACCAATGAATGTGATTTGTCAATCTGATAGGATAGTTCTGATAGGTAGGATACTGCTGCTTCGTTCTCAGGATACAGAGACATGAACAAATGGTACTGGGTGTGATTGCTTGATACTTTGATAGGATTTACTGATGTAAAATGACTCATTGATATAGAATATTGATATGATTCCCTTGATTTGTGAAACAGGTACATTTTCGTAAATGATATATATATGGACCTTAGCTTTCTTGGATATTTGGATTTAAGTCATGGTTTGACCTAGCTAGAGTATAGGTTATTGAGATGATTGATTATGGAGCTCCTTCATTTTATTAATATTGTATCATGTTTTAGTTATTGATCAGGACTTGATGTTCCATTTTGTCATTGACATTGTATCTTGATATACTGATTGTTGGATCTATGATGAACACTTTTTTGATTTATGGAATTTCCTTGATTCTTGATTGAACCCCCCCATTTGATGATTGATCAAGATTTTGATTGAATGAATCTCCTTGTCCTTGGAAAAATACTACAAACAAATGCACATGCAATTAATCTAACATGATAATGCAATTAACCTTCCATGATAATGCAATGCAATGCAGCTAAGTGTCACTAGCTTTTAGCAAATAAATGCCTTGAGGATAAATTTTCATCATTGAGCATTTTGGGACTGGAAAGTCGATACAATCACCACTGCCCACTGACATGATATATGAATACCACTTTTTATCGCATTTGGTAACCTCCTTTTTGAACTAGTACAACCCACACTAGTCGAATAAACCAACTATGTGGGTATGAATACCAGTTTCAACGAATTCAATGGTGCATAAACAAACAAAGGTCAACCTTCCACCCTATATGAAAGTCCTCGATGGTTCTTTGATGACCACGTCATTAGATGAATTCACATAAGTTGTTGGATATCCCTCAAGACAGTCACTCAAAGGCAAGAAAAATATCATGTCTCCATCATCGCCAATCTAGTTGAGACATCATTGATTAGCTAAAAAGATGTGATAAAAGTCAATGTAAGTAAAGATCATTAAAAGAAAGCTTCAAGTGTTTTGCATTGTTTCATGATTTTCAAAAAGTATTTCCAAGCATTTTGATCTTTTTAAAGTGTTTTGTCAATTTTTAATCCTGAATAATAAAGTAAATGAAGGCTCATGGATCAAGTTGTGGTAATCAAATTCTTGGTTAGTGAACAATGATATCCATCAAAGGTTCACAAAAATATCTCTCTTCTAAAATTTTGATCTCTCTCTCTGATGTGACTGAATGTTGTACTATTGAATCCTTTTGAAGTTAATGCCTTGCTTCATGTGAATTCATGCTTGTTTGCTAAAATCCGCTGATTAAGATCAAATGCCCCAGTTGGATAGAAAAAATGTTGGACTTGGACAAACTTCCAAAATATTACCGAAGCTCGGTTTATGCAAGATGCAGCTCAAAGCATTTTATGCTTTCCTTTTTACTAGCTCTCAAACAAGATCACATTGGTTTGCCCCCAATGTCTAGCAAGATATAGGACATGAAGGATGGATTTTCACGCTGATGGATTACAGATGGAAAGGCTATGATGGAAGAAGTATGCGAATGTGGCCCATAGGAATATCTCCTCAAGAGTACCCAAGCTAAGGAAAAATGATATAGCAATGTAAAGCATGTTTTTGGATAAGCCATGGAAGTCAATGATGCAATGCTTGATAGCTTTTAGGATAATGATCTTTTGTCATGAAAATGAGGGATCCAAAAGAAGTGGACATGTCAAGAAGTTCCTGATAACAATTTTTGTACTTTAAGTTCTTCATTTTGATCAAGACCAAGGGGTCAATTTGGGTAAGATGTGGATAAGATACCACAATCAAGATAAAGAGTGATGGAGTCTATGAAAGGATGTTTTTGGGATTATGGAAAGACTATCAAGGAATAATGAAGGTGAATTTGGGATAAGCAAGATCATGATAGGGTAACATGGATGCAACAAGTACATAAGCCGATGGAAAGGATAACGGATGTCAAGATACTTGATGCTCACGGATATGTTCAACCTTGTCAAGATGAAAGGTGAGAGAGGAAATATGGATGTAAGTGAGATAAATGATAGAAAGATGAAGGATGGCATGGATGAATCTTGCCCCCAAGTGTGGAATGCAAGAAGGAAGAATTATGCATGATGCCTGTTTGCCAGGTTTTCATCATGGTACTTGTCTAAGGTGCCACAAGAAGTGGTTTTCACCCTAGGATGGATTTGTTTCTCTTTACTTTTTCTACCAAGGTGCCTATTGCTAGGTTTTCACCAAGGCACTTTTTCTCTTTTTTTATTTTTATTTTTATTTTTTTATTTTTTTGTATTTTTCAATATTTTCCCAACATTGGAATCTTTGGACAATGCTCCTTTGAAAGATATGCTGTAATAAACCATGGGTATGACTAGGATGCTCAAAGATATTGATAAGAGGGATGGAAGTATAGAAAGTATGCATTGGAAAATGAATGTGATGAAAAGAAGAAGGTATGTTGTAGATGGGAATGTTGGCAAGATCAACTTTGACACACACTTTGAAGAGTGGTGGAATGATGGAGGAATGATAGATGAAGGAGGTAAGGATATTTTTGAGGTAGTGGATTTAGGGATATAGGAACCCAAATTAAACTTGGAAAGTGGAGAATGTTTGGAAGGAGATGGAATGGAAGCCTTTGGAAGCTTGAATGTCAATTTTGATTTTTCTTTTGTGTGCAAGTATTTCAAAAGTGACTTGGGAATCCACATAGTCTTTGATTTTTCTTTTTGCTTGGTGGACCTTTGCAGCCTTTCAGATATTTCATTTTTCTTTGTGGACCTCTGTGGTCTTTTGGATATTTCATTTTTATTTGTTGACCTTTGTGGTCTTTTGGATATTTCATTTTTCTTTTCATTCACATGTCGATTAGATGGGACATTGTGATTTTTATGCACATATGGATTCTTGGATTCATGATTTTTATGTTGCACATTAAAATTGCTTCCAAAAGACTTAGGAATTGTGGATGAATAGGAATAATATGGAGGGTTCATATGGATTGGTGTTTGGACATTCTTCAAGTATGTGTTCCTTCTTTGATCTTGATACATGGTAGGATACGTGAATGGATAGCTAGGGATGATAGGCATGGTTGATGGGGGAATATATGGACCTAATATGGATGGAAGAGATGAAGGCTTTTGTTTTGGGACATAGGCACCCAAAATGGATTTGGAGGATAGTGAAGGCGTATGGCTAGGTTTGAATAGAGGAATATAAGGTGTGAAAGGGATATCAATATCTTTGAATAGAGCTGCATTGCCACGGTTCTCATCTTTAAGATTTATCTTTATACTAATAGGCTCATGAATAGCTTTGATAGGAACACATTTGATAGGATCAACTGAGTCTTGAAGCGATTTATTATCTTGCAAGGGATTTGGAAGAATGATGGTTTCTTGAGGTGAACATGGAGGAATATGACAAGGAACTGATGGGATGCTTTGATCTTGACAAGGATCTTTGAATTGTGTAGCGAAGGTATTTTTCTCTTGATTTTCAATATGCTCATTGGAAATTGTGGAAGGGATATCTTGATCTTGCTTGGGAAGTGGAGAAGATGTGGAACTTGGAAGGGTACTTTGTTCTTGGAATGAAAGGATATCATCTTGGAAGCCATGAAAGAATGCAAGGGGATCATCACAAGGTTCGATGGATACGGGACCTTCATCAAATATGGGAGGGGATTGTATATAATCTTGATCTTGATCTTTATCAATATTTGTCTCTTTTCTCTTTAAATTATCCTCTTGACATGGAGCCACTTCTAAGGACAAGGTAGATGATTAGATATGTGTGGAAGATGTTTGGAGGAATGCTGTAGGATCCTTTTGAAGGGGTATAATAGGAGTTGAAGAACTTGAAGCCTTGGGGTCCAAGATCTTTGAAGCATGGAAAAGATATACAACAAGATGTAAGTTAGCTTGGGTTTCTTTTAGAGGTAGCCCTTGAGGGTAGACATAGTCAATGGGAAAAGTGTCATCATTAGGCTCATTCTTTGATAGAGGAATTTTGGATACTTGTAGAGCTTTGGGAGATGAAGAAAAGATGAAAGGAGTACCAGCTATGGGAGGATCTTTTCTAGATAGAGGTTTGTGAGATGGACGAAGGATGAAAGGTGTACAAGTCATGGGAGAAACCTTGCTAGGTAAAGGTTCAGGAGATGGAAAAAGGATGAAAGGATTACTCTTGCTATATAGAGGTTTGTGCATTAGATCTTGCTTGAGAGTGGTATTTTTCACTTCATACTCTTTATTATCTTGATCACAAATAGGTTGATTATGAAATTTCCTTTGATCCAAGATAGGTTTGTCACTCTTAAATGCTTCTTTTTGTGAGGAGGATGAAGATACAGATGGCTCATCATCATAGAGGAAAGGACACCTTGATCTTAACAATGACTTTTTAGATGATATCTCTTTTTGTTTTTCCTCATTCTCCCACAAGTTTGATGTGTCAAAATCATGAGGAAGCTTAACTCCTGATTGAGCTAACTTCATGAAGTATGCTTCTTTATTTCTTTCCAAAACTAATTGCATCATTTTCACAAACATGGGATCTTGGATGCCTCTGAAGCTTCTTCTTCAGATACTTCATCATTTTGATTCCAATGGAGATTTTGATCTTGTTTTTTATAATTATGCTCCATAATAGGGTTGATTCGGTTCTCAAATAGACTCATTATTAAAAAAAAAATTTAATCAAAGATCTTCAAGCACAACACAATGATTTTATCAATTATCCCAAGAAATTCTTCCAAGCAATCTACCTTCGGTCAAATTTGGCTTTTAAATGGCTCTAATGAGGTAGGCTTGCTAATTGATCAAGGATTTAGTACGGATTCTGTTCAAAATAGACTTTAATCTTTCATCCCCCAAGTATGTTAAGGGGCTTCCCACATGCACCAAAGTATGATTTTGCACAATCCGTAAGGACTACTAGAGGAAGTTTGATAAAATTAAAATCCTTTTGTCACACACCCCATTAAGGATGCATGTGTTTCATTTTATAGTGGGTTGGATCCTCGCGGTTAAAGCAAGTGTATCCCACTTTGGGCTATCCCTCTCACCGGCCTTGTTAAGGCAAACTCGGGAGGTGAGCCCAACTAAAGTTCTAGCATGGTATACTCTGATAGGACATCCTTTTTTGTTTCTTTTTTGCATGCAAAAAAGAAAAAAAAAGAAATTTTTTGAGCACTTTTTGATAAACACACTTAACAATGTTCAATTTCCTCACCCACTAACTAATGAGAATCGAGTATTGCTACTCTTTTCCACAAACAAGGGGCTTTGATTTATGTGTTTGATTCTTTCTCCCTCTTAATTACTAGATTCTTGAAATGCATCAATGCCACAGTTTAAGGGAAAATATTGACTAGTTTAGGCGTACCTTTTCCTTGTAGCTAGCAAAAGGCTAGGGGCATTTTTAAGTAGTAGAATCTTGAGTGCCTTGCCCTTACCCGTAGCAATAGTTTTTAGCTCCCTCCACCAACAAATTAGTCAACACAACTTCATACAAAGTGAGGGGAAACCATAATCAAAAGCTCAAACTAATGATCAATTTTTCAATGCTTATGATTTCTTTACCAAAAATACTTGCAAATTTAAAGACTCAAGGATGATATTCCCAATTTAAGGAAACATATTTTTGTTCATAAGCCTTAACAATAGCAAGGTATTTGATATGTATCTCTATGTCTTCATCTATGGTAGAGTTGAGGACACTTGTGGTATGTTCCTGATTTTCCTTGCGTATCCTCTTTGCTATGGCTTTTTCTTCTTGATTGTGCCTTCTCTTTGGTTTTTGCACTTTTCTGCAACTGTGCATTTACCTGTGAAATTAAGACAAGTAGAGAATCAGATTTTCATAATAATTAAATAAGACAACAAACAGATAAAATCTACTATACGCGGCATTGTCCAGAACATACGCGTGATTTCTATAAACACGAGCGTCACTTTGCAGGGCTCAAGCAAGATTATAAAATCAGTACATAGAATTTAATTAAAATAGGCATGATTTCTTACAATATACACGGGACTTTGTTGGAACCAATGTGTGATTTATTTAAACTAAAGCGTGAAATCAATCGAAGCACACAAAATTTTAATTCACAAAGGTAGGGAGCTGGCCCTTTTCCAGACGTAAAATAAATTGATGAACGTGGCTTTTATTTTCAAGCAGGTGACATTTATTTTCTCAAAGGCATGGGACCTTTAGCATATACATGGTATTTGATGAAGCCTACGCATGATTTCTTTCATGTTACGCGTGATTCTGAGACTTCTGACGTGGTTCTTTCCAGAATGTAGGTGTGAACACTTCTGAAGTACGCGGTGTTTCTTTGATGTACGCAAAATCTCTTTACACTTGTGCGTGATTTAATTACCTATTTCTACAGACAGAGAACAAAATTATGCAATTCTAGCTAAAATAATTCAACTAAAATGAAAATTTTGACAAATATGAGGCCTAGGGCCCCACGGTGGGTGCCATTTGTGTCATGATATTATTCACCTTCATGAAATAATAGGATTTAAAGATAATTTACACTATTCAAAGAAAACTAATCTAAATAATGCACAAATTAATCTAAATATCTCATGGTTCTCTATATTTAAGTGGTAAATGAGGCTCTCATCTACAAATCCTCACTAGTGACACTCTAATAATGAGAAATTGAACTAATATGATAAGAAAAATAGATCTAATTATCAAATTCTAGCTCTATTTGATAAGAAATCTACAAATGATCAATAATTTAAGCTAATTATCAATGAAAATAGCTAAGTGAGTGGTGTGGATGCAAATTGCAGGAGCTTGGTTGCAATTCTCAGATATGTGGTGGATGAATAATGCCTCAAAATGCCTTCTATTTATAGGATTTTTCCAAGGGTAGGGGGTAGAGTGAGTTGATCATGGTTATGCTTGGGTAAGGTCAATTGGCTTTGCTTTGTCCATAAATGGGGGAACAAGGAGGGGACAATCATTTAAATGGTTTCAAAAGGCTAGACCATTTCAACAAAAGTGAGTGATTTGTGTCCATTTTGTCTCCAATTTACTTTGTTGAGGGAAATTATGATTTATTAATTAATTAAAGTAATTAAATTTAGCCATGAAGGGTAAGAGGTTCATTTTGATTTTTGCTTTCAACAACTATGTCATTAATTGAATTTAATCAATTTCGTAGTGTTTTTCCCCTTTTCAAGCTTTATTTAATCATTTAATCATTTAATTGAATTTTCCTTTGATTTGAATTGCCTTTGTTCCATTTATTGATTTTTCGTGCTATTTTGATGATTTGATGCACCTTTTGATTGATTTAAGCCTTTGGCCAATTTTCCATGTCTACAGCTTTATCACTCACTAGTTTCACAATTTCTGCCATCCAACAGCCAGTGTTTTCATCAAACTCAATTCTAGACTCTGTTTTTGGCTTCTTAGCCTTTGGAGTCCTACCCAGACACTTACTCACTACATCCTCAATGGGTAGAGATAGAGGAATGATACTTCTCCTTTTAGCCATGAAATTTTCCAATCATTGTAGGGTTGTAGTGGACTTCTTATGTGTGTCATAGTTACTTAGGAGGGCAAAAGAGTCCTTTGGAGAATTTTCAAGATCATCTTGCATTTGCTGACTATTTGACATGTTGGACAAACTAGATTTTGCAACTGGACTTACTTGTGGTTCTGCTTCAAAAGTATCCAAATCTACAATAACACTGGGAACCACTTCTTGTTGTTTAGCTTTGTTATTTATTTTGGAACTTGATCGGGTGACCCATGTGGCAGGTTCAGCTTGAAGTTGAAGTTGAAGTTGAACTTCAGGACTAGATGGTTCAACTTCAGCTTCAATATCACTTGCAAGAGATTTATCAACAACTATGTTAGTCAAAATAGAAGCCTTTCTTGATGAATTTCTCTTCTTTGGTTTCACTTGCTTTTTAGAGGGCTGTGGAAAAACTTTAGGGGTCCTTTTCTCAAATAGCCAAGTTTCCATTCTCTTGATCACGTTAGCCATTCTAACTTGTAGACCATCTTCTTATGATTTTGTCCAATCCACTTCTGGAATAGGGAGAGCTTCAAATCTCTCAAGGAAATGAGAATCAAGCACATCAACTTCTTCATCTTCTTCAACCCCATCCGCATCTAAATCCAATCTAAAGGTAATAATTTATCTTAGAGTTAATTTGGACCATAGCCTCTTTCTAACTTCAAGCTCATCTGAATAGTTGGCCCAAAAATCTTCCAATTCAGGAATGTGCATAAATGTGACAGGAACATTGAGGTTCAATTTAGTAAAACCCCTGTAGTCAAAATTGGGTTTGGAGGTGTAAGGTTTTAAACTCAGATCAAACAACTCTCCTTCCATTGCCAGAGCATCTTGAAAAATTTTACACCTATAATGCCCTAGCTCAATAGGAAACAAAATGCTAGAAGAATTTTTAGGACTGCCAGATTTTTGCTCAACAATGTCCAACTGTCTACAGATCTCCATCAAAACTACATTATCCAAGCAAAGTCTAGGCAATCTGAGAGGTTCTTCATCAAAAGCCCCAACTCTTAGGTATGTGAATATGGGAAACTGGATAAAATAACACCCATACACATTTAAAACCTGCTTTTCTTCTTCAGAAAGTCTACTGTTCTCCTTTCCGCGTAATTCAAAAACTAGCTTAGCTGAAAACATATCATTAATTATTTTGAATTCATTAGAAAACTTCTCATTCTGCAAGCATGTAAAATAGTCATAAATTTTCATGTTGTTAGTCCATAGTTCATGAGGAAGACCCTCCCAGTTTCTACAATAGGCAAGAACATAAATGAGATAGGATGACATGTAGAAAGGGGTTAGGTTGGTCACATTTAGAAGTTCCTTGTGAAGCTTCTCTGCAATTAGGTCACCCCAATCAATAAATTTTTTTCCTTCCAAAATCTTGTAGATAAAATAATACATCCAATCCTCCCAGTGGAAGGCATGTACATTTCCCTTCACTCTGTTCAAAAGGAACACAATGTCTGCAATTTCCTTACGAAAATTCTCAATTGTTAGGGGTTTAGGCAACCTTGACCCTCCTTTCTCTGGTTTCACCAACCATACTTGAGCTATCGAGGAACTATATCTTTTGTTATCCTCTTCAAACACATGAGCCACTTCTTCATAGGTCAAGGGCTCGTAAGGCTGTTTGTCTGGGATTCTTAAAGTTGCCATCAGGGTTTCCCAACTTATTTTAACTAGAATTTCTCTCGAGGAATCCTTGATGCATCTATTTTTGGCATCATATCTATTGGAGTATTCTAACACCAGTTTAGGGTAAACTAAGGCTGGAGGGAAAGCGACAGCTTATATTAACCCACTTCCTGCTAGGTTTTTAGAGAAAGAACCTTTAGATGCATTGCTGACCCTATTACATAACTTCCCTAAATTCATATTGACCAAAGAAGTATCACAGATGTTCGGGAGTGATATCGACAAATGGGTTCTACTTTCATCTTTCAGAAGTTTAGGATGAAACAAAGGCATCTTAATTAGGAAATAAGAGAAATTTCACAATATAGCAACAATCTTCTTCAACAAACTGAAATTTTCAAGGAAGAAGATGACTCACTAGTTGTCTGCGCATGAATTTTTTGTGATTTTCTTACCACAAACTTCACTACTTCCTTACTCCACAAGAAAATGATAATTGATATGCTTAGCAGTTTTAATTTATTAACATGGTAAATAAAATCCTAAATAAATCTTTGCAGGACGGTTATAATAAATGCATTTATGGAGAAATGATTGATATGACATATTAAGTCTTTCCTCATTCAATATCATGTTAAATCGGCACAATTTTCTTGATTCCCCAAAACATCTTTTGATTACCACGCTCTTTGTAATGATGACCCCCTTTTTCATCATGCCGCCAACTATCACATCTTAAATTTACATGCTTGTACTATCCTGTCAAAATCGGTAACTTTGTACGATAATTTTCCACAATTGATTTGATACCTATTTTTCTTGAAAAGAGAAACTTTCTATGAGTTGAAAGAATAAACCTACCAAATATTCCATCTATTGGGAATTGTACTTTGAACTTGAACTTGAATTTGACAAAGTTCAAAGTTCAGGTTCAAGTTCATAATAGACTGACATACTGACCACTGAAATTGACAAACAAGGACACTTTATAACTCATAACAGATCATGAACTTGAACTTGAACTTGAACTTTGCAAAGTTCAAGTTTAGCTTCAACACATGACTTTTACTAACCAAGACTAGAACTGAGAATTAGGAAAAGTCGAGGGTAACACACCATATGGCTCTACATATCTATCGTATGACCATAGTCTTGTCACCACCATATGGCCCGAAACATACTGTATGGCCTCAAACCATCATATCATATGGTCTCATCAAAATACCCTATGACCTCCAAGATGCCCAAACCCCAAACATCATACGACCTCTCTGCCAAATTTTTTATGGGCCTTTCTGTTGGATACAATTGTCTGAAGGACATTGTTGGATTAGCTATGTGTTGTATTTGATGTCACACAAATGTCATATCAATTATCGCTCTTAGTATCTACCGAGCTCAGTCAGTCAGCTAGGCGGTTTTTAGTGTCTACCAAGTTCTCTCGGGCGTCTAAAGGAAACATGACAGGGTAACAGTGTTAACCGAGCCTCCTCGGTTATCGAAGGAAAATTAGTGGTTACCAAGCTCTCTCAGTCTCCAAAGGATGTTGCAGAATTCACTGTGGTTACCGAGCTCTCTCGATCACCGAAGGAAATCTTTTCAGGATTAATGTTTACCGAGCAAGGTTGGCCCTTTCAAAGAATTTTGTTATTACAGTTTGTTTATCCCAGCTGACTATTATAATAATTATTAGTGCCGACTTGACAATCTAAATGATTATGAAATGGCATATATATATAGAAGGTCAAGTGGTGAATAAAAGATATACAAAATGCATAAATCATTTTGAAGAAAGGTGTGTGCAAATTTTGAAGGATGGTCAGATATCCTTGAGGAGCAGCAAAGATTTAATTGATCAGTAAGGATCTAGTGAAACAGAACAGAGATCTATATTCAACAATTCAGTTGTAGGTCATTTCATTGTTACTCTCTAGCAATTGTAGCAGTGATATCAAAATCTCTTAACCGAGTTGGTTTAACAACCATTTTGTAAATCCTGTAACAAGGTAACAGTTCTATTGAATTGTTTCAAGACCTCTTACAAGGCCACTCCTAGCAGGGTGATTAAATCCTCTAACAAGGTCACACCTACTAGTGTGTTTTGTAACCTTTTACCGGGTTGGATTCTAATCGGGCATCACTTCAGAAGAGTGAAAAATAGTAACTAGTTACATTGGTGGTTTTTCCCATATTGGATTTCCACAGTAAATCTGGTGTCTCTTGTGTTCATGTTATTTTCTTTATTCATGTAAGTTAATCAGTGATGATTGCTTAAGAACAGTTTAAGTATTACACACTTCAAGGATCAAGTTTTCAGCATTTCTCTGTATATTTACCAAGTGGCATAGTAAATAATTTGTTAAGATATTTAAGGGATCAGTGGTAATATTTTTGTGGTTAACTGATTCACCCCCCCTCTAAGTTACTACATCTATATTTCCAACAATTGGTATCAGAGCTTTTGGTGCTTGTAGGAAGGGTTTCAAGGACCTAAGCTAAAGATCAAGATGTCTTACAAAAGAGAAATTCCAATGCTTAACAGAAATAAATTTTCAGTATGGCAAGGTCTCATGAGACTACATCTGACTTCCATTGGTGATTCAGGATGCAAATATATTGATCAAGAATATACAATTCCTACTGGCACATTAATTGTTGAAGACATTGCAGAGAAGAAGAACCATAACACTATGATGATAGACATTGCATCAGCTCTTAGCTATGAAGAATTTGATGAAATCAAAGACTGCACAACTGCTCATGAAATGTGGAACAAGTTGAAGAAAATCTATGGCGGTGATGACAATGTGAAGAGAGCCAAAGCAGAGAGCCTAAGAGGACAGTTTGATCAAATGAAAATGAGAGAAGAAGAAAACATTGCAAAATATGTTGAAAGGATCAAGACAAGTGTTAGTGCAATCAGAGCTTCTGGAGGAAAAATTGATGATGAAACGGTTATAAGTAAGGTTCTTAGAACATTACTCCCTATTTATGCAATAAGAGTTTCTGCTATTCAAGAAAGAAGATGTGAAGAAAATGACAATATAACTTTGGATGCCTTAGTTGGAAGATTGACAGCCTTTGAACTAGATAACTATGACAACTATGTTCCAACTTCTAAAATTATTGAATCAGCTTTTGAGGCCAAACTTTCACTCAAGAAAGGGAAGAAAATCCAATCAGAAAGTGAAGAAGAATCAGAGGAAAGTTTTGATAGTGATCTTGAAGTTATTGAAGCATTACTTGCAAAGAAGTATTCAAGAGGCAGAGGAAAATAAAAAGGTAAAACTCCCTTAATCTATTTTTCATGTGAAGAAATTGGTCATATTGCAGCTAGGTGTCCAAACAAGCAAAGCAAAGATGAGAAGAAAAATTACAAGTACAATGGCAAGAAAAATTTCAAATCATTCAAGGATAAAGGTAAGAAAACATGTTTTTTAGCTAAAGATTCGGATGATAGTGAAGAATAAATTGTTTTCATTGCTGTAAAAGATGAATCTGATAATGATGAAGATGAGATGGCACTTATCTCTCATATAAGCAAGAATGATACATGGATTATAGACAGTGGATGTTTACATCATATGACTGGTGACAGGACCAAGTTTGAACACTTTGAAAACTTTGATGGTGGTAATGTAAGGTTTGGAAACAATGAACCCTGTTGTATAAAAGGAAAGGGACAAATTTCATTAACCAAAGAACTTATATGTGATAATGCATATTGGGTCGAAGGATTAAAGCATAATCTTCTAAGTGTAGCACAACTAATCAACATTGGATTCAAGGTTGAATTCATGAATGGCAAAGCAAGACTGCTGGATGACAAAGGAAAACTGATAGGATCAGGCAAACAAACCAAAGGTAACCTATTTTATCTTGATCTTGGTGATTACTCATGTTTTATTGCTCAAATTGAAGAAGGTTGGTTATGGCACAAAAGGTTATGTCATGTAAATTTTGACAACATGATGAAAATAAGCAAATTCAAGAAAGTAAGAGGTATTCCTACTTTAAAGACACCTGATGTTGGTCTATGCAAGAATTGTCAAATTGGTAAAATGGGAAAGTCTAGTTTCAAAAGTAAAAACTATCAGTCTGAAGATATTTTGGAAATTGTGCATACTGATTTATGTGGACCTATTGGAATTGAGAGCTATACTGGAGAAAAATTCTTTATTCTCTTTGTTGATGATTATTCTAGAATGATGACTGTTATGTATTTAAGAGAAAAGTCTAAAGTATTTGAGAAGTTCAAATGGTATTTAGCAAGAGTAGAAAAGGAAACAGGAAAAAGAATAAAATGCTTGAGATCAGATAGAGGTGGTGAATTCATCTCCCATGAATTCAATAATTTCTGCATTGAAAGAGGAATCAAAAGACATGTATCAGCCCCGAGAACTCCTGAGCATAATGGAATAGCCGAAAGAAGGAATAGATCTATCATGGACTGTGCAAGGACTCTAATGATTGAAAAGAACATTGCTATGAAATACTAGAAGGAAGCTATCAGCACTGCAGTTCATACCTTGAACCGAGTACAACTGAGAAAAGACACATTCAAGACTCCATATGAGCTATGGTATGGCTACAAACCAAATGTAAGTTACCTAAAATTATTTGGTAGTAAATGTTACATCTTAAAAGAATCTAGAAAAGGAAAATTTGATGTAAAAAGTGATGAAGGAATATTTTTGGGATATTCTTGCAAAAGTAAGGCATATAGATGTCTAAATTTGTCTACTCACAAAATCATAGAAAGTGCACATGTGAGAATTGATGAGTTTGCAGAAAAGATTGAAGAAGAAAGCAAAAAGGAACCAGAGGACTACATAAAATTTGTTTACATCGAACCTAATACATTGCCAGACACATGTAAGGAGACTACATCTACCGAGCCCAGTACAGTAATCAAGTCAGAAGAAGAAGTTTAGACCGAGTCACAAAGTACCGAGTCTCAGTCTGAAGCTATCGAGCAATCTGAACCTAAAGATGAAGAAGATGACAATGTAACTCATTCAGGAAGCAAGGAACCTGTATTAGCCAAGTACGTCAAAAAGCATCGTAAACCAGATCAGATTATTGGAAACAAATCAGATGGTACTATGACAAGAAGTAAACTAAAAGGTACATGTTTATTTGCTGATTTTGAACCTAAAAATGTCAAAGATGCATTAGAAAATGAAAGTTGGATTGAGGCTATGAATGAAGAAATAGAGAAAATAGAGAAAAATAAGACATGGACTCTTGTACCTAGGCCTAAAGATAAAAATGTAATTGGGACAAAATGGGTATTCATAAATAAGTTGAATGAAGATGGTCAAGTATCAAGAAACAAAGCAAGATTGGTATGTAAAGGATATTCTTAAGAAGAAGGAATAGATTATGGAGAGACTTTTGCTCCCATTGCAAGATTAGAAGGTGTGAGGAATTTACTTGCATATGTAGCACATAAAGGATTTAAGGTATATCAGATGGATATCAAATCTGCTTTTCTTAATGGTATTCTTGAGGAAGAAGTCTACATTGAGCAACCTGAAGGTTTTATTGATCCAGACAAAAGGGATATGGTCTGCAAATTACACAAAGCATTGTATGGTCTGAAACAAGCTCCTAGAGCATGGTATGAAAGATTACATAACTATCTTACTCAGATTGATTTTAAAAGGGCTAATGACAACAACAATTTATACATCAAAGAAGAATCAGATAACAAAATTGTTTTGGTAGAAATATTTGTGGATGATACTATGTTTACAGGAAATGATGATCAGTGCAAAGAATTTTCAGAGCTTATGAACAAAGAATTTGAAATGTCTATGTTTGGTCAGATAAAATTCTTTGTTGGACTTCAGATTCAGCAGAAAAAAAATGGTATCTACATTACTCAGTCTAAATATATCAGGGAAATACTTAAGAAATTTGGTATGGAAGATTCAAAACCAGTTGGTACACCCATGTGTACTGGACTAAAGCTTACCAAAGATGATGATTCAAAAAAAGTAGATCAGACCTTATACAGATAAATGATTGGAAAATTACAGTATGTAGTACACACAAGGCCTGATATTGCCTTAGCAATTGGAATAGTGGCAAGATTCTTGGCTAAACCCAGAGAAAATCACATGATGGCAATCAAAAGAATCTTGAGGTATTTAAGGGGAACTGAAGATTATGGCTTGTGGTATAAATTTGGAGGCAATTTGGATTTAAAAGTGTTTACTGATGCTGATTGGGCAGGAAACATTGATGACAGAAAGAGTACAAGTGGTGAAGCATTCTTTCTTGGCAAGAGGTTAGTATCTTGGACTAGTAAAAAGCAAAACTGCACATCCCAATCCATAGCAGAAGCAGAATATGTTGCTACAGCAGTAAACTGCTCTAATATTATATGGTTTAAACAACTTTTGGAAGGCATGAAGGTTGAGATCAAAGAACCAATTGTTATGTTTTGTGATAATACAAGTGCAATAAATATTTCAAAGAATCCAGTAATGCATTCCAAAACCAAGCACATTGTAATTAAATATCACTTTGTCAGAGAATTGGTGCAGGACAAGGAAATCAGATTGGAATATATTCATACAAAAGAACAAATTGCAGATATCTTCACCAAGCCACTACCTAAGGATGCATTCTTGTATCTAAGAGGCAAGTTAGGGGTCACTCCCCTATCCGAGGTTCACTAAATAAAGTTTTAGTGATGCATCAACCAGAACATGTTGAAGATCAATCAGTTGATGCAGCATAGTCAGGGAATCATTGCATATGAATCAGTACATAAGGTACATTGATATTTACCGAAACTGTGTAAGTTGTCTTTGGCATGTGTTGTCAAAGAGGGAGAGTTTGCTGTCATTTCAAGAAATTTCTAAGAAGAATAATTTGAGAAGTTAAGAGGGAGAGTTCTCAGTCAGAGAAAGAAGTTTGAAGATGATGGGAATCAGAATGAAGCTAAGGATATGTTTCTTACTCTTGGTTTCTCTGTGAAATTTCATTGTGCTATGACATGTTGTGTTGCCATCAATGCCAAAGAGGGAGATTGTTGGATACAATTGTCTGAAGGACATTGTTGGATTAGCTATGTGTTGTCTTTGATGTCACACAAATGTCATATCAATTATCACTCTTAGTATCTACCGAGCTCAGTTGGTCAGCTAGGCGGTTTTTAGTGTCTACCAAGTTCTCTCGGGTGTCTAAAGGAAACATGACAGGGTAACAGTGTTAACCGAGCCTCCTCGATTATCGAAGGAAAATTAGTGGTTACCAAGATCTCTCGGTCTCCAAAGGATGTTGCAGAATTCACTGTGGTTACCGAGTTCTCTCGGTCACTGAGGAAATCTTTTCAGGATTAATGTTTACCGAGCAAGGTCGGCCCTTTCAAAGAATTTTGTTATTACAATTTGTTTATCCCAACTGACTGTTATAATAATTATTAGTGCCGACTTGAAAATCTAAATGATTATGAAATGACATATATATAGAAGGTCAAGTGGTGAATAAAAGATATACAACATGCAGAAATCATTTTGAAGAAAGGTGTGTGTGAATTTTGAAGGATGGTCAGATATCCTTGAGGAGCAACAAAGATTTAATTGATCAGTAAGGATCTCGTGAAACAAAATAGAGATCTATATTTAGCAATTTAGTTGCAGGTCATTTCATTGTTACTCTCTAGCAATTGTAGTAGTGATATCAAAATCTCTTAACTGAGTTGGTTTAACAACCATTTTGTAAATCCTCTAACAAGGTAACAGTTCTATTAAATTGTTTCAAGACCTCTTACAAGGCCACTCCTAGCAGGGTGATTAAATCCTCTAACAAGGTCACACCTAACAGTGTGTTTTGTAACTTTTTACCGGGTTGGCTTCTAACCGGGCATCACTTCAGAAGAGTGAAAAATAGTAACTAGTTACATTGGTGGTTTTTCCCATATTGGGTTTCCACGGCAAATCTGGTGTCTCTTGTGTTCATGTTATTTTCTTTATTCATGTAAGCTAATCAGTGATGAATGCTTAAGAATAGTTTAATTATTACACACTTCAAGGATCAAGTTTTCAGCATTTCTCTGTATATTTACCGAGTGACACAGTAAATAATTTGTTAAGATATTTAAGGGATCAGTGGTAATATTTTTGTGGTTAACTGATTCACCCCCCCTCTCAGTTACTGCATCTATATTTCCAACACTTTCATCACCGTACGACCATCTACTCATCATCGTATGACACCCCCTACTTGACCGTGCAGCCTCCCTACATCTGCTCACTCCTTCGTATAGGCTGAGGAGCCGTGTCTAGGTAGTGTGATAGTTTGTTTCTAGGTGTTGTGGTTGGGAACATCATAGTGGTATTAGAGCTGGTGATTCTACCAGCTTTTGGGTATTAAATGAGAGTTTATTCAAGGAAAAGGAGAAGATATCAGTTAGCTGGTGGAATGGTGGACCCCCATGATCCTACCACTGAAGTCATGACTCTTCTGAGAGAGCTCACTAGGAACTAGGTATAGATAAATGACACTCAAGACCTCATGGAAGAGACAATGTGAAAATTGGCTAAAGGCAAGATATCTACTGAGAAAAGTGACAATTATGTCTTAGGAAGGGAAAACCCACAAACTGTACACTCTCTACTATCAATGCCAACTTTCCCTCCATGGATGTAAGAATGATGCAGAGAGAAACCAACCTTCCAGGAAATACAAGCTCAACTTCGGGAAGATTGGAGGAATGCAAATATGGAAGGAGATATATCCTACAAAGATTATGCTGAGCTGAGAATGAGGTACTCTGGCAAAAAAAAACATGGCTATTATAATGACAATCTCAGATGGAAGATGGGGAAAGTTAATCTATCATCCTTTGATGGGTTAGGAACTATTACAGCTCGAGCATGGGTACAAAAAGAAGACACATATTTCCAACTCAACCCTATGCCGAAATATGAGGCCATCAAATTTATTGCACTACATATGGAAGGAATAGCCCATGAATGGTGGCATCATGGCATGGTTACTCTTGACCATGACCAAAAAATTTCCTACATTGAATTCACTGAGAGACTGATAGAACGTTTTGATGGAAGGGATCCAGAACTGAATTTCAAAGAATTGGTTCAATTAAAGCAATCTGAAACAATCGATGGTTACATAACAAAATTTCAGAGAATGTCTATCTTGGTAACAGATATTTTAGAAAGACTATCGATGGTGCTATTTATGGATGGATTGGTGGAGCCTTTGAAGGGATGGGTGAAGGGATTCAACACCATCACACTTATAAAGGCAATTAAGAAGGCACATGACATGGCGATATCTTCCACCAAATATTACTTAGTCCAAACCACTTGTTGCTCCAAGGGAAAAAGATAGTAGACCCCCACCTAGGAGGCCCCCGTTGGATGAGGCAACTAGGTAGGAACTTAGAAGGAAGAAACTTTGTTTCAACTATAAGGAGCCATGGGTGCCGGGACATTGATGCCTCGGCAAAGGAAAAATACATTACATCAAGGTATTGTCCGACGATGAGGAGGAAAAAGCACCAAATGCCAAAGGGGATGAACAACAAGCTTCTAGAGAGGTAAACCTCAATCACATAGAAAGAATAGCCACACTCTTGATGAGAGGAGGAACCATTACTACTTTGGCAAGAACTCCAAGGTGTACTATATTCTAGGTCCGAGGCACCCTCCAAGGGCAATGGGTCATGGTCATGCTTGACAGCGGAGCCAGACTCAATTTCATTAACTCATCACTGGTGAGTCGACAAAGTTTATGTACGAAGGCACACCAGGGATTTGACATCAAGGTGGCAGGAGGAAACTTGTTAAAATGCACTCATTTAGTTCCATAATTGAGCATCACCATGGGGAACCACACAGTGATAGATGATTTCTTTGTGGTCGATTTGGATGACATGGAAGTCATTCTGGGCATTCAGTGGATGGAAAATTTGCATGAATACACATAGAGTTTCAAGTGAATGGAGTTCTCCTTCAAGGTAAATGAAAAAAAAGGTTGTGCTGAGAGGGATGTCGAATGGAGGATTGAAGGAAGTTTCAGCCCAACGAATGGAAGCAATCTTTAAACATGACAATGTGGTCTGGGCTGCATACTATTTTTCCTCGATAGAACCCATACAGGGACAAAGAATTGACCATCAAGATGAAGAACTTCAAGTGGTTTTGGATAGATATCACCAAGTCTTTGCCAACATAGCGCTAGGCATACCACCACACTAGGGGTTTGGACACACTATTGAAATGGAAATCGATGCCAAACTGATTATCACTGTGTCGTAAGAGGTTGAAAGATGAGATTACAAAAATGATACAAGAACTTCTTGACAAAGGTTGGATCAGGCCCAGCTCCAACCCCTTTGCATAATTGGTAGTACTAGTTAAATACAAGGATGAAATGTCATGAATGTGTATAGATTACCACGCGCTGAACAAAAAGACCATCAAGAACAGGTATCCAATTCCCAGGATTGATGAATTACTAGATGAGTTACACGATGCCGTCTATTTCTCCAAAATAGACCTTCATTCAGGGTATCACCAAATGCACATGAGGGGATAAGATATGGAGAAAACAACATTTCATTGCCATTATGGGCATTACAAAATTTTGTTCATGCCATTCAGATTGACCAATGCTCCAGCTACTTTCCAATCTTGCATGAATCACAGTTTTAACAACCAGCTGCTTAAGTTCTTGTTGGTATTCTTCGTTGATATACTAATCTAGAGAAAAAATGGGAGGAGCACTTAAGGCATTTGGAAGAAGTCCTCCGGATTATGAAGACAGAACTTTTGTTCGCCAAAAGATCCAAATGTGAATACTCAGGATGACAAAGATATTATATTTGGAGCACATTGTCAGTAGTCGAGGATTTCAAGTACATCAAGAAAAGATTCAGGCTATCTTGGATTGGCCTCCTTCGAAGACTCTTTCATAACTACATGGATTCTTTGGACTGTGTAGTTACTATAGATAGTTCATGAAGGGGTTCTCATAGCTCAGTGCACCACTCACCGATTTGACAAAGAAAGGGTCTTTTCAATGTAATGAACAAGAACATCAGACTTTTGAGAAACTCAAGGAGATTATGAGTTCTTTCTCAGTCCTTGCACTTCTAGATTTCACTCAACCTTTCATCCTAGAGTGTGATGCCTATGTAGAGGGTATCAAGGTCATCTTAATGCAAGACTGCCACCCTATTACTTTCGAAAGTCAGAAGCTCTCAGGAGCCAAACATTTGTATTCCATATATGAAAAAGAAATGCTGGCCATGATGCATGCCTTGACAAAGTTTTGGTAGTACCTCATTGGGGCCAAGTTCATTGTCTGTACAGACCACAATAGCCTCAGACATTTTTTGGAATAGCAGGAATTGAAAGAGCAACAACAGAAATGGGTAAGTAAAGTCCAGGCTTTTGACTTTGACATTGAGTATGTAAAAGGAAAACATAATGTAGTGGTTGATGCCTTGTCAAGAAGGTTGACCATATGTTCCTTATCTCAAATATCAGTGGATTGGAAAGTGCATTTGTTGGTCGAATACTCCAAGGACACGTTCGCATGCCAACTCCTAGACAAAGAAATATAGGAAGATAGGTATAAGGTGGTCGATGATATTATTTTCTACAAAGGCAAAATTTACCTGGTGCACGAATCCAAGTTAAAGAAAAAAATCTTGAAAGAAATGCATGATTTGCCTGTAGTTGGGCATCAAGGGTACTTGAAGACCTACTGATAGATTAGGGAAAGGTTATCATGGAAGGGCCTAAAGAGTGATATATTATGCTACATCTAGGAATGCTTCACCTATCAATAAAATATATCCGAACACACTCTACCGACAGGTTTACTTCAACCATTACAAATTCCAGAGAAGAAGTGGGATAGCATCTCAATGGATTTTATCTTTGGGCTCCCTAAGGCATAGGGGAAGAAATGCATCTTTGTGGTAGTCAACAGATTAACCAAGTATGCACATTTCTTTGCTATCCCAGTAGAGTTTTCAACCTCATAGGTAGAAGACTTGTTTTCTGAGAGGTGTTCTGCCTGTAGGGACTCCCTCGAAACATAGTGAGTGATAGAGATAGCCGCTTCCTTAGTAATTTATCGAAAGAATTGTTTCAACTAGTAGGGACATATTTGTCACCAAGCACCAGTTACCACCCCCAAACTGAAGGACAAACATAGATTGTGAACAAATGGCTAGAAGGTTACCTCAGGAATTATGTTTCAGCACAACAGAGGGCATGGGTAAAATGGCTACACCTGGGAGAGTACACTATTACAATACCACTTTCCACATGTCCATTGGAATGGAACCTTTCAAAGATTTGTACGGTTATGAACCTCCTTCATTTGTGGATTTGGCTCTCAGTGATAGTCATGTGTCAAATGCCAAGGACTGGCTACATGAAGGAATAGTTATTTTAAGGTCACTAAAGGAAAATCTCTAGTAGGCTCAGAATCAACAAAAAATGTATGGTGAAAGGCACCAAATTGAGAGGCATTTTGAAGTAGGGGATCTGGTATACCTCTGACTTCAACCATATAAACAATCTTCTCTGAGAATTGCTAAAATTCAAAGAATTCAAAGCATTAGTTGAAAACCAAACTGGGAAGAAAATACAAATCCTAAGATCAAACAACTGAGGTGAATATATTTCTGAAAACTTTAAAGAATTTTGCATTTCTATTGGGAGTAAGAGGGAGTATACAGTACCTTATAATCCTCAACTGAACGGAAAAGTAGAAAGAAAATATAGAACTATTATTGAAGCTGCCAAGGCTATGATGCATGATCAAAATCTTCATACCTCTTTTTGGGCCGAAGCATCTATTACTATTGTATACATTCAGAACAAATGTCCTCACTCTATTCTAGAAAACATCACACCTGAAGAAGCCTTTCCATGAAAGAAACTAGATCTAAGTCATCTTAGAATCTTTAGATGTCCTATATATGTTCACATTCCTAAAGATAAGAGAACCAAACTAGATCCCTTTGGAAAGAAAGGAATATTTGTCGGTTACAGTGAAACTACTAAAGGATATAGGGTATACTTACTAGGACAGAAATCCATTGAAATTAGCAGAGATCAAATTTGAAGAAGACATTTCTCTGAAAGTTTCTACACTCACAGAAGGAAAAAATGAGAATCACATGGAGAATACTATAGAAAATGATGAAATTGACAATTAAAGGGAGAATATTTTTCAAGATGATGAGAACCAAAGAGAGAACATAATAGAAAACAATGAACTTCCTTCGTCTTACCTTGAAAATGTTGAAATTCCTAACAGCAAGAAAAGACCATTATGGGCAAGAAAAATGATTGAGGAGAATGATGTTGAACCAGATGAAATATCTAAAGAAAGTAAAAGGACAAGAAATCAGAAGTGCCATCTTGCACTTATGGAAGAACTTACAAAATCCGAATCATCTAATGTTAAAGAAGCCCTAGCATGTCAAGCCTGGAAAGATGCGATGACCGAAGAATGCCAATCTATTATAAAAAAATGATGTTTGTGAAGTAGTGCCTAGATCTAAAGGGAAAACAACCATCTCCTCCAGACGGCTATTCAAAGTCAAATATGCTTCTGATGGTAGTATTGAAAAACATAAAGGCAAATTTTTTGCCAAAGGTTTTTCTCAAAAGGTCAAAATTGACTACGAAGAGAACCTTTGCTCCATTTGCTCGATACACTTCTGTAAGAACTATTATAGCCATTGCAGCATCCAAAGGGTGGAAGATACATCAAATAGATGTAAAGACAATATTTTTAAATGGTTTTATTAAAGAAGAAGTATATATAGAACAACCAGAAGGTTTCATCACCCATGACAATAATTATGTTTGCAAATTGAAGAAATCACTTTACGGTCTTAAGCAAGATCCTAGGGCTTGGTAGGAATGAATAGACAGTTATCTCTCCAAGTTAGGATACTCCAAGAATGAAGCTGATCCTAATATATACTTCAAAATATTCAAAGGTGAAATGGTAATTATAGTTCTTTATGTTGATGACTTATTGATAACAGGAGAAGATCATCTTATTGCTAAATGCAAACAAGAACTCATAAATGAATTTGACATGAAGGATCTAGAGTTGTTACACTAATTAGGATTAGAAGTGTTACAAGAAGAAAACCATATTTTTCTAAATCAAAGAAAGTACACTAAGGACATTTTGACTAGATTTGGCATGAAGGAGTGTAAACCTTTAACCACTCCGATGGAAACAAATCTTCATAAACTCAAAGATGAAGGAACAAATTCAGAGCCTACAGATCCTTCATATACAGACAACTAATTGGATCACTTATGTTCTTGGTAAACACTTGTCCTAATATCTGTTATGCTACTAATGTATTAAGTCGTTTCATGTGTGAACCTAAGAACATCCACTTAACAACCGCTAAACATATGCTAAGATACTTATGTGGTACAATTGAATTGGGCCTAAAATATGAGAATGTTGAGATACAACTTCAAGGGTTCACTAACTCCGATTGGGCTGGAAATTCAATCGATCGTAAAAGCACTATAGGATGTTGCTTTAGTCTTGGATCATAAATGATTTCATAGTTTAGTAGAAAACAATCAGTTGTTGCTCAAAGTTCTACTAAAGCAGAATATATGGCCGCTTCTATGGGACCTCGAGAAGCAGTATGGTTAAGGAAGTTACTATTTGGTTTTTTGGCAAGCCTCTAAAACCTACAGTAATTTATTGTGACAATCAAAGTTGCATTAAGCTTTCTGTAAATCCAATTTTTCACAATTGCTCCAAACACATAGAAATTCCTTATCATTACATAAGAGACATGGTGGACAAAATTATTATCAAACTCATCTACATCAGTATTGAAGAACAAAATGTTGATATTTTTACCAAGACACTTGCAAAGTTGAAAACCGAGTACTTCAGAAAGAAACTTGGTATGGTTAATTTGTGATTAAATTTATGATATTTCATCTCAAAATTATGTAAATTAATGTATTCATGAATAAAAATAAAATGACAATATTGTGTATTTTTGAAAGATGACAATCTTTCATGTGTGTGAAGTCGCTATTGTAAGGTGACGACCTACAATAGTTTGACTTAATTAAGTTATTATTAATCCAATTCCAAATTTAGTTGAGGATTATGATAACTAGTGCTTCAAGTTTTGATTTGGATTGCGCTGGATATATTGACACCTATACTTATCACTAAATCCAGTTCCAAATTGAGTCGGGGATTGTGATAAAATTCTTCTATTAGGTTGAGTACATTAAGCTTGTATTCTGAATCATTCCGACAACTCTGATACAAAATGATTAAGTGTTATTCTATAATCCAGTTCCAAATTGAGTTGGGGATTTCAATAACACTCACATCTTGTGATTATCAATATTCTCTCACTAAGAGGGAGTGTTAAATTATAGTGTCGATTTGATTGATTTATATAATTAATGAATTGTATTATAATGCTTAGTCGACTACACATATATTAAATCGGGGCTTATCAAATATCTGACACATTCATTGAAATTGACTTAGTCGATTAGTAATGTTACGATAACTAGTATTCGGTAGTTATCATAACACATTTAATAATTTGTTACAATAAATATCAAATGATAGTTATATGTAACATCAAGCATTGTTAATTGAATATAATGATAGCCATATATTATGATACGTTGTGACTGTATACAAATGAATTGCAATGTCGAAAGGGCATGGCTATGTGAGACATGGCCCTACATGGCTTAAGCCATGTAGGGTCATGTCTTTACACAAACATGACTCCTCACAATATATTTAATGTTATTTGTATGTGCTGGGAAAGAAATCAATCATAGTGACATTTCTTCTCCTCTACAACATACTTGAATATAATTCATAAAATACATAATTACACTTGCATAGATAATATATTATAGAACAATACAAGAGTATTAGTTTTTCTCTATCTAAGATCTTACATTCCTAACACTTATAAGTATAATAGAGAGAATGTGCCAACTCAAAAAAGAAAACATGGCAATATCTATTTTAAGACATCAAAAGGAAAGAAAGAAATGATACAACATCACTTAAAGAAAGAACACACACCATAACATCAAGGAAGTAGACTCAACTGAAGGCAATATAAGTGGATATCAAATATTGACATATAGCCATCATAAAGAAGAGATAACAATGAGCATCATGTGGAACAATCACTAAAATTCATGCCACTAGGAGAAACTAGAGATCACAAACAGGTGTAGTGATCAAGTTTTCTTGCACAAGGAGAAGGTTCCAAGGTTATAAGTGGTGCTAGGTTTAGTGTCTATCTAAATTTATTAGGGTACAATGATTTTAAGTATTTACGGAGAAACATAATACCAAATTAGGAAAAAAAAAACTATGTATATGGTTATTATTGGAGTTGATGAGTAAACAACCCACAGCTCCCAAGAACACCTGTACGCAAACACCTATCAGAAAAAGAGGGAGAAACAAGAAGCTAGAGAGGCCTGAACGCATGGATCCATGAAAGAGGATACATTCTTGATGTGCAAAAACAAAAGTTACAATTCAATAAAATGAATGTTTCTCAATAAGATTACAAAAGAGATCAATCCTTATAAAAGGAGATCAAAACCCTAAAAATGGAAAACCCTAGGTTGCACATTAATTATTAAATGCCTAAAGTTTAGCTCAAGTAGAAAGAGATAATAAGTGACTTAGTAATAAAATCAATATGATTTAATTAATAAATAAACACTTTATTACTTTAACACCCCCCCTTAAGATGAACTTTGGGAGAAGCTAAAAACCTAGAAAGAACTACTGAAAGCAAATGGGTCCCGGCAAAAAAGGGCTTGATTAGGTACCCAAGTACAAAAGAGAGTCTCTATAAAGCAGAGAAATAGAGAAAACCACTTGGGAAAAACTCTACTTCAAAAAGAGACAAAGACTAGTCTGAAGGAATGAAGAAGCCTCCAAAACTAGGAATGTTCTAGAAAATAGGAACAAGGATGAACATGTAGAACATCATTGAAGCAAGAAGCTACAAACTCTGTCAAGAAGTAACTGATGATCTGAAGATCCTCCACTGAAATATGACCATGTAGAGAAGACTGTAATCTACATGAGTGCCCTCAAATGACATGACTCGAATCAGGAGGTAAATAAAGGCAAATAACTAAAGTTGAAGATACAAAATACTGTAATTTACATGAGTGACCTTAAATGACACTACTCAAATCAGGAGGCAAACAAAGGAAAACACCTGAAATAAAAAATATAGATGGCATATAAACACCAAAAGTCTGAAGAGCTGATCAATCAAAGCTAGAAGAGTGCGTCCAAAAATAGGAAAGAAAGAGTGTCCACATGGTAAATGATCCATCTCACCAAAATGCATAGATACCTAGCCACTGCATCCACCTAGTACATAGAATCAAATACTAAATACATAGCTCACACTATCGAACCAAGGAAGTAGTAGAACCAACAGTAGAAACCCCCCATAATGCTGACAAGGGAGTATGATAGGTACACTAAAAATATCATCCAATATGAACTGCATGATGAAGAAGATCCAAACACAAATAAAGATACCTAAGGCTAATGTCATCAGAGGAATGCTCACATGAAGAAAGTAGATGGAAAATAAAGGAAAACATCAAACCCCCTTGGCACTTTACACTAGTACAATCGGCACCGGTTTTCGATGGAAAAATGGTCAAATTTTTCACCAAAACTAGTCGAATAATCTACAAATGGTTTGGTCACTATTTTTTTAGTCAAAATTTTGACATATCATTGTTAACGTAGAATGTTCTATGCCAATCTTGGTTGAAACTGACATTTGCAATTGGCAGGTTTATTCATCGAACTTGCGACCACTGTCGGTCGAAAAGTTTGGCCCATGCCGACCAGGATGCCAAACCCATGACGCTAAATTTTGACACAGAGTGGTCAATATGTACATCAGTCTTGGTGTGGGTTTTGACCAAAATTAGTTAAAATTTAGATGAATGTTGGTTGAAATGTTTGGCCCATCCGACCAGGATGCCAAACCCACTATGCTTAGTTTTGATGCAGAATGGTCAGTTTTTAGACCAGACTTGGTGAGGGTTTCGACTATGGTTAGTCAAAATTTTGACCAAATATGGAATGTTAAAAAAAAAACACCTGAAGATAAATATCCAGAGTAATCACCAACGACATCCTGGTCAGTGATTAGTCTAGATATTTATCTTCAGGTGTTACTTTGCATTAATATATATCATTGTGTATTTTGTGTGATGTCCTATTCTTGAAATAAAAATTTAATAATAAATAATAGTAAAATATAAATAAAAAATATATATATATATATATAATATATATTATAAATAATATATATAATAAATAATTAGAATAACATTATAAGTGGGAAGCTGATCTGGATCATCTGATCTAAAGGTGATAGAATAGTAGGGCCGTGATGATGAGTGTGACCAAGCTTTGGCATAGGTATCCAAAAGGCCCCATATAATTGTAGGGCGAAGCAATTGAATAACTCGTACCCTACAATTCTATGGGTCAATAATATAATATTATAATAATATTATAATAAACTTAGCATATATCTAAAATATTATAGAGCTTTCCTATAGTCGTTATAATGCATCGACTACATACTAAACCAAAATCTCTTAATAGCCAATGTCTATTAATTAATGATAATAACATTGAGAAAATGGGCAAAGAGGCACGATGGGATACTTACGGGTTCCTCTATGTTGTGAATGGATGCCCACCTTCAACCAAGGAAGATACATATGCAACTTAGGCTCCAAACTTGGAGGATGGTGTGGGGGTAGATTGGAAGAAACAAAGAGAATAGAAATATACAAATTAGATTGGGATTGCAGGGACAAAATAAGGAAGTTGTCTAATATATGTCAAGTGATTTATATGGTGTCAGCGATAAATATACTGCAATAGAATAGACCTTTAAGAATATCAATTTGATTTATGATGAGAATGGTGAAGGCATGTAAGAAATAAGAATATGAGGAATAGAATATAATATGTAAGATGAGCAATTCCAATGAAAGCAAAGGATTGACATCTGAGAGTACATGGCAATTATAATCTATTGTATCTAAATAAGGATCGATGAATATCATACATTATCATGGTTGCTGAGTTCTAGATAACCATTGTATAGAAGACAACAATTAGAGATAACAAGCAATCAACAATCATGCATGGTTCAATTTTCATAATAGATCCATCTATGCAATTCTTGGATATATACGATTGAGTTAGCAATTACAAAACATTAGCATATTGAATATCCATCATATTTAAAGGAAATGATCAATTGTAGATAGCTATAAGACACTATTATTATCAATACACAATCCATAAGATTAATATGGTTAGCATCAAATAAAGCTACAATAGTGACCAGAAGAAATGAAACCTCTTAATAATATGATCAATGATAATCAAGAATGTTGAATTGACTCATTGAAGTAAGTCAACGATTAATAGTTATTAAGAAAGGATGCGATTACAACATAAAGCATGTATTCATCATAAAACTAATGCATCGTTTGGACTTGAATAAAGATTAAAAAATTAATAATTAAGTATGGAAGGTATTGCAAAATATTATATCTTAATTCTATATAGTATGATGATATCAGAGTCATACACACACACACACACACACCCGCGTGTGCTATTAAGGATTAGCATATCTGAATTAGATATGTATATATGCCATCACATGATCAAACTATGGAATTCATTCAATACTGTATCAAGTAAATGTTGAAGTCTAAAACTATGATTAAATATGGAATGAAGTATTTATAATTATATATTGACACCTTATTTAATCCTATATACTATTTGACTCAAGGAAGGAAGTTGTAATGTTACCAAGGAGGGGCTTGTGTAAATCCAAGTAATGACTATCTATCCCAAAATAAGGTGGGGGTCACCATCCCAATAGTTTGGGCTTGGACTCCAAACTCTTTCAACAACTAATCTCCTAATGGATTGTCAATGTCCCCTATGAAAATATCTTTAATCATACTCTTATCTTGAATGAATTCCTAATACACAAATTCACCGTTAAACCTTCACATTACCCTATGAGGGTTTGGAATAGTTTGCACAAAATTTTGGATATCTTAATTTGTTAATACTAAATGGAATTAAATTCCACAAAATCCAAAATGACTATGATTCAATGCTCTAACATCTACAATAAATGGTTCTCCAAAAATATACCATATAGACCTTAAGAAAATGTTGGAACAAGACTGTTTAATTGAACATAATCATGAAATATTGCAGAAAACCCAAACTTCATTAATCATAGACTGATTACATCAACTTCCTTACCCATTCTTTAAAAAAAAAAAAAAAAGGATTGTTAAATGATTTAGCATTCAAAACATTATGGCTTAAACTATATCAAGTGACAACATGTTATGGCATGTCATTACATTTAGACTCATCACAAAAGTAGAATGATAGGTGAAAGACTATTTTTCCAAGACTTAAATTGAAGACAAGGGCAGACATGGAAAACAAAGAACATAAGGACAAATATCCAGCCCAAAAAGTGTGTAGTTCTACTGGAGGCTGCATTGTCGAACATGACAGTGCATAATGAAGAGTTTTTACAATCATTGTGATGGGATGCCAAGGGAAGAGAATGACAATCTTTTACGCCAAATAATAGTGGAAAACATGAAAAGGGATAGCCTTCATGATGGCCGGCATCAACCATGCACACCAACCATTTAACACATTAGATAGCACTTTGTGGAGATTTATCAACTATTTGACTAAATGTCAAAGGGAGTGAAATGCTATAGGTTGTAAGTTTGCACAAAGAATTTCATTTATAACCAGCTGAGAGCTTATATGAATGAAAGTAGAAGAATTTTATATAAAATAGTTCCAAAGATAGTAACAAGATAGTGAACTGAAACACCAAGAAATGCATGAGTCTAGAACATAAAGGTCTATGAAAAACAAGGTCAAAGGCAAGTAAATGGATGATGATGAGCACAATGATAGTACATGATAAAACATGACATCTTTCCTGCCTTGTAGATTCCAATTGGTAAGAGATGTGACATGTTATAGTTCCAAACGACAGTGGCAAGGTGCCTTTACTAGTGCAAGTCAATAAGACATGTTAGACCATGCTTGATATAGTGCATTTATCTACATTGGTCAAAGGTACATAACTGCCAACATGTTATGGCATGTCACTACATTGAGATTCCATCACTAACATTGAAGACAAGGGCAGATGTGGTAAATAGAGAACATAAGGACAAATATATGGTACCTAAAAGGATAGAAACTCCAAAATGTCTGACAATCCTATTGGAGGCTAAATTGTTGGATAGGACAATGCATAATTAGGAGTTTTTACAGTAATTGAGACAAGATGAAAAAGGTAGCAAATGACAATCTTTTACACTAAATAACAATTGCAAGTATTAAATGGAGAGTCTTCATGAGGGCTCGCATCAACCAAGCACACTAACCATTTGACAAATGAGATAGAACTTTGTGGAGATTTTTAAACTATTTGATTAAATGTCAAAGGGAGTGAAATGCTACAGTCTATAACTTTTCACAAAGAATGCCAAATATAACCAATTAAGAGCTGCTATGATTAAATGTAGAGAAACTTTTCTTAAAACAATTCCAAAGAAATTAAGAAGGCAGTGAATTGCAACAACTTGAAATGCATGAGTCTAGAAGGTGAAGGAATATGAAAGACAAACTTAGAGACAAGTAACTAGAGGAAAGTGAGCACAATGACAGTATATGATAAAACATGACATCTTTTATTCTTTGAAGGCTCCATTTGGCAAGTGATGTGACACATTACAGTTTCAAATGATAGTGACAACATGCCTTTACTAGTCCAAGTCAAGAACACATGTTATGCCATGCTTGTCACAGTAAGTTTATCTACATTGGCTAAAGGTACATAACATCAATGATATAATGACGTGCTTGCCTAAAGATGATAGTTATGAATTAAGAATAGAAGATAGGAATTGATTTAACACTTCACCTACTCAAAAACACAAACCAATGAAATAATCCAAATTAGGCCAAGAGAGGTTGACACATTCAATAAGAGAATACTTACACAAAATGAAGCTGAATCATGCCAAACAAGTTGACTATTGGCCCTTCCAGTTTGTTATTTGATAGTTTCCTGACAATGACACATTCAAAATGCACTTATGAGCAAACACCTAGAATAGATGAAATTGATTAAATAATGAAGGTATGTTAGTTTGAGCTTCACTTGGTTTCAAGAATACTTTAATATTCTCTACTTAACAAGGCCAACCACATGAAGGTGGAAGCTAATCTGGCCTCACCTCCCCTCCCCCTAACATCAATCTAAATTCACCATTAATATCTAATTACAAACTTCATTCATCCATTTATGAACTATAACATTCAATCAATACAATCAAATAACATTCATTAATATGATATAACATTCATTAATACACAACACTATTCAAGAATTCATTAACACATAACAATATTCATTAACATGACATATAATTCAATATTAATACACAACATTCATAGATAATTACTTAAAACAACGTTCTTTCATTATCCAAAAAAGTTAATCAAACAAGTTTTATCAAAGAGCATTTTTAAGAAATCATTTCTTTTTTGGGTTTTTCTTAGATTTCTTAAGGTAAAGGATGAGAAGAGCATCAATATATTCCTCCTCTTGTGGTTGTGATCTCAAATTATGATGCTTCCTCATGTCTTGAGGAGCACAAGGTTGTTACACTAAAGGGGGGTCTATTGCAATAATAAGTAAATGGGTTAAATTCGCATACTTTTTTTTACTGTACATGTATTTCATTAACCAGTAGAACTTAACATGCATTTTTCCTTTCCTGAAAATGCCACATCATGTACAATAACATTTTGATCTGCCACCACCTCAACATGCTCAAAATGCTCTAAAATATTAAAAAAAAGGTTACACGACCAATTGCAATTAAAGATGTTAAATTCTATTAATAATTACGTAATTTATTTCCAATAGAAAATTAATACATCCACCACTGTGATGCACATCATGGCCTTTGTCACACCCAAGTTGATAGGATTTGAAGGCTACAGTGAAATGTCATCCGCGCTGTCATCATGAAATAGTCAATTTTTGTTCAAAATTAACTATTCAATTTGATTTACTTTTCATTTGACCAATTTACCTGTGTCTCATTTGGTGCAACAGATTCTTCGTTATGGATTTTAGATTCTTGGCATAGGCATGCATCCATGACTTTATGGCCTTCCTTCAAGGCTATTCTATTATCTTCATTTGTGGGCTCTACATTGAATTTTGTGCCCTGTATTTTTTGTTTAATATTGTCACTTTTGCATGTATGATTTGATTAAACAAAATTGTTTGCAACCTTATATATAAAAATTTGATATGAAATTCCAATGCTGCTACTTACAAGTCGAGAGTGAATTTTCATATAGCCACCAGACCAAGTTTGTGTTGGCCAACCTTTTTTAATCTCGCTTCTTTAGCTTTTGATGTGTCTTGCAGTCTATGAAAAGTTTGAAACATGTTAGATTATATATTTACAAAGATCACTAATTAGTGCATGATTACATTCTACTTAATACTATCATGACATACCTTCTTTTTTCATCTTTTGGTTGAATTCCTCTACCCTTTAGCCTTTTCTCTTTTGCATCTTCCATTATTTCATTCCACTCCATCGGTGGAATCATAGGAGGATGCTCGTACTTTGGGTTATCCTTTAGAGCCCTTCTATATTGGTCCCTCACAATCTTTATATGTTTGGATGCTTTTTTAAGAATCATGGCAATGTCAAAAGTTTTATTTCCAAAGAGGTCCTCTAAAGATTTAATGAGTTGTTTTTTTAAGTCAGCATCCTGTTCATTCCACCTGTTTTGAAAAAAACAAAATCATTAGGTATCATAACTTTAATATAGTACAATAAATGGAAGATAAGAAAAATATTGTACCAATATTATGAAGCTACGTACCTTTTACATATGGTGGACCCAAATAGCTTCAATGTCATTTCAAAAAGAGTATCATAAAAAACATCATTTCCTAAAAAAACATCATGGGATTATCAGTCCAAAATGAGTTATGTATAAGTAAACTACAATTACACTGTAAATAATAACAATTTTAAAGCACCTGGAAGCTTTGGTACTTTTAATGGAAACATATTTTTCTTATTCAACAATGATATCCCCACAAATGAACTAGTACTAGTAACACAGGCTAATCCAGGAAATGGTTGAGCTTCACTAGTACTGGTCTATGTTCTTGTACCAGGTGTAGGTGTATCTATTAGTGCAAAAAATAGGTCCATGTAGTGTATAAAATTCACAGAAGAAAAATAATCAATGCATGATTAGCACATAACAAAATATAGAAAAAACAAGGTTTTACCAGTTGTAGCTGGTACAGAGGAAGATGTCTGCAAGCTCCTTGTTGCGGACAATGCAATTGACAATATTGGATTGTTGATTGAAGGAGGCATCTGCACTTCATCATGAGCTGAAGGATACATTGTTAGCAAAGGCATTTGCAATGGATAAAGATTAAATGGGGTACTAGAAGCATCCCAAAATAAGTTGAGTCAATAATGCATACAAAGGTTAAATGAGAGGTTAAAGGTTTAAGGATTATTTACATGAAGGCTGTGCGTCACTGCAACCCTCACCATATTGACCATGTTTCATAGATGTCAAAAAATTCTGTAAGAAGAACACATCATATTTTAGATCATGATCCATAAGATCTATGTATAAAATATAAACATCTATTGAACTTTAATTATTGCTCAAGATTAATTACTACTTACATTCATACAATTGACTCTACGTATCAATTCATCTTTGAGTGCCTCTGTCTCCTCAGTTTTGTTTGGTTCCATGACAAGGTTAAGAATTTATTTACTATATTTATTTAGAATTTGAGTAGCCATGAATACAGGGTTAGTGCTACATGTGATGTCATCTATAAATGCCACCTCAATTTCAGATCCCAATTGATTTGTTGTCATTTGTGCTTTTCCCTATCAATAAGTATGAAGTTGTGACATCAATATCAGTAAAATTCTATCAAAATAACTCTAAAGCCATAAAGAAAAGAACATAATAATATGACATTTGTTTCTATATAATTTGTAGAATTACACTATTTAAGGTTTACCTTTGATGAAGAAGGTGCACTGTGAGTAACATCCCCGCCTGTATCTTGAGGTGGATCCATGTCGCCCTATGACAAAGATTAGTAATTCTTAGCAATCAACAGCAAAATGAAAGTAATAAACTTACCAAAAAAAATTATTAATAAAATAGTAGATTGTATATTGGAGTCAATATTAATTGGAGGTAGTTGGTTTAAATGTTATACTTAACAGTCCCATGATAGGGAATTTTTTTGTATCTACACAATTCAAATTGTAATCTATCAGAAGCTCTTTCCCTGCACTTATTGATTTTATCATACATATAAATACATGATTTCCCTCGCGTGCCTCGAATATACAATTTCACCGCTTATTAGTTGACACAGGTCGAGAAATATTTATAAAACCTACAATATTCCTTGTTTCTTTTGGCCTTCCATCAATATACATAGCAAGCCTTTTAGTTTGATCATTTAATTTTTATTGTATACAATTTGCTGACAATGCATACCTACACATACTTTTTTTATATTGCACAATCCGCATCCAATTATTGTAATTGTAACAAGGTCCTACATACTCCATCAATTCAACAACTTGATTATAACTGACCTTTATGCCATCCATGGAAAATAAGCCCAAACCATGTAATGAAGATGGAGCTATGTGATATATCCTTTAGTTAATAGAAAAATCAGTGTTAACTGGAGGTAGTTCCTTGGGTACCCATTCTTTCTGAAGATGTGTGTACCTTAAGGGAACCTTCCTATTGCCTTTGGTCTCATTATCATAAGAACATGACCCCCCTCAGCAAGGAAAAATTGTATTTATTTATTGAATTTTCTTCTAATCTTTTGACCTCTAGTTGATCTCCCTATTTTAGACCTACTAGATGTCTCACTTTTGTCTTCTATTCCCGCATTTTCCTCACTTCAGGAAGACAGATCAGATAAATACCTATTTGGTGATACCTACAATTCATCAAATGAGAGACATAGTAGGATCTATATATTTTTCTGACTAAAGAGAAGGAAACCAAATAATAAATTATACTTGTCGATCTATGTCAAAGGCGTTAAATTTCCCGCTTATGTAAATTATTTATCTTAAGTTAGCCAAAAATTACATGATATGTAAGCTACAAATTACATAGAAGACAAAATTTACATGATGCAAAATATACTCCATGACATTAGAGTTCAACACATAATAACTGAGATATACAAACATACAATTCAAACAAATTTCTATGAATAAATCAATACCTCATACGTGACATTGATCATACCTTGACATACATTTCATTGATCTACAAACATGCAAGTCAAACAAATTTCTATGAATAAATCAATACCTCATACGTGACATTGATCATACCTTGACATACATTTCATTGATCATGTTATTGATCATCCTCCTCATCCATGTCATCATCATGACTATCATCATCATCATCATCATCATCATCATCATCATCATCATCATCATCATCACCATCGTACTTGTCACCTTGATCATCATCATCATTGTCATCATCATCATGATCAACACCACCACCATCTTCATCACCATCAACATCATCATCTTCATCACTATTAGCATGACCATCATCATCATGACCATCATCACCTTGATCAACACCATCTTCATCACCATGATCATGATTGTCACCATCATCACAATCATCGTCAACATCACCGGAATCATCATTGTCAGCATCACCAGAATCATCATCATTTTCTTCTTCTTCTTCATTTTGTAACAGTTGTTCGTGATCATCATTTACTTCATCTTATGATTCTTCATTATATTCTTCTTCCATCACATTATACTTTACCGGCCTTCCTCTTGGATCATGTCTAACAACAAATGACCAACCTACTTTATGTGGAACGCCAAAGTAAAACACTGGCTCACACTGGCTTGGAAGAACATATGGCTCATCTCCAACTGGCTCAAATGACCTTGTATTAATCATTGTAAATCCACTATCATGTTCAATAACAGTCCTATCGGGATCATTTTGATTCAGTCGTAGCTTGTACCATTTGACGACAAATAGAACTAATTTGAATGAATTAAAGTTGCACTCAAGTATATCATCCAAAATTTCATAGTATCGATTTTCAGATTGTTGAGGATGTATGTCATTTCTAGATGAAATATTAGTGATCTCAAAGACTGCACTTATCCCAGAATCACAAGTTTTCTTCATGTCGTCTAACTTTTTTATGCAAAGTTTATGGCCATGGTAGTACACAGCTTTCTGGTGTTTGATCTATAACTATTCAAACATGTCAAGACTATTTACATCGATCTGTGAATTGATATTAAAGTTATGGGTCATGGTTAGTAAACTTATACATACCTTTCTACCTCTTAAACCATATGCTAGATTAAGTACCATTAGTGTAACATTGGGATCTCCATTACGATGAGCTTCTTTAACCAATGATGCAACACCATCCCATGTTAATGAGAAACCATTTTCTTGAGATTGTTGAATCCATACAGTCATCCAATCAAGATTGTTTACAATATACAAATGTAGTGCATTCCACTCACGTCCAACTGTAAAGAAAACAAATACACCACTTAGAAACAACTTATATTTAAGATTTATAAGAATTAATAAACTACAATAATATCATATAATTACCTCTCACTTTCCTCAATCTACCTTTCCCCATCAAGTACTCCCCTTCAAATTTGTTAATAGAGTTGGGATCCCAAATGCGGTCTACATGGATATTTTCTACAAACTTGGGAAGATATTCACTAATGTACACCATGGTATGGGATACCATATATCCCTACACCATAGAACCCTCAAGATGTGCTCTTTATCGAACCAAGCCCTTCATAAATTTCAAGTGCCTGTCAACCATCCACATCGACCTAGTTTGTATAGGTCCACACACTAGTACATTTGAGACCTTTTTCTGATGGCAGGTCGTCTGAATTGGGACAGTTTACCGTCAATATAATGACACCACCTGACATCACAATTTTGCAGTAAAAAAAACTGACAGTTTCGATTGGCATCATAATTATGATGATAATGGACGTCGCAAGAAGGGGGTGCCAACAAGGTGAACCTGGCATTGGACCTATTTGTGGTCATCCCAATTGCAATGCCTATCTATCGCAAAAAATAAAAATGGTGGCGACCCGTCAGAACCTTCCAATGGGTTGCCATTGTTTATAATTTGTTTGCCGACGAAGATGCTGTTAGTGCAACAGATATCTGTCGAAAGTGTATGATGGATATATGTTGTTTGTTGTTTTTAATGACAACGATGCTGTACATGCGACGGAGACCCATCAGAATTTTACAATGGCTATCTGTCATTTATAGTTTTTTACTGACAGTGATGTTGTACATGCGACGACTGGATGTCAGATTGTTGTGACAGATAACCATCATTATTTTATGGCCGTCGCAATTGCGACACAAATCAATTTAAAAAAAATATATATATATTTTTCATTCAGGTTGGTATCAATTCAGAAGTGATGCAGGAGCATCCTAGGATTCCTGGCAATCCTGTATCAACCAAAAATATGTTTGTCTTTGATAGTAGATTATTTGTTTTGATCTTGGTTTGGTGGATTTTTTGCTCAATTTGGGATACTGGTTTCTCAGTTTGTGTGGTTACCAAGGTGCTCAGTCTCTGAAGAATGCTCGGTGACTAAAGGCATCAGTTCATTGGCGCTCAGTAATAACTGTGTTGCTCGGTCATGCTTGGCGTGGTCGGTTGACTGGCACTCGGTTATTTCCTCTGTTGCTCGGTGTTCTTACTTACTGACTGGATTATTTGGATGAATCAGCTTGGCCGACTGGTGCATTTAATTTGGGTTGTGGTCCTCGAGTTATGGATTGGCTGTTGGATGTGTGGGGACCCAGATCTAGCATGTTGCATTCTTCTATGCAGATTTGATGATCCTTAGGGCCATCTTTTGAAGAGTTTATTTATTTTGTAAGGTTATGTGAGAGCCGACTGATGTTTTAGCATTTAATATTTGTTTTTGGAGATTTATTATTTCATCAGCTGACTTGTGGCTAGGAATCAATATTTATAGGATGCTTGGGTAGTTGTTTAGGGCATCATATTGTTGGTTGGAATGTTAGTAGCCTGTGATCTTAGGAGCAAAAAGATTGCTTGGAAGTTTGAGTACAAGTTTAGATCTTTCCTGGGTGCCTACCAGTGTGTTGCCTGTTGTAGACCTGGACTATCTGGATGCTGATGTTGGGGAAAAGATTTGGATCCTGTGAGATCTTATAGACTGTTACTTGCTTTGTAATTGGTCGTAACTGGGAAGGCCTTATAGCTCGAAACATTGCATGTAATCGGTGTTTTCATGAATAGAGACTTTTGTTTCATTGCAGATCTATTATTGTTATTGTGTATTTCTACTGCATATTGGTTTGGCTGCAAGGTCGGTTTGTCCTTAATTGGATTCACCAACCTTAATTGCATTAGGTGGTATCAGAGCAAAGTTTGTTCCTATATGAGAAAAGTTTGTTCCTGTTGGAGCTGAGTAGATCTTGTGTATCTAGATCTTGATTTGAAGATGCCTCTGAGGAGAAATCGTGAGATCTCTGAAGAAGAAGAAACTACTGGTGAATTCTGTCTTGATGATTTTAGGGCTTTATAGAAATAAGTGCAAGACATACAAGAGGAGTTGAGAAAGAAGAAGCCTACTTTGAAGGAAGATAGTGATGATGAATCTAAGGAAGATCATTTTGAAGAAGCTGTCGAAGAAGCTAGAGATTCTGAGGAGAATCAAATTCTGAAAGCTATGTCTAAGATTGGGAAGAGACCTAAGATTGAAGTTTCTGAATTTGTTGGAAGCCTTAGGCCTAAGGAATTGATTTATTGGATCAATGAGATTGATGAATACTTTGAGTATGAAGGAATAGAAGATCCTGATAGGGTTAGATTTGCAAAGACTAAATTGAAAGGTCATGCAAATATCTGGTGGAGAGAAGTTCAGTTGGAAAGAGGTAGAAGAGGAAAAGGAAAGATCACTAAGTGGAACTGAATGGTTGACAAGTTGAAGAAGAAATTCATTCTGGTGGATTATGAATTGGAAATGTTCAAGAAGATGCAAGCTTTGAAGTAGACTAACAAATCGGCACAGGAGTATACCGAGGAGTTTTATAGAATCCTGATTAGAACTAGTCATTCCGAAGCTGATAAAGAAAAGGTTGTTAGGTATATCTATGGTTTGAGACCTAGTATCCAAGAAGAATTTCTTACTGTGTGGATGAAAACAATTGGTGATGCTTACCAGATGGCATTAAAGATTGAAGAGAAGCTGAATAGGAAGTATGAAGGAAAATAGAATAGTAGGAACTGAGGTGGTAAGACTGGTGAGATAGTTGCTGAAAGTAATGTGACAGAGAATTCTAAGCCTAATGTTGGATCTAGCAATGGTCATGTTACCAAGAATGTTGGATAGAGAGGAAGGTGGAAGAATGAGTTCATTGGTACTTGTTATAACTGTGGTGAAGTTGGTCATAGAAGTTGGCAGTGTCCTAAGAAAAGAGTTGCATTAGTTGCTGAAGAAGACATTGAGAATGTTCTAGAGAAAGGTGAATATCTTATCACTAGGAGATTGGCTGCATGTGTCTCTGAACTGGTGCAAAGGAGGAATTTCACTAGTAGAATCTAGGCAATAAATGACCGGGTGACTAAAAATTTTAGTCACGTGACTAAAATTGATCATGTTCTACCCATTTTTTGTAATTCACAAATATAAATGACTAAATAAATGACCAATTTGGTCATCTAGTAAAATGACCAAATAAATGACTAAATAATTAGTCACCCTAATAATAAAAATGACTAAATGAATGATTAATACTCCTTTACACATTAACATTTGATAATATCATATACTTATATTCATAGAAGTTGCATTTGAGCAATAATGTGTGATCGCCAATAGACTTATTATGCGAAAATTATTCTGTGTGCTCTAATATTCTGTTCACCAATAGACTTATTGTTGCATTTCACATTAACTATTCTATGTGCTCTATAATTTTTAGATGTTTTATTATTTTGTTTGTATCCCAAGGTGAACTTTAGTAGTTATGCCATTATTCAAATATTGTTGATACATATGTTTAATTTTCAAGCAAGGCCGAGCCAGCCAAAAGATTATTCATGGTCAGAATGTGCCAAGCATGGCTATTTATGTGTTATCACTAAAAGTTTTAATTTAATTATCTATTATATTATTCAGACACATTTATCAAATGCGCTCAATGTTCTCTTCTCTTCTCAAACCTCTTTTTTGTATGTAGTGAATCCCAACAAATGGGATGCCTTACTATTCTTCAACCTACACCCAGATGCTACAATTGATGACACCAGTCTGCATGGTAGTTTTGACAAATGATCTAAAAAGTATGTAAATCTTCAAACATTTCTACAATTATAAATTTTAACATAATTACATCGAATTGCATCTGCTTAATGCAGCGGTAGGTGACAAGGTTTTAATAGCCTCTCGTGGATTCTATAAGTCTAGTGGTTGTATTAGGCATTAATAGTTCAAGCTTTTGGTACAACGACAACCACCCAATCTAATAGTATATACAGACTTCTCTGCACTAATTTGGTCATCAGGTGAAATCACAACTAAATAATTGGTTAGACAAATAAAAATGACTAAATAAATGACTAATTTGGTCACTGGATAAAAAAACACAACTAAATAATTAGTCACACAAATAGAAATGACTAAATAAATAACTAAATTTTACCACCAAAATTTGATGCCAAAATCACATCAAAACAAAGGCAAGAGTAGAAGGTAAATACCAAGAATTTAGGTAACAATTATATAGGCATCAAACAATTAGTAATTATTTGGTCCATACTATTGGGGTAATATATAATTGCACCCTATATTTACTTAGGTAAATCATGAATAAGAGGACATATCAACTCCCTTGATTGATAGAATTATTTGTCTTCTCTACATCATTCATCTCCTTGATTGATAGTATTATGTGTCATTTTTCTCTTTAGGATGAGTTTACTTAACACATTTTCTCTTACATGCAATTCAACTTCTTTTGGGATACTTTCACACCTTGACCTTTGCATCCTAGTGTGTAAATATTACAATTCATTTCCTTTGTTTTACATACTCTTGAATACATATATTGAAATTTATTTATTTTCAAAACTAATTTAATTGTCTTAAATTAAAAATATAAACTAATTCAATTGTCTTAAATTAAAAGGTCATACAAAAGAATCATGCATTTTCAATAGGTGGCAAAGGATAGAAGAATGGCGGAAAGTGAAATTCTAACATGACTTTGTTAATTAAGCCGATAGGCTCCGAGAACCTTCATTTTAGCCCAGAAATTTGTCATCCTCCTTGCTTGCATGGTAGCTTCCTTCAGAAACTAACAAGGATATTTTGCGGTGCCTATTGCATCTTCCACAACTGTCATCCCACCTCCCCCTTCACACAGCTATCATCAGCTTAACCAACGTCTTCTCATGTTTGAACCCTAATTTGGGAGATAATTCAGTTGGCGCTTCTATGCGAGGTCTCTGTTGCAGTTGTCGCCTTCTCCATAGTACCTCTCTCCTCTAATCCACACAAAAATTAGGGTTCAAGTTTGTACTTTCATAACTGATTTCAAACTCTTCTCTTTGTAACTTTACAGGACATCATGCCAAGCAAAAAATCCCTTTGTTTTTCATCAGAGCAGAGGACATCATCTCAAATGTAATGGCCTCTGCATCTCTGGATAAAGGTGGAAAACCACACAGCTCTTATGCATTTTTTTATAATTGCAATTCAAGTTTTCCTATGCATGTGTAAATATCATTGTATTTTACCTTGTAGCAATTTTTTACGCATAAGGTTGGAAACACTATTTTGGTCTTTTGGTTTGCCTGCTAAGCTTTATGACATTCATTCCTTTCTTTAAAATGGAAGAAAGCTCTACTTCTACTATGACATATACAACATAACTCTTGGCAGTCTAACGCTCGCAGTTTTAATGATAAAAAAAAGGGCCAAATGTTATGTTGAAGCCTGTACCTTTACCCCACCGATAATTGTGTTGTCAAGCATCTACAACAGGTGTTGTGATTGTTAGTTTGATACAAGCTGTCACTTCTTACAATTGCCAAGAGTCACAAGGTTTGACTACAACTATCTTCATTGAGTTACAACTTTTTAACAGGTTTTTCTTACTTATGTATCACTTTAAACTCAATTTTTTTCAGTGGGCATCTTGTCTTTTGATGGGATTTTGATGTTTGATTGTGTATAGGGTTTTTTGGCTTGAACTGGCACTCATTTTGTCAAGTTTTTAGGTCACAAAGGTGTCTACACTGTAATTTTTCTTTGTGATTGATATAAACTTGCATTCATTCCTCTAATTGTTAACAATTTTTGGTTGCATCTATCTTCATCGCATGTTATTTGTCATATTCATCAGGTTTTTACTTCCATTTGGTTAGGGTTCATCCTATTTTTAAGCATTGTTTGCTGGACACATTTATATTATAAATAACAAATTAAAAAGTTTCAAATTCCTTACGCCTTTAACAACCTTTCCTCTCATTGCCCTTTTATGTGTATAAAAACATTAGTTAATATTTACGGCAAGCTACCTACAAATTTTGCATTTGGATGCTTCCCCAACTCCTTGCATTTGCAATTTATTTCCCATGTACGTTTAGCATCCTCCTTGGAAAAGACAACACTGATCTGATGCCCGCAAATAGTTTGATTATTCATATGGTGTTTGGCTTCTGCAGCATCCTCAACATTTCTTTACTTCACAAATCCATAACCTATAGGTCTTCTGCAAGGTCAATCAACATAAATTGTCAGTTGGTAGAATAGAATATCCATATGCATTCTACTTTGTAAATTTTATTTGTAAAATAAAATTCATTCCAAAGTGAGTTTTACAAGTAAATTTTTTTTATAGTGATTGCATTCATAAAATAAAATAAAATACTTCTAATGATCACACTCATTGTGTTTTAAAAATAAAATAGGTGTACTGATCTCACTCATTGTAACTGGGCAGCATATGGATATGAGCAACATGTTGACTAAATTTCAATGCCCTAAAAGCAATTAAACACACATGCACATACATAAGGGGTGGGTGGGGGGGCATTCAATGCTTAAAGCTCTTCTTGACTGATAATGTTTTGTTTAATTTTAGGGACTATATAGATTTCGATCTACTACAAAAGGCTGAAAAAATAACTGGAGGAGTGCTAAGGGAGACAAATTTTGTCTATGTACTACTATTTTAGTCACCATAAATTTCTATTAAAGACCAAATGGTTCAACATGAACACAGTTTTTTTTTTCTATGAAAATCATCTTCTACCTTTAAGGCTTTATCCATAAGGATTTATAGAACTAGAGAAAGAGATATCCATCAGTTGCTATTAGTTCTTTACATTGCATATGTTGCATATATATTGTAATGGGTGCTATTATACACTAAGTTTGCACCCTTGTTTCAAGCTCTCTTGGTCTTGATAACTTAGTATAACATGGGAATCATCTCTAGGTTGTGGGACCTATGCTAATTGAGATGAGACCTCCAGGGTCTAGGCTGGTTCCTCTTGGATAATCACCTTAATTTTCTCTTCTTGACATGAAAGTAAACTCTTGAGGGAAAAGGGATAGGAGGAATGCATGAAAGGAAAATAACTGAAAGCAAAATACCTACTAGGTGATACACCGAAAAGATGATATGAATTACAGTATAGAGGATGAAATCAGTGCACGAACTTAGGTCTAGGAGATCACAACTCACTGAATAGGTTTGCATCAATATTTCATAGGAGGGTCTACAATAGAAAGAGGCTATTCAGGGAAAGAGAGAATTTCACAAACAATAGCATTCCTAAGAATTTAGACAACAATCTATAACCTACAAACAAACATTCACCTTTGCAACTAGGTATATGAATGAGATAGATTGTCAGGGGGTTGAAGTATACCCACAAGATCATTCAAATGAAATCATCCATAGGAATACACATGAATTGCATAAAGAAAGAGGGATCAGGAACCCTAAGATATTATTGAAAACATACATATACTTAATCCATTAAGAGAAAATTTAGACAAGAAAGAATAGGGACAGAAAGAATGTCACAAAATACCTTTGCAATGTCTAAACCCCAATGAAAGGTTACAAACTGTAGAATTCAGAGGGCAGAAAGAATGCCTCGAATAACTCCTAAGAAAGAAAACCTCTCTTTTTACAATTGTAAACTCAGAGCTCTCAGAGCTCTAAAACTAATATATACACCTCCTTTATTGCACACAGGCAGGAGTAAAAAATCTAATTAGGGTTATATAGATTTGCATAGAATAATAGAAAACCCTAATTTTGTCACTTCTTATCATAAATGCATCCTTGAAATATCTTGGCCGATCAGATATAGGCTTTGAATGCAATTTCCATCACCATAACTGCCTCTGAGATGAGCTGCCTTGATCTATCTACCTCTGTCAAATCCTTCGTGAATCAGGACATGGAACTGTCTGTCATCCAACAAATCTAGCCACCTGCGCCAAGCAACATCAACTGCATTTAAATCGACATGTCACCCCAGGAAGCAAGATCAGGCTAGGACAACTGCCCAGATATTCTTCATCATCTTCGCAACCTGCAACCATCCTGAAAAAATCAATCCCGAGCTACCCACTTTATCACATATGGCTAGCTGCAAAAAACTAAGATGAAACCCTGCAAAAATATATTTAAATTTGAAAACAATGGCTAGCAGGTTTCAGTTTAAAACATGGCCATCGATATCATCATTTACTGGCAAAGTGAACGGCCTAGATCATTCTCCACAACAATTACAAGGCCCTGAGAAGTCACTGGCCACATCACCACTTCGGCAACCAATGAAAATCAAGCACCTCAACACAAGGACCAGAAGACCCACTTTCCTCCGCAAGCTTCCCTTAACCCTTAGTCATCTAGTGAATACGTGACTAAGGCTTTCTTTTAGTCACTGAACAATTTTCTTAACCTCGGTCAAGTCTGGAGATCACATGAACACTGTATTCGTGAGGTCGCGAAATAAAATCCTAACCTTGAGTTATGTCTAGAGATCAGGTGACAACCGTTGATCTTTCTTTCATCTTACGGTCCTCGCTGAGTCGCTTGATCTTTTATAACTTAGCCGCTGCATTACGAGACTAAGAGATAATTGTGTCGCTGAATCTCTGAATGTTTGGAACATAACCACTAGGATCAAGAGATTATGAGAACACACAGTCATTGGATTTCTAAATGTGAAACATAACTGCCAGGTTTTGACATGACGTTAACCTTTAATTTAACCTAGGCATATCTGGAGATCAAGCGATAATAGACTTCGTTGAACCTCATAATCCTTTACTTAACTCACCTTTTATCACGTGATTTAGTGACCAGAGGGAAAACCTTACCCATCTTTAAATTGTGGTCAGAGCTGGAGAATAAGTGACTTGAGTATTCTCATGATTCGTTAAATAAAATCTTAACCATGAGTTAGATCATGAGAATACAAGACTGCATTCAGTCACTTAATCACTGAAAAAAACTTAACCTTTCCCAAGACCTAATCATCGATCATCTCGAGATCACGCAACTGAGGGAAACTTAACCACCCGCTGGGTCATTGAAGGTTAAACTACTAACTGCAAGAATCAAGAGATTCTGCGACCAATGCAGTCACTCAATCACTGAATAAAATGACTAATTGGCTAGGAACCTGGAGAACTAGCGACTACATCTTTGAAGAACTGGGCCCGCCCTGCCAAGTGTTGCTACATCATTTTCTTTTGACTACCTCCTCAGCTCTGACAACTACCAACTATTCAACTTAACTCAATTCTCCTTTGACCAGGGTATATCTGGCGAATGTCTAACTGAAACAATCTCAAAGTTGCGTGAACTTTTGCTAACCCTGGGTATGATCACAAGACCTCCCAACTGAAGGAATTCAAACCCATTTGTGAAGTCTCATGAACTTTGGAATATTCCATTTATGTTTTGGTGATCCAGTGACTAAAGCAATCTTAGAGTCACCAGATATCTTTGAATATTCAATTTTCATTACGTGACCTAGAACTGGGAGGAACAAAAATGTGCATGAGCACTTCTTGAAAAGTGAGAAAAACTAACCTAGAAAGCAGGGATAGAAAGAAAGGAAACATATTTACAGAGATTTACAAGGAAGGATTGACCTCAAAACAAGGCTTCAAGTGGAATCCATTAATTGATATAGGCAAGACATCTCCTTCAAGAGTTGCTAGCTGAAAAGCATTAGGCCCCTTGCATTCTATAATCACAAATGGTCCACCCCAGAAGGAATCAAAATTTGTATGTCTGCCAGGCTTTGATTTGAACTCATCCCACTTGAGGACTATATCTCCAATCTTGAAATTTCTAGCCCTAGCTCTTTTATCAAAACTTTTCTTTGTTTGTACCTGATGGAACTCCATATCTTTCATGGATTTATCTCTGAGTTCTTCTAACTCTATCAGCTGAGCATACCTGATTTGTAAGGGGTCTCCTTCTTCAAATAGGACATATTGAGTGGCCAAGTCCAAAGCTGGTAATTCAGTTGAAATGGACAACTTAGCTTCTCTGCCATATACTAACACATAAGGAGAATTCCCAATGATCTTCTTTGGGGTAATCTTGTCCAACCATAAGGCAGATTTCAATTTAGTATGCCAATCCCTTTGGTTATCCTCTAGAGTCTTCTTGATTATCCTAATCAAGTTCTTATTAGTTGATTCTACCAAACCATTTCCCTGAGGGTAGTAATTTGAACTTGTATTTAGATAGATGCCATTTCTAATTGCCCATTCTGAGACTTTAAGGCCTATGAATGCCAATGCATTATCTGATATTATGGAGTCTGGAGTGCCGAATCTATGAATTATATCATCATAAAATCTTAAGACAACACTCTCAATTGATTCTTTCAAGCTAAATGCCTTTGTCCATCTAGTGAAATAATTTGTTGCAGTGATTATCCACTTTTGGCCTACACTAGATGGAGGATTAATCATGCCAGTAAAGTCTATGCCCCATCTCATGAAAGGTTGCTCTGTTCTGATTGGCTGAAGGGGCATAGCTGCAACCCTTTCTTTTCCTGCAAACATGACACATTTGATGCATTTCCTCACATAATCATGACTATCCTTGAAGATAGATGGTCAATAGTATCTGGCCCTCATGATTTTAAAAGTAGTAGTCCTAGGAGAAAAATGACCTCCAGAAGGTCCATCATGAAATTCAAATAGGACAACAACTATCTCTTCTGAATCAATACATCTCAAAAGGACACCATTGTGGTCCTTTCTAAAAAGAACTTCATCTATCAACACAAAGGGAATAGATTGTAATCTATAATATCTTCTTCTTGTTGAATTTAGGTATGTAGGACATTGTCCTATCTTTAAGTAATGAATCATGTTAGGCAACCAACCTGCGGTCTTGGCATGTTCTTCTGTTGAGTGCACAACCAGAGATACATGTGTTTGCTTTGATTTCTTTGAACTTTCATCCTCTGCCAAATGTTCAAAAAGACCTCTTCCTCTAACCAGCTTGGTGGTTTGGATATCAATGTCATACTCCATCACTTTGGTAATCCAACTACCTCTTTTCTCATTTAGGTCCTTGGAAAGCAAAAATTCTTTGACACTTGGATGAGTAACCTTCAAGTGTACCTTGCTATGGGTCAATAGATATCTAAACTTTTTAAGACTTTTTACTACAACAAGTACATGTTTTTCAACAAAAGAGTATCTTTGTTCATACTCTTCTAAACCTTTGCTGAAGAAAGCAATAGGCTGCTCCAATCCATCCAAATTTTCTTGAGTCAACATAGTAGATATAGCCTCATGACCTCCATAAGTATAAAGGATAAAATCCTTACTAAAATTTGGGTTTAATAGAGTAGGAGCTTCTGTCAAGGGTTCTTTGATAGCTTGGAAATTCGCTTTCCCTTCTTTAGTCTAGTTGAAGGCTGAACTCTTCTTTAACATGGATGGCAAAGGCTTAAGTAAATCTGCAATATTAGGCAAGAAACACCTAACAAAATTAATCCTTCCTATGAAAGATTGAAGGATTTTCTTATGATGTGGCAAGGGTAGCTCTAGGATGGCTGCAATCCTTTCAAGGTCTACTGTGATTCCTTCCTTGGACACTATGCATCCTAACAATTTCCCCTCATGAATTGCAAATACACATTTCTTGGGATTAAGAGATATCCCAAATTCTCTACACCTTTCAAAGATCTTCCTTAGATGTTTGATATGATCTGCTACATGTTTAGAATAGATAGTTATGTCATCTAAGTAGACCAGTACAAACTTGTACATGAGGCTTTTAATGGCCATATCCATTGCCTTTTGAAATGTAGCACCTGCATTTGACAAACCGAAGGTCATCTTTTGATAAGCCATGGTTCCCCACTTGTTTGTAAATGCAATCTTGTATTGGTCCCTTTCATTAACTAGGATCTGATTATATCTTGAATAGCCATCCAATAATGAAAATCTCTCGGACCCAGAGACACATTTTAAGATTTGTTCCATAGAGGTTAATGGATGGTGGTCTTTTAAAGAGGCTCTGTTGAGATCCCTGAAGTCAACACATAACCTCAACTCCCCATTCGTCTTCCTTACAGGAACAAGGTTGGAAACCTAACTAGTATGCTTGATGGGGTAGATGATACCACTTTCTATCAATTTGAGAACTTCTCTATGCATAAGTGGCTCAAGCTTGGGATTAACATGCCTTTATTTTTTCCTTACTGGCTTGGCATTAGGCTCTAGCTCAATAGTGTGCTGAGCAAGGGCTGGATTAAAACCTTTAAGGTCTTCATATAACCATGCAAATACATCACTAAATTCCTTAAATAATTTGGTGTAAGCCTGCTTTTCTAAGTCAGTATTTACTTTTCCAAATTGTAAGCTTTTACCTAGTTCCAACTCTAATTCAACACAATGTTCTTATTGAAACACTAGGCCAACTTTGTTCTTCTTAACTTGATCATCCTTGTTGAAGACAATTTCTAAGGTGACAAGACCTCTAGGTATCTTATTAGACTTAAGTTGTATCACTTGGTCACCATAGTTCTGCAATAGTCTATCTTGGTTATGTTTTGAGAAAACATCTTCTTCAAACAAGAATTGCAGAATCTGCTCATCATTGTCAAACACTTGCCAATTGACATTGTCATCAAGGATAGATGGTCTGACAATCATTTTGATATGTTGTTGGTCCCTTTCTTTAGAAACACTATTAGGAATATCATACTGAGATCCAACAACAACTAATATGTCTGCATTTTGATTTAGCTTCCTAGGGATGGCAACAATATTGAAAGCACAAAAGTCTTCAATTGCATCCCAAACTTTGTATTTGTATGCTTTCATGGTGTCATTTTTGGTTGCACTTATCCCTCTCACTTGGATGACTACTAACTCATTGTCACCATAAAATTTTAGGGCTTTGAGCCCTCTCTTCCTAGCCCACTCCAATCCATTCAGTAGACTTTCATACTTTGCAGTGTTGTTAGTGCAAGATAAACTGAATCTAAAAGCTGTATAGTATCTTTCTCCTTCTGGGGACACTAGCATAGCACCACCACTAGAGCCATGTCTACTTCTAGCTCCATCAAAAAATAATTCCCAAACCTGGTTGCTCTGATCCTCTGAATCAATGTCCTTTTTGAGAAGGTTTGGCTCTATGGATCCACTTTCTTGTATCAAATAGCTTCCCAAGCTAGTATCCCAAATAACATTTTCTTGGGCCTCTGAAGCCTTTTTTGTTTCTAGTTCATCTAGTAAAATATCAGGGATATTTTCTATCTTAGTGTTTGCTTCTTTGATAATTGGGAAGTCATTGCTATCAAATGCAAGGCAGTTTGTATTGATGGCATTGGACATATATGGTTCTATATGGTGAGCTACCAATGATTCAGATTTAATGGTGACCTTGGTACCATATCTTGTGTGGAAGAGCATGTGAGACCAGTCAGAAGAAAGGTAGCCTCTTATTTTGGCTGTAAACTCCCTTGACAGACATATGGCAAATAAGGCAGGGAGGTCTATGATATATATATCAAGTAGGATGGAAAAATTGGGACTTGCATGGAGGACTAGACTGGTATCCTTGGCTACACCTATTGTATTGACTGAGGATCCATCAAGTTGTGTAACCTTCTTTTGGAAGGGTTCATATTTTAGTCCTAATTGGTCAGCCACCTTTTTGGGCATTACAGTACTAGTAGCTCCACTATCTACCATACAGTTATGTACTAAACATTTTCCAATAATTAAAGATACATAAAAGGGAGGGGGTTTTGAGTTTCTACCTTGAATGGTATTGGCTTTGGAGTTGCAACTTGGAGCCTCCTTTTCTTGATCAACATTGACCAACACTGGCTTTGCAGTCTCTTTTGTAGGCTGAGGAGCTGTTACTTCACCCATGGCCTTCTTCAAAATCTCAGGTTATCCTGGAATAGCCAAAGAGTCCCACATAGACATAGTAACATTCACCTTCTTCATGTTGTCTACAATGTTGAAAGGTGTCAGAGTGTGTACTCTTTGTTGTGCTTTTACTATGATAGGCTCCAATTCTTTGGAAAGTTGGCCTTCTTTGCTTGTAATGACAGGAGCCTTCTTAAATATGATAGGAGCAGATGGCTATAGTGGTTCTGCAGATGTAGTAGCTTTAATCCCAAAATCTACTCACTCCATGCCTTGAGCTCTTCTCTTTGACCTTGTGTTGGAAGCAATGGAAAATTCACCATTGACTCCATTGAAGTCTTACTGCTCCTAATTGAAAAGAGCAGTCTCATCAACTTGTTATTCTTGTTGAGGAATTGATCCACTGGAAGAGGCCTCTGATTGAGCATGTGAGGCATTCTGAACCATTAGAGATTGGTTCATCCATCCATTTGAATATGTAGCCTGATTATGAGGCTGATTACAAGGGAAACACCATTGATTTTCCAAAGCCATATTATTTTGACTAGGAACCATGTCCCTAACTAGATTTGTAGAATTAAGAGGTGCAGGGTTGTATGGTTGGAATGGTCTTTGATTAAAATTTTGCTTTTGGTAAGCTCCTTGATAACCTCCTTGGTATGGTGGCCTATTTTTTCGATAAGGTTGTCCTTGATTATGATATTGTTGATTAGGACCTTGGCCTTGTGGCTGAAAGGGGGGTCTGATTCCTTTCCCTTGCTTCTTTAGATTTGTAACCTCTTTAGTTAAAGTTTGCAACAAATTTGTCATTTCTTGCTGACTACTTTGCTGACTATTCTTCATCTCTTGTAATTCTTGAGAGAAACTTACCTTTAGCTCCTGACTGCTAGTACTAGCCTGAGGTGCTAATATGGTGGGAATAGGGGTAAAAGGAGGTATTTGTAGAGGTGCAATGGGTTGAATACTAGGAAAGATGGGCATGGGTGGCCTTCTTGCTATCATGCTTGCTTGGATTAAACAATTTTCAGCTCTGACATCTATATCAAAAGCTTGGGGTAAAGAGGTACCACCCATAGATTGGATCATGACAGAGATTTGACTATTCAAACTTTGCAAGAAGTATAAGAAAGCATGATCAGCTGATGGCCTCACTGAGATTGGAATTCTATTCCATGTTTTGAGAAATCTACTATTATAGTCCGTCATTTGTTCTTGAGGGTCTCTTTTAATGGTTGTCAACTACTCAATCAATGATAGGTTGTTCAATTTATCTTCAAAGTGTTTACTCAATGCGTCCCCTAATCCATCCCATAAATTAATGGAACTGACAGTTAAAGTTCTAAACCATTCAAGAGCCTTACCCTTGAGGGAGGCTGCTAATAACTTAGTGGCCACATCTTCTTGAGTTATATTATGTATGCTGCAGATAGTGGTCACATCTCTAATGTGTTCAAAAGTTGTAGTTTGTCCTTCACCTGTGAAATCAGGTAAGCTCTTTAATGCCACCAAGGGCACATCATGATGTTGAGCAAAAATCAATTGACTCCCTTGGTTAAAAGGTGCAAAAGCAAATTGCCTAGCCATTGTAGGAGTTGAAATTTGCTGAGTAGCAACTGTGTGAGTTGTATTTGATGCTGGATTTGAATCTTCTTCTAGATCTTTGGTTAGAGATCTTCCTCTGCTTCTAAGATAAAAGGGTAAAGGTCTCCTCTCTGAAGTATCAGGTGGTGTAGACTGTACTCTCCTTGCAAGGGATGTTCTCTGGGTTGATCTACCTTTGTAGCTTCTTTTTAAGGGCAACTCTAAAAATTTAGTGGGCTTTGAGCTCCTAGTCTCAATCTTTCTCATAAACTTTGAACAAGGTTAGCCCAAATCTGTGAAATCAGTGGAGTCGCCATATATACTTGAATATCAACCTTTGAAAGGTCTCTATTATGCAATCAGTATATCAGAGATAACATAATCTTTCAAAGATGAACCTCTTTAGTTAAAGCTATAAATGTTATGCCCAAGGTGGGATATATTTGTGCTTATGTCTATATTGACAGTCCTTGAATATAAATTTAATCTTTTGTCCCACCGGGTGTGCCAGAAATGTTATACACTAAGTTTGCACCCTTGTTTCAAGCTCTCTTGGTCTTGATAACTTAGTATAACATGGGAATCATCTCCAGGTTGTGGGACCTATGCTAACTGAGATGAGACCTCCAGGTTCTAGGCTGGTTTCTCTTGGATAATCACCTTAATTTTCTTTTCTTGACATGAAAGTAAACTCTTGAGGGAAAAGGGATAGGAGTAATGCATGAAAGGGAAATAACTGAAAGAAAACTACCTACTAGGTGATACACCAAAAAGATGATATGAATTACAGTATAGAGGATGAAATTAGTACACGAACTTAGGTCTAGGAGATCACAACTCACTGAATAGGTTTGCATCAATATTTCATAGGAGGGTCTGTAATAGAAAGAGGCTATTCAGGGAAAGAGAGAATTTCACAAACAATAGCATTCCTAAGAATTTAGACAACAATCTATAACCTGCAAACAAACATTTACCTCTGCAACTAGGTATAGGAATGAGACAGATTGTCAGGGGGTTGAAGTATACCCACAAGATCATTCAAATGAAATCATCCATAGGAATACACATGAATGGCATAAAGAAAGAGGGATCAGGAACCCTAAGATATTATTGAAAACATACATATACTTAATCCATTAAGAGAAAATTTAGACAAGAAAGCATAGGGACATAAAGAATGTCACAAAATACCTTTGCAATGTCTAAACCCCAATGAAAGGTTACAAACTCCATAAGTTAGAGGGCATAAAGAATGCCTCGGATAACTCCTAAGAAAGAAAACCTCTCTTTTTACAATTGTAAACTCTGAGCTCTCATAGCTCTACAACTAATATATACACCTCCTTTATTGCACACAGGTAGGAGCAAAAAATCTAATTAGGGTTATATAGATTTTCATAGAATAATAGAAAACCCTAATTCTGTCACTTCTTATCATAAATGCATCCTTGAAATATCTTGGCCGATCAGATATAGGCTTTGAATGCAATTTCCATCACCATAATTGCCTCTGAGATGAGCCGCCTTGATCCATCTACCTCTGTCAAATCCTTCATGAACCAGGACATGGAACTGTCTGTCATCCAATAAACCTAGCCACCTGCGCCAGGCAACATCAACTGCATTTAAATTGACATGTGACCCCAGGAAGCAAGATCGGGCTAGGACGACTGCCCAAATATTCTTCATCATGTTTGCAACCTGCAACCGTCTAAAAAAATCAATCCTGAGCTACCCACTTTATCACATATGGCTAGCTACAACAAATCGACATGAAACCCTGTAGAAATATATTTAAATTTGAAAAGAACAGCTAGCAGGTTTCAGTTTAAAACATGGCGATCGATATCATCATTTACTGGCAAATCGAATGGCCCAGATCATTCTGCACAATAGTTACAAGGCCCTGAGAAGTCACTGGCCACATCACCACATCGGCAACCGATGAAAATAAAGCACCTCAGCACAACGACCAGCAGACCCACTTTCCTCTGCAAGCTTCCCTTAACCCTTAGTCATCTGGAAAATACGCGACTAAGGCTTTCTTTCATTCATTGAACAATTTTCTTAACCTTGGTCAAGTCTGGAGATCATGCGAACACTGTATTCATGAGGTCACAGAATAAAAGCCTAACCTTGAGTTATGTCTAGAGATCAGGTGAAAGCCATTGATCTTTCTTTCATCTTATGGTCCTCACTGAGTCGCTTGATCTTTTATAACTTAGCCACTGCATTACGAGACTAAGAGATAACCATGTCGTGGAATCTCTGAATGTTTGGAACATAACCGCCAGGATCAAGAGATTATGAGAACACACAGTCACTGGATCACCGAATGTGAAACATAACCGTCGGGTTCTAACATGACGTTAACCTTTAATTTAACCCAGGCATATCTGGAGATCAAGCGACAATAGACTTCGTTGAACCTCATAATCCTTTACTTAACTTGCCTTTTATCACGTGATTTAGTGACTAGAGGGAAAACCTTACTCGCCTTTAAACTATGGTCAGACCTGGAGAATAAGCTGTTGGAAATATTCAGGAATTAACCAAGTTACTGAGAGGGGAGGGGTGAATCAGTAACTCCAAATTTTCTTCTAATTTTAACATGTATTTTACTTTTTAACCTTTGCATACAGAAAGCATGAAACTTGAAAGCATTCACAATAATGACACAAAGATTTGGTTACCCAGAAACCTTCCAAAAGAAAGTAAAACTGGGGTGGGGATGAAACCCACAAAGCTTTAATACTGCAGAATAAAGTTGGCCGGTTAAGGCTTACAATTTGATCACTTCTGATGATCTGCCCTGTTAGGAGCAATAAGGATTGCTAAATCCACCTTGTTAAAGGATTTACAAACATACAGTGAAGTATGCACTCGGTAAAGAGATTTTTACAAAGACTGTTAAGTCTACCCGGTTAAAGGATTTAGTACTGATTCACCTGTTAGAATGAAACAGTAGATCTCTGCTTTGCAACTGGATTGCTGAATGAGATTCGCTGATGTACTGATCACCTTCTGTGATGAATTTGTCTTTGCTGAACCTTATACTTCTGAAGCCTTCTGCAATTCGCTTATTTCTGCCTTTCTTACTCTTTCACATATATTCTCCTTCATTCATTATTTATCTTTTTACAATATTGTTTATATACAAGTCTCAAACAATTAATTACAATTACAATTACACAGTCGGCTTGACAAATAAACATAAGTGCTACTAAGTCGGCCCAAATATGGTTACTCAGTTCCTTCAAACTGACTCGGTGACTTTCTGATACTCGGCGTCCACTGCATTACTCGGCATCGTCATGCACTCAGTAGAAGTGAAGGCACGGTTCATACTGATCACTCGGTAGGTATTGAACTCGGTAAGCATTGGTGACTCGGTAGACAAGATGTTACTCGGTTTACATTGTCCTGATCGGTTTGTACTAACTTGCTCGGTTTCCACTGTCTGCTCGGTTTGCACTGTCTGCTCAGTTTGCACTGTCTGCTCGGTTTGCATTGTCTGCTCGGTTTGCACTGTCTGCTCGGTTTGCACTGTCTGCTCGGTTTGCACTGTCTGCTCGGTTTACATTCAGAATGCAAATAAGTGTTGTCACTAGTGGCAATACTGCTTAATGCCAACAATCTCCCCCTTTGGCATTAGTGACAAAAACACTTATTGGCCAAAATTTATATACACGAATCATACTGAGTTTTATTTTGATTTTTCAAAATTTGTCTTTGTTATAGGGCTTTATACATTGTCTCCCCCTTTCAATGTGCTAACTGTTTCTTATACAAATCTATACAGTATACATATCTCTCCTTCTATACATATCTCCCCCTTTTTGACGATAATGCCAAAGGTGCATATACAAGTTATTTACAGAGAGAATCCAAAATTTGATAAGAAATCAGAATGTACCTTCATTATTAGTGCCAGGGTTCTGTCCCAACTTTCTTGCAGGATTTTACATGTTTGTATAGCAATTTGGACTTCTGCAGAGAGTTCAATCATGTGATCTGCTATAGAGAACTGATTGTCATGAATTAATGTTCTGGAATGTTCAATGTGCTTATACATTGTATTCATGATGGGAAGGATCATGTGTTGGATGTCTAGCAGTGTGGACCGGATCCTTGAGTCTTCTTTCAATAGATCAGACTGCATATTGGATAGATGTGAAATTTTCATGTGATGAGCAGAGCTTGAACTTGGTTCAAGTTGCAGCTTCTGTATGCTAATCTTCATATCCTCATCCATTTTATTCATTTTATCTTTGACATCCTTTGTGAACTCGGCAAAATTGCATAGTCTGGCCAAAAGAGAGGTAGCATTCGAATAAATAGACTCTATGTTAGACAAAACTGAAGACAATTCTACTTGGTTAATAGCTATGTGCTGAGCAATGTGCTCAAGCACTTTATTGTTGAATCTCTTCTTGGCTCTTTCAACTAACTTTTCTGTCCCGGATGAGTCCTCATTGTATTTCTCAACTGCCTCTGCTAATTGTAACAAAACATGCTGGGAGGAGTCTACTTTAATGCCTAATGCATCAGAAAAAATGTCCTTAGCATCTTTGATGATTTGATACTCTTTATCTCTCTCCTCCTTAAGCTTCTTTTGTTTTGCTTTCCTTTGGAGGATCTCACCTATATTCTGCATCTGGTCTGCTGAGAGATTTGCAAAATCTAATGTAGGAATCTCTATCTCTTCGTCTAGGTCTATATCCTCAACTATATTTTTACCCAAAAATTTTATACTCGGTAGAGCCTTAGGCTTATCTGTACTTAATGCTCTTGTAGTAGTGACAGTAGATAAAGTAGGGCTGGCTATTGACACTGGTATACTTTCTACTGGAGAACTTAAAATATTTACACTTGATGATTCAAAATCTGGAAAACTTACTGGTACAGGAGACTGCAGCTCGGTAGAAGAAATGGTAGCTGCCTCTGATGTTGCTAGGGATGATTGGACAAATGTGGAAGTTGTCACAACCATGCTTGAAGGTGTCTCTGGGCTGGATGAAGAGATTTTCACTGGAGAGGTAGGAAGGGATGCAATGACTTCTGCTGCTATCCTTACAGTATCATCTACCTCGGTATCTTCTTCTTGTTCATCGCTGTCATCTTCAATATCCTTTATTATTACAGTTTCAATGCTCGGTTGGTGAAGGTGGTATATGTTCTTCCATGTGGCTTTTGTAGCCTTCACAACCGATTCAATATTGTTGATCAAAATCAAACAAGTATTGAACTTCAATGTCATTTTATTTTCATTTTCTTTTAGTGCCTTCTTTACTTCATCATTGTTCAAGCTCGGCATCAACTGTCTCAGGTTTTGATCATATATGTCTATCACAGTTTGCCTTGCATTGCTCCATCTCATTCTTATTGGATTCAATAGAACTGCTGGAATCTGTGGGGTAATTTCTTCAGGAGAGTATTTCCACTGTCCCATCTTCTCAACAACAGCATCTTCTATTTCCTTCTGTTCTGCTTCCGATCTGGTTTCATATTTCAAGGATTTTATGTTACTTACTCCAGATCCTGATCCATCTCTGAAGAGTTTGAGCTTTTCTTGAAGGGTTAGAGGAGGCCTTTTGAATACTATGTCTTTATCTGCATTTTCTGCCTTGCCTCTAGTATTTCTCCTTGTAAACACAGCAGTGGGAGGCACAGATGCCTTAGTGATAAAAACTTTTCCTTTCTTCTTTGCAGGTTCTAGTTCTTCTGTTTTCTCATCCTTTTCCTCTTCTTTTTCATCTATTTCTTCTTTCTCCTCGGTTATCATTTGCATTTTAGCTATCCTTTTCTTTCCTTTGTTTACCGCCTGTGGAAGCTTTATGCTTAGTTCAATTCTCACCTTAGCTTCATCGTATGTTCCAAAATATGGGGCTTTGGGATTGACAGGCTGATTTAGAAGTGCTTCAATGATGTTCTTGGTTTCATCAATGTTTACCTCATAAGGAAGAGGTTTTACATATACAGTTCTTGGTTTAACTGCTTGAATATACACATTATCACAATCTACCATAAAACAGATGTCATCTTTGTAATCTTCCACCAACTTCTGTGGAATCCGGAATCTGTCATTCATTTTCTCTTTGAAAGACTCAAAATAATTATCCATGATGCTTTCAAAGTTTTCACCCATTTCTGCGATGTATTCATTAATTTCATAAAGTACTGGCACATCTTTTCTCCATACAACTTTTCCTTTAGAAGGGAAGAATTTCTGAACATAGAAGAATAAACAGACTAACAAGGATCCAAACTTACATGGATTGTTTTTGGAAGTTTTGATGCTTTCCATGTTCTTGTTGAACTGTTTCAACAATAAGTCTGCTAGGTCAAATGTCAAGTTGTTTTTGACCACTTTGTATGCTAGGTCAACAGCTTCACAGGAGACACTGTTCTGTCGACTAGAACTGTAGATCTTGTGGGCAATGATATGTGTACCAAACTTCAGTTCGGCGTCAGTAATGCTGCTAACCTTCATACCTCTACCATCCCACTCGGCTAGGGTTTTCTTCTCTAGTTCTGTCCGACCTAGGGTTTTGGTAGTTTTAGCTTTGTTCAACATGGGAAGACCGGTGATTTGTTGAATCATTTTCTTTGTGATCTCAATAGGTTGCTCAAGCCAAATCTTGCCATCGTGTACTCGGCTGAGAATGTACCTAACCCATTTATCTCAAAAGTTTCGAGGAAGATGTGCAATGTGGACTAAACCCTTATCTTCCAGATGTTTGTGCTCGGGTTTCAAAGTACCATCCACACATAGTTCCTCACGCACAATGTCTAGTTCTAGGTTTCCCATTTCTTGAATAGAACAGTTAAAATGATTACGGATATCGTTGATAAGCAGTACCTTAAGAGGAATCTGAGATTGAGCTCCGTTCGGATCTAGGGTTGCTGCAATTGCGGGCACGATCTTAAAATCTGGTGCTTTCCACTCCCCTTGGACTAACATATCTGATCCTTTCTTCGCTGAAGTGCTGGATGATGCCATGGTAGCTCACAGAAAATTCCTTTCGCAAGAGTATTAAATCACCGGGTTGCCCTTGAAGTTTTCTGCTCTCAAAGTGCTTACAGATTCGCGGTGAAGAATGAGTTTGATTACTTGCTTTTTGTTTACAATACTGTCATTAATGCTTATTTCAAATTAGGGTTGGAATTCTGACAGACTGTCACCCACCAAGAATTAATTGCTCGGAAAAGACTTCGCAACTCGGTGAACTTTGAGAATTTATAATGTTCCGACCTCGCTCGGTAAAGACAGGTACCGACCTTGCTCGGTGAAGACTATACCAACCTTGCTCGGTGAAGACTATACCGACCTTGCTCGGTGAAGACTATACCGACCTCCCTGTGATCTCACTGCATCTTGCATGCTGATTTAGACTTTTCTTTTAATTTCAGTTCTGGAACTGCTTGAGATTGATCTATGAGAGTACAGTTCCAGTGCTTCCTTGGAAATTTAGTTTGAGTCGATAGAGCCATCCATTCCATTACTTGGACTGGATTTCTCGGTAGCTTTAGGAATCCATTTTTGTCTTACCTGTTTCCTGACCTTAGTTGCTTCATTCTTCTTTCCTTCTTCAATTTCACTAGCATTCATGCAGTTTCTGGCTATGTGACCGAGTTTAGTGCATTTGAAACATCTTACGGTAGTATCTCTTTTCCTTAGATGATGTTTTATGCAATTCATGCCAATGTGTCCATATTCTCCACAGTAATGACATCTACACCAGGTGTTGTAGTCCCATCCAAACATTGCTTTCACAATTTGTTCTGCTGGATTAAATGTCTTGGATCTGCACTCGGATGCCTTGTGACCTTGTTTGTTGCACTTGTGACAATTACCTCTGAATCTAGGTTTTTCCCTGCATTCATTTGCTTTATGACCAGGTTGATTGCAGCTATAACATTTTCCATTGAATTCTGCTTTTTCATTGTTCCAACATTTATTTGAAGTATGTCCTATTTTACCACAATGATTACAAGTAGGTTTTTGATTTCTTTGAGTACCTTGCTTAGAGGATTCGCCTTCTTCTTTGTATCCAAGTCCTGCTTTTCCTTTTTGCCTATGAAGATTTCGTTCATACAGCTGATTCAAGTCTTCTTGACTTTTCAGCATTCCTTCATTGATTTGTTTTTCAGCGTTTAGGTCATCCATCAATCTTAGATTGATTTCCTTTTCAGATCTTAGTTCTTCTCTTGTGTTTTCTACTTCTGAACTTAGATTTAGAATTTCTTCATTTGTATGAGAGATCTGATCAATTAGATTTTCTAGCTGAAGGGTTTTGTTTTGGACTTCAATGTTTCTTCCATCTAATTCATCTTTCAACTTGTTTCTTTGTTCCAAGATCTCACAGAATCTTGTAGAGTGTAGTTCTTGTTCTCTTTTCAATTTTCTCACTTCTTCCTGCAGAGACCCATTCTTTTCTAGGAGTTCTTTGATAGCATTGTTTGCTTCATCTGAGTTATTTGAGGGAAGAAGATCTTCAATCTTTTCTTCAATGTAATTCTGATCATTCATCTGATTTGCAAGTTCCTTCCTTCTTCTTAGGGATTGGGAAAGATGTTCTTTTGCTTCTTTGAGTTTAGCTATGGCCATTTCCAGATCTAGCTTTTCATTTTCAATCACCTTGTTCAGTTTGAATACCTCCATTGTCCTGGATCTTTGCTCAAGCTAGTTAAGCTTTGTCTTGAGAACCAATGCAGCTCTGATACCAATTGTTGGAAATATTCAGGAATTAACCAAGTTACTGAGAGGGGAGGGGTGAATCAGTAACTCCAAATTTTCTTCTAATTTTAACATGTATTTTACTTTTTAACCTTTGCATACAGAAAGCATGAAACTTGAAAGCATTCACAATAATGACACAAAGATTTGGTTACCCAGAAACCTTCCAAAAGAAAGTAAAACTGGGTGGGGATGAAACCCACAAAGCTTTAATACTGCAGAATAAAGTTGGCCGGTTAAGGCTTACAATTTGATCACTTCTGATGATCTGCCCTGTTAGGAGCAATAAGGATTGCTAAATCCACCTTGTTAAAGGATTTACAAACATACAGTGAAGTATGCACTCGGTAAAGAGATTTTTACAAAGACTGTTAAGTCTACCCGTTTAAAGGATTTAGTACTGATTCACCTGTTAGAATGAAACAGTAGATCTCTGCTTTGCAACTGGATTGCTGAATGAGATTCGCTGATGTACTGATCACCTTCTGTGATGAATTTGTCTTTGCTGAACCTTATACTTCTGAAGCCTTCTGCAATTCGCTTATTTCTGCCTTTCTTACTCTTTCACATATATTCTCCTTCATTCATTATTTATCTTTTTACAATATTGTTTATATACAAGTCTCAAACAATTAATTACAATTACAATTACACAGTCGGCTTGACAAATAAACATAAGTGCTACTAAGTCGGCCCAAATATGGTTACTCGGTTCCTTCAAACTGACTTGGTGACTTTCTGATACTCGGCGTCCACTGCATTACTCGGCATCGTCATGCACTCGGTAGAAGTGAAGGCACGGTTCATACTGATCACTCGGTAGGTATTGAACTCGGTAAGCATTGGTGACTCGGTAGACAAGATGTTACTCGGTTTACATTGTCCTGATCGGTTTGTACTAACTTGCTCGGTTTCCACTGTCTGCTCGGTTTGCACTGTCTGCTCGGTTTGCACTGTCTGCTCGGTTTGCATTGTCTGCTCGGTTTGCACTGTCTGCTCGGTTTGCACTGTCTGCTCGGTTTGCACTGTCTGCTCGGTTTGCACTGTCTGCTCGGTTTACATTCAGAATGCAAATAAGTGTTGTCACTAGTGGCAATACTGCTTAATGCCAACATAAGCGGCTTGAGTATTTTCATGATCGTTGAATAAAATCTTAACCATGAGTTAGATCATGAGAATATGAGATTTCCTTCAGTCGCTTAATCACTAAAAAACACTTAACCTTTCCCAAGACCTAACCGTCGACCATCTGGAGATCACGCGACTGAGGGAAACTTAGCCGCCCGCCGGGTCACTGAAGGTTAAACTACTAATCACAAGAATCAAGAGATTCTTCGACCAATGCAGTTGCTCAATCATTGAATAAATGACTAACTGGTCAGGAACTTGGAGAACTAGCGACTACATCTTTAAAGAACTGGGCTCACCCTGCCAAGTGTTGCTACGTCATTTTCTTTCGACTGCCTCCTCAGCTTTGACAACTGCCAACTGTTCAACTTAACTCAATTCTCCTTTGACCAGGGTATATTTGGCGAATGTCCTACTGAAACAATCTCAGAGTCGCATGAAATTTTTCTAACCCTAGGTATGATCACGAGACCTCCCGACTGAAGGAATTCAAACCCATTCACTGAGTCTCATGAACTTTGGAATATTCCCTTTATGTTTTGGCGATCCAACAACTAAAGCAATCTCAGAGTCACCAGATATCTTTGAATATTCAATTTTCATTACGCGACCTGGAGATTGAGCCTACAAAGCCTGGGCCCGCCAGAGAGACGTGGCACCTTGTCATTTGTTGTTGTCTTTACCTTGAGCCGACCATCCCTTGACCATGATTATATCTAGCAACCTCTCGACTGAGTGAACTCAAAGTCTCATGAACTTATGGCTGACTATAGTTAATTCTCAAGATTACCTGATTGAGGGGACCATCGCCAAGTCGCTGAATGAAAAGGGAATATGCCTTCTGATTAGGAGATCTTGCGAACAAAGGAGATCGCGGGGTCGGGAGATTGAAAGGAATATTCTGTTGGGCCTTAGAGATCTTGCGACTAGCCTTAGCTTATAAAGCACACATGCAAAATGGAGACTTAAGTGGCCGAAAAAGGTCATGACAAAATAGAACAGGCAATAGGGTTTTAGGGTTTTTTGCCTCTAACGGTCACATTTTTTCAAACTTGAGGGCCTGTACCCAAAATTGAATAGATAGGAAATTTTGGGTAACGGGTGCATAATAGAATCATAAGAATAGCATTTTAATTTTATTTTCTTGAAGCCATGGTGATGATTATATGATGTGGAATCTATGGCATGAGTGATAACATTGTGTGGAACAAACTTTTGCCTTATCTAGAAGGCGATCACAACCACTTAAACAACTTTAGGAATAGCATTAAGTACTTACTGCTTAAGTACTAGAATTTAAAATAATCAAATTGTCATCCATCATCTCCAAATGTGATATAAATGTCAGTGTTAGATCAATATAGATTAATGTTAGCATTATAGGAAATACGTTAGTATTATGGGGTATATGTTAGTTTTATATTTATTATTATAATTTATTGTGATCAACTGGTAAGATTTTCACTCCTCCCCATCCATGCCCTTGATGACACTGACATTTTTGGTGGTAGTGTCATTAGCACCTTGTTGTATGTTGTCTCATGTAGGTTGTACATTGTTGGGAGATTGTTCCTATGTAAGGAGGTTGGTTGTTTCATTTTTTGGCACATATTTCCACAATGTAATATTCATTGATTCAAGAATACAAATGATAATATGGTACCAATCATATCAATAGATTTGTGAATTATTCTGGTGCTTGAGCAGTAATAATCATTATATTCCCTCTGTAGAATAAAAAGTAACTAAGTACCTGGCAGTGGCAGGAAGGACTCGGAGCTGAGTGAATTGGGTGCATTGTGCTGAACAAAATTTCTGCCTTATCTAGAATGTGAGCACAACCATACAAACAACTTTAGGAATAGCATTAAGTACTTACTGCTATGTACTATAATTTAAAACAATCAAATTTTCATTCATCATCTCCAAATGTGATATAAATGTTAGTATTAGATCAATATAGATTAATGTTAGCATTATAGGAAATATGTTAGTATTATGGGGTATATGTTAGTTTTATATTTATTATTATTATGATCACCTGGTAAGACTGGCACTCCTCCCCATCCATACCCTTGATGACATTGACGTGTTTGGTGGGAGTGTCATTAGCACATTGTTGTAAGTTGTCTCATGTAGGTTGTACATTGTTGGGAGATTGTTCCTATCTAAGGAGGTTGGTTGTTTCATTTTCCGGTGTTCTTTATCAGACATTAAAAAAATACTAAATTTTGATTTGTGGGCAGATGAAAGTAAGATGGATTAGTGCGGACAATAGAACACAATATATTCAATATGGAGTGTTCAAATAGGCTGAATCCATAGTCTCCACCTTTACTCAAGCGGATACGTGCAATATGCCATTATGACACAAAACCCAATTAGTATTTTAACCTAAAAAGTCATTGAATTCTCTGTTAATAATGGTGTGCTGTTTGGGTTTCAGAAGGGGAATTTGGAAGTGTAGCAAAGGATTTTGGATGGCATGACCCTGGTTATATTCCATTAGAAGATGTATGCTCTAGAGTTGGAATCTCTTCCCCGAGGTTAAGGTAATAGCAATGCCGAATGCTTTTTTTCTTTACCTTTTCCAATCTGAAAGACTACACTGGGATTTTATCAGATGGTCCTCAACTTTTAAAAAAGAATGGCCTTTGTATGAAACAATGGACTCCTAATCTCAACCCTATGAAGGACTACCCTTCCAAATTTCCTATTTGGGTTTGTCTTCCTATCCTACCCTTGGAATTTTGGAGTGAAATGATTCTAATTATTATTGCTAACTTAATTGGGCAGTATGGTTCCATAGATAAGATTACTAAATCAAAGAAATGGCCGCTATATGCTAGAATTTGTGTGTTTGTGAAGGAAAATCGGGTACTTTCTACCTAGATTTCCTTATCCTCTAAATTTAGAATTTGGGTACAACAGATTGATTATGAAGATTATCCAATCATTTACCATTCATGTGGTAATGTGGGGCGTAACTCTTCTTTAAGAAGGAAGAAAACCCACAATGTTTGGGAGAGAAATGAAAATTGTCCTGCCCCTCCTCCCTCTCTTTAGGGTTCAGGAAGATGAAAACATTGTCTCTCTTAATACTTCAAGGCTGGATGATGGCATTGTTAGTAATCCTATGTTTTCTCTTGGTCTCAAGAATAAAAAATCTTAAGATGAAAACAAAAGCTCTATGGACTGTTCAAAGATGCATGCCTCTTTCATTACTCCAAGACCTGAAAATAGAGAAGCTAGTATTTAATCCTTGTCTCAAGAAGAAAAGGATCCTTGTATTACGAAAAGGCAAACTACTCTGGATCACTTTTTTCCACCACCCTGATCTGGGTCAAGCTGTTTGTCTGTAGCTTTTGGTCTCATTTCTGTTTTGGTGCTGTCTATTTTTGGTAGTTACTTGTTGTCCCAATGTGCTGAATGCTCTATCTTTATTAAAAAAGTTCTGGGTACTCTCTAAACCCTGCTAAAATTGATCAAAAACTATAGATGAGGATACTATTGGTGCAACTTTCCAAAGATACTGGTTACATTGGGTTCCAACATTTGGAAACTGAGGACCCCATCCCCTTAAAAATACACATATTACTTTGAACCACAAACCCCATAATACACACACATCAGCTATTTGCCACAGGGTCTGTAAATTAGTTAAGCCCTTTCACTAGCTTTTGAGGTGTAGATTGAGCACACTCAGAAAAGGCCAGAGCTTTTTCAGCTCGAAGAGAAGCTCTGAGCATATGGATTGGGCATAGTCTGCAATTGCATATGTTTCAGTGTCTACTCTTCATTGCAGCATGACAGATGCCTGGAAGACCCAAAAATATTTATTCTCATAAAATTGTCAAAATTAAAATTTGATTCCTTGCAACTAGCCAAGAAAAAGTACAACATTTTGGCAGAGCCTTGTTGTTAAAGATCGGATTAGGAGAACAATCATTGCCAATAGAGCAAAGACAACTTTGTTGTACAACATATGCAATTCTTACACTGCAGGCACCACCTTTATTACCCTACCACCATATGACATCATGAGGAAATGTATTCTTTTTGAGGATGAATTTCTTGTTTCCAAAGTAAATGTTTCTCTCTTTCAGAGATTTGTGTCTTTTTGTTGTAGATTTTGTTTCAAATGTTACTGTATACTCTTTCAGTTTAGGAGCATTTTATAAAAATGATTGGGTAAAACATACTTCATGTGCTGATTTGATGATGACTACCTTCCAGTTTGTGGATGACAATGTGAAGTGGCTACATATAGACATGGCTGGCCCTGTCTGGAGTGAAAAGAAACGTTGTGCAACAGGATTCGCTGTCCCAACCTTGGTAGAATGGGTATTGAAAAAATCATCATGAGTGAATGGTGGGAAGATTGATTATCTGGTTTCTTGAATATTTTATGAAAGTAGTATCCCCATTAGCAAGAATCACTATGCAGTCTCTCTTTTTCCTTTTTAATTTTTCAAATGCAGGATCCCAATTTCTCTATTAAGTACTCACTTTAGGTATAAATTATTAGGGAAAAAAAGAACTGCATACAAAAGTAACAAGGCCTGCTCTATTTATGTGGATTGAGTTTTTGATATCAATGTTGCATAGATTTTGACATGCTAAAAGTTGCCAGAATCAATGTAGTAAAGTTCTCTCAATAATAAATGATGGGTTACGTTTCTTTGTTTCCATTTACTGTCGACTGGTTTAACGGAACATTTTCTCATTTTCATAGCATCAATGAATGATGCATTTGATTTTTACATGGTCTTAAAATATGATTTTACATGATGGCTTTGCTTTTGCATGTTTGGACACTAAACAATCAGTGTTTTATAAACATATGTTTTATGTTTGGACACTCTATTTTGTATGGTTCAAAGTTTAGGATTTATGTTTTCAGGATCAAGTCAAATTTTTGTAAGGATAACAGAAATTGAGTAGAGTTAATTGCAGATTCAAATTTGACTTAGACTTTTCATTTCGTGTAGTTGTCTTTTCTTTTTTGACATATTCTAAAAGCTTGGCTAGGTGCTTTGATTAATCATTTTCCTGAGAGAAAAACATCTTGCGTGTTGTTATCATGTTTTGCGTTGTCATCCCAACATTTGTTGATGCATGAAGTTTTGAATGTCCTGCTCATTTTGTGGTTTACATTTTCCATGTGATTATGCTCCATGTGTATTATCAATTGAAAAGCATGAAAACATAGTATGGGACTGGCACTACATCATTTCAATCACATATGTTGTTTATATAATAAATGTATATAGCAGATATTTTGTAAAAGGGATGTTACTTTTGTTTAAAATTTTCTCATTTCTAATAAGTTTTATTGACTGTTGGGTTCTATTCTATTTTACTAAGATGCGAACTAAAAAAAATTTCAGCTGACATTTTTTATTTGATGAGAAATACATGAATTTTAGTAAAAACTATTTTTAATATAGTTGCTATGTTGTGCAAGCAATTATCAGCTATGGAGCTTCCTGGTAAGTCAGAGATTCTTCCCAATTGGTTGATTCTTGTAAAAAATTTTATGAAAATAATGATGTACTTTTATCTATATTTGCCTTGGAAAACATAAAATATGGTCAAGGATGAGGTGCTGCTATATTAATCTTGCATACTATTTACAAAGTAATTGATGCTTCTCTGTCCATAATGCAACAGACCTAGAATCTGACCTCCTTGAGAGAAGTCACCTTCTTTGCAAGACTCACTCACACTCTCTTACACTTTCCCTAGTCACAAGCCTCTGCTCTGCTCATAACTCCTTCAAATACCTCTCACAGTAATGATCAACAGTACACCTTCAACTGATGGTCTCTAAGCTGACACTAATTTGTAACAATGAACTTGCCTCCCCTTATATAGGTTTGGCAAACTTGTCCACATTCCATTATTTGTCAAAGTTCCTATACAGGATCTAATATTGATGATTGAATACTTAGATCCAATGATCCTCCCTAACAATGCACTTAGGATGGCCTCAAACATTTAATTTTGCACTTGTAGCTGCACAAGTATCCACTCTTTTATAGGCTGGATGTACACCCAAAGGCAAGAAGCAGAATCAGACATCTTTTTTAGATGAATTAGTTGCATATGCTATCTGCTTATCACTAAAACCCCTCCTCTTCACTTCATAAAAGTCAAGTTTACTAAGTTCTGCTACTTTTGTGTTAGATAGGAACTCTTCAATTAGCAATCACACAATAAGTATGAGTGATCTTAAAGCAGGGATGCAAAAGGCAGCTGTTTTTCCAGTTCCATTCTTTGCTCTTGCTAGTATATCACTTCCAGTTAAAGCTATTGGGATACTTTCTTCCTGAATTGGAGAAGGCCTTTCAAATCCCTTCTCATATATGCCCATAAGTAATTCTCGCTTAAGAAAATAGTCTTCAAATTCATTTCCCTTGGTGGCAGTTACATCCTCAATCCTGTAACGTGAATTGGCAGGAGGAATTTTGAGCTGGGCCTTCCAGTCATGGGTACTCAAATCGCCATCTGTAGACTGAATCCTCTTCTCCTCTTCGCTGTTATCTGTTGTTGCATCTTTGTTAGATTGAATTTGACTTCTACTAATCCACTGCTGCTAATGATTATTATGTTTAATATAATTATTACTACTGCTACTGCCATTACTACTATTTCTTTGTACATACTATTGATGTGCAGTTTTCTGAACAACATATTGCTCCGAATTGAACTGCACCACCCGACCATTCGGAATTGGGCCACTGTTACTGATCTGATTTATGAAAACTAGATTACAATACCTGGTGTGATACCTACAGTATTGTAGAATTCAACACGAAAATTGAGAACAACAAGATTGCAAACCAAAAACTGTCTCCATTCTATTCAAAATTGGAGTTTATACAAGTCGGATGGATCCCAAGGGTCACACAAATCCCTTGGAATTGAAATGAAGAGTCATCATAATGTTTATTACAATTAAACTATTAAAACTATCAAAATTTATCAAAAAATTATATATAAAATTTAGGTCCGCTTGGAGAAGGCATAACTTTCTCATCCTAGCTCCGAATTACGAACCATTTGATGCGTTGGAAAGGTATTCAAATAATCGTGAACCAAATTAAGGAAATAGCGATGTTCCATCCCTATTTTTGGGCACCATTTTTGCCCAAAAATGCACCGAAGACCCTCAAAATTGCAATTTACTAAAACATATAAAATTTTGAAAAATTAGATTTCAGTATTTTCCCAATTTAATCCCGATCAGTTACCCTGGCCGACATATCTCTTTGTCAAATTCATCCCTATTCCTCTAAGCACATGCTTAGAAAAATGTACTTGCCAAAATCCTGAATAAAATTAAAGCTCCATTGTCCACAAGAAAACCCTCCACACAAGGTTTAAATTTTAAGGCTTTTGCTTGATTTAATCAAAGCCCTGTAATTTTCTCACAACATTTTGATAAAAGCCTTGTATTTGTCGTCCTCATCAATGCCAAGAAAATGTTTGCTGACAGACTGTCAAAATCTCATGGAGCTGCAAATCGATTATGAGATTGCTTGTTCCACTATTTGTTAACAATATTATATAGCTAGCCAATTGGCCAGCAGATCGACTCCCTCCTCGATAGATTTGACAACTTCCAACAGAGGGAAATATACGAGAAAACCTCAACGAGAGGTCAATCGATGGAGAATTTTAACCTCCTTTAAATTTGAATTTTATTCCCACTAAGTCTTCCATTAATACCCCTTTTTCCCTTGCCCTTAAAGTATAGTTTGTAAAGATATTGTAATGGTAATTGAGACATTTGGTAAAGATATTGTAATGGATAATTTGAGCCCTAGAATCCAATATCATTTATTACAAATCCCCTTGATATGTTTCTCAAACTCTTGCTCTGCTTTAAAATATCTTTGTATAGATTATGTCTGATTGTGGAGACAAATGTTTCTTTATTGTCTTCAATTACAGTACTCTACGAACAATTGTCAGAACTATCTTTTTCATGGCTGTATGTAGACATGTTTAAATAGTCCAAGGTCCATAAAATCTATGTTTCTTTTTGAATTCCTAAATTTCACTCATGTTTTCCACTAAACCATACTGTAAAGACTTGGACTACCAAAATGTCAAAACAAAATTTTCTCTAAACTTCCCAAACCTTAAAAAGAAGTAATAAATTTAAATCTTGTCTATTTTGTTGAACAATTGCTAAATGCTTCAAGCCTACCTTTTTTGTGGCTGTAGCTGTATGTAAATGTGTTTAAATATTCCAAGGTACATACAATCTGTGTTTCTTTTTGAATTCCTAAATTTCTGAACTATTTTCCATGACTGAGAATGAAAGGAGATTACTTAGATATTCGACGGATCCAATTTCCTAATTTCTTCTTCCTTTGATGATAGTTTTTGCATCCATTGTACCTCAATAGTCTGTATTTCTACTTTAGTAGTAGAAGCTTCAAACCTTTTATTTGCATTGGATAGATGATCAATATCCTGTTTCTTAAGTCTTTCTTCTAGGTCTTGAACAACGGATACTAGTTGATTATATGATTCTTCTGTCTTTTGTAACTCCAACTTAAGATTGTTATTATCCATCTTATTAATTTCTATCTCTTCCTGCAACTTTTGAATGGTAAACTCTGCATTTTCTAAATCAATAACTGCAGTATCTCCAACCCTATTTCTGTGTGGAGCTACACTCCATCATCTTGTTTTTGCTTCTCTTTTGAAAGCTTCTCTAGCTCTACATTTTGTTGTTGAATAGTCTCCTCTAGCTCTTGGAGAGCACATACAAGCTCCATATTGGACTCTTGTGTTTTCCTTAATTGCAGGTCCAAATCTGCATTAGACTACTTCTGAAGCTCTATCCCTTCCTGCAATTCCTTATTAGTGCTCTTTGCATCATTTGCATCAAATCTTGTGTCGTTAAAAGCACTCTCTCTCTCTGTAGAAGCTTGTAGGGCCGACTTTACCTGTTCAACTTCCAACTTCAAGTTGTCTCTTTCAACTTCTACTGCAGAAAGTTCTATTTTGAGATTTGAATTATGTTTTGTCTGTTCAGAGATCTGATGCTTCAGCATTTCCATCTCTGCACCTAATTTTTGAGCATTTCTTTCCGATGTCATAGCTTCTATCCGAAGCTCTTGAATGGTCGCCTCAACAGTTTCCAAGAATCCTTTGGAGTGCTTTTAGAGATTAATTCTTGATCCTGTAGCCTTTCCATTAAAAGGTGAGGAGGGGCTTGATTTGTGGGTATCTTGACCATTTCCTATCATGTTTGTTGCAGTACCATCTCGAGAGCCTCCTAAATCATGTCGTCTATGTAAGTGATATGTTGAATCAAAAGATGACACCAGACTGCCATGTACAATATTTTTGGAGTTACCATTTGCAGTACCACTTCCAGATAATAGAACTTCTCCCGAGTCTGAGCTAAACCTTGAGCTCGGAGGTGAAGAAGCACCATCCTATAAGCAATTTGTAAATAAACATTTGAGACCTTGAGTAAAATTGATTAATTCAATCCCAGAGCTAACAAAATACCACGTAACCTTCCTTTTACACATCCGATCTATTTTATTTTTTAAATTTTTTTTTAAATTTCAAGATACCAAATAAAAAATAAAAATTTCTAAACAAAATTGATTCAGAACTTATTAAATAAGTCTAGTTATAGGGAGTTTTTAATATAATCAAAATTTTGGGAACAATATATTCCTTTTGATCCAAATTTTCCATTACCAGAAGGGAATGGCTAGGGTAAAAGAACTCTGACTATTCCAATGTTACTTAGAACTACAGATCACATAAGACAATATCATCTATCCTTAATAATAGTACACTAACTGGGTGACACCTTATTAAATCTTCTCATCGAACATTACACCAACAAGAGATATAATTATGAAGATTGATGGAAATATAAATACTGCCGGTCCCTTTAGAGAGTGTGACATGTTTGCTACTCCAGTGCTTGAACCCCCACTTCCTGGAATGGTGCCATTGAGAATGGAAGTTGTGCTGCCTGTCTGAAAAACACAACTTCCACAACTGGGATTCAGTTCAGTAGGAGCTGCACTGCCACCGAAGTCACAAGTCCCTGGCACCATACCATTCTTAATGTAATAGTTATTAAAAGCATAGGATGCAAGAGACTGCACATTATTAGGCTCAAAGAAGACTCCTCCCTATTGTATGTTAGCACAGTCTGCACCTCCAAGTCCACAGGCATAGTCAAGGGCCACCTGCAGTGTTGTTTAAATCAGATTAATGATTAATAATACATTTGATAATTAACATACTTAAGCCGCAATTCCTTAAGAGATATCACCATCTTTTGTTGCATGCACATACTCTCATATCAGATATTGTAGCACCTTGTGATTGTCCAAGCATATTGACATATCAGGCACATCACCAAATTGTCATTGCACTATTAAACAGATATATCAGACACAGCATTGTAAGAAGGTTCATTGCATAGATCTTATTGTCATATCAAAGACAGCCAAACTATATATCTACACTCAACAGTGATTGTTATAGAACATTGGCAAATTGTACATATATAAGATAATATTGTCTATTCTCAATACAAAGAGTGTGTGTGAGAGAGAGATCATCTCACATATTATACTTGCCATACGCATATTATACTTGCCATATTAGAAATAGCAGTGATTTAGCTATTTTAAGCACTCATAAGAAGTATCATTCACAGCATTAATTAAGACTATAAGGAAACTAGTCTCTTGCAATTGACTTTGCAAGGTAGTTGTCCCTATATCCCAAGTTAGCCAAAAAGGGGACATTACACTAGGAATGGGTATCATCTCTTCAATAAAAGATAGAAATTAAAAAAGAATCATTTTTCCATTAGGAGGTACATCATGCCTCATTACTAAGTCAATGCTCATCCAAACAATGGATCATGACTTTCAATAAAGTCTTTTAAAGAATGTTTTCTAACGTAATCCATTAAATCGATATTTAAGAAAAAGTTCAATAGTTATGACCATTTGAATCAGATGCATAACATGATGATTTTAACTCCATGAGAGTTTTGACTTGTCCATATAATATTTCTTAGGTGCATAAGTCTCTTGTTTGACAATCCTGAATGGATGATTAATAATCTCATAATCCCCTAGTGCAGGTATCATCTACAGTAACTCTAGCATCATTATTTTTTCTTACTGTATATGTCCCAATTTGTGTAAGACTTTAACGATAGCCAATGAATTGAAAATTATATTAAATTTGTCAGGTTCAACATTGTAAACTGCCAAAGAAAAGACCTCTATATAATTGACCTACAACAAAGTAGTAAAGCTTAACCCCATGAACTAACAGTAAACTACTAAGATTCTTAAAAGAAGAAAAAATCAAACTGACTACAAGAAATAATTGAAGAGACAGTCCATGTGAAGAGCAATAAAAACCTCTAATGCCAATCGTTTAAGGATTAATCCACTAAATGGAGATAACACTGGTTCAATTGTATTCTTGCTAAGAGCATAGCTACAAGGACAGTCGTTAATTATTCACTAAGAGATTATTATGATGAAGACTTTTATAACTATGGAGCATTTGAAGGGTTGACATATTTCAAAATTATAACTAACCTTCAATGTTCTCATATATGCAGTCAAGTCATGGATAAGGCCTTCCTTCTGATCACTCCTTAGAAATGGCTCAGACACAATTGGGCGATCATTGCTAGCAAGTCTCTCTTTTGTTACACCATTTCTGTTCAATGTTTTCCAATATATGTCTATGTTGAAGCCGCTTTTGATATAATCAAGAAGAGCCTGAAAATATGCAACATCTCTGTTACTTTTATGAATATATTTTCCACACTTATCACCATATATACAAATTATTAGTTGTTCATCTAAAAAATGATTTTTTTCACCAACCTGGCAAATAACTACATCATATGGACTTGTGTTATTATGCAATTTTTGGTGCCATTCTTCCATCATGCCTCCCTTGCAGTCATTATTACGCTGCATAATTCAACAATATCAATTATCAAGTATTTTCTTACCTGTTCTAAAAAAATTAGAGAATACTGAAACATTAACTGTATCACCAAGATTTCATCTCGAATGCGTTGTCCAACATCACCTTCACCTCCACGACCAACTGTTGACATAATGAGTCGAATAACTTCTTGATTTTCTGGTTGATCTTGAAAAATTCTTTGTAACAAATTTGTAAGCTTGTCTTGTGCTGTACTGATCTCACTGCATTAGCACATAGTGAACTACAGTTAACAATCCTACATCTATGATTTGTAAAGAACAATGTAATACTCCATGTAAATGTAAGACAATCTATTCCCATAGTGAATGACAAAATGAAATTTATAATAATAATCAACTCTTTTTCTCACGACTGAAATCCAAACAACAATGTAAGAAACCATGCAAAAAAAATAAAATCTACTCATTCCGGAAACAACCTTGCAAGTTAGAGAGGAGAAACTGAGGAGTAAAACAATTTCTGAATATCTCATCAAGTGGAAAAACTTTCCTTGGGAGGATGCAAGATGGGAAGGAGAAGAGATTCTTAATCATCCTAGTCTACAAATGATTGAGGACAAGCATTGTTTGGGTGAGGAGGACTGTAATGTCTCCAACTCAGGCCATGAGGATTAATTTGCATTGGTTGTCCTTTCCTTGGATTACCCATGAGAAAGAGGACTTAGACCATCATTGGGTAAGTGTTAGAGTCTTGGTCTTGTTGTCTATTATATTCTTAAGTTGTCGGCACATGTGAATCATCATCTAAAGAATTAATATTTTCCCCTTTTGAGTTAAGGGCCTGTTTGGTGCATGGAATATGAGCTCTAATTCCGGAATTAGATTTCTGAATAATGTAATTCTATGTTTGTGTCCATCCAAAAAATTGGAATTAGAATTTCAAAGTTTTAATTTTGCCCCCAAAATGGGCATTTCATCTTCCACTCAAATAGGTGGAATTGGAAATTCCAATTCCAATTTTTATAAAACCAAATTTAATATTTCGTGGGATCTGTGACTATAAGGATGTATATTATATTGCTATAAGGATGTATATATATACATGTGTGTATCTAAATTTGTGTATATACATACACACATGTGTATATACATACACATGTGTATATATGTGTATATATACACAAATGTGTGTATATGTATATACACACGTGTGTATTTGTGTATATATATATACATGTGTGTATATGTGTATACATGTGTGTATATGTGTATACATGTGTGTATATACACACATGTATGTGTATATATATGTGTATGTGTGTATATGTATATACATACGTGTGTATTTGTGTATATATATACACGTGTGTATATACACATATATGTGTGTATGTGTATACACACACACACATGTATGTGTGTATATATAAATGCACGTGTGTATACACACACATGTACACACGTGTGTACGTACACATGTGTGCATATGTGTATATACACACATGTATACACATATACACACATGTGTGTATGTGTATATATACACATGTGTGCATATATGTATATATACACACATGTATGTATGTATATATAAAGATGTATACACACAATTAAAGAAATTAAAATATAGAATTAAAATTCCTTATGCATCTTCTTAGTCATCTTTCGGGTGAACCAAACAGGTCATCCCATATTCCGGAAATCATTTTCAGAATTTGTATCTTCTAGAATTGCAACATCTTCTAGAATTGATTATATTTGGCATTTGGTATTCCAACACCCAAACGGGCCCTAAATGATTTAAGAATCATGTACTTAAGTGATTTTTATTAAAATTATGCCAAAAAGGTCAAGGGGTGTTGAAAAATAAACAACCTATACATTCATCCTTGAGGGTTTTATTTGGAGCGCTATATTGGGCTTGCAATGAATAGATGGTTGAGATTAGATCATTCTTTTGGGAGTCATTATATAACATATTAGGTTCTCTTCGAGCTAATTATGTGTTTATACTTTTTTCTATTGTTGTTGCAATTTATTGGCTTGAGGCATAAAACCCTTAGTAACCCTGGTTTTGGAGAGACATACGAGCTCCCCTAAGTTAGTAGGGTGTGTTTTGGTGGAAGGAATTTGGTTTGTGATGCCTATTGTGACCATTTCACACCATCACCCCATCGGAAATGGGGGCCCCTCTTTTAGCTTGTAGTCATTAGGTTAGTTAGGTTTTTACAGTAAATTTGGCAATTTGGTGCTTTAAGGACCAAGGGGTGGAAAATAAATCAAGTGGCCAAGTTGCGATCTTAAGTGGGAACGTTAAGATTGAAGTCCTTCGAGGTCAAGTTATAGTGTGTTGAATGTAAAATCCTAGTTGTATTTAAATTTTGTCTAGTCAATTAGTCCAAAATTCATTATAAAGGCAAATTCCATGCATAAGGGCCTTAAAACCCTTATAGAAATTGATTTTCATATGCAAATTTACCAAAATCCTAAAGAAAATCTACATTGTTCTTAGCCAAACAAAAGGTTGTTCCTGTAGTTGTATGAATGGGTGGGGTAGTAGCAGTTGTATCATTTCCCAACAAAAAACTAGCTTCTACAGAAGCAATATTAGCGTTAGTCTCATTGTGGGTACTGTTCACCAAAATCTCCCTACCTTTTGAGCATGAGGAGAGGCCAGAGGATGTGAGCCAAACAACAAAAAGAGAGAAACCCATCATCCTAGCTGCCATGATTAAGTGATCACCAGAACAACTCGAGTACCTCTCTATGTAGGGAGCTATGAACTCAAGTTTGCGGATGATTTTTCATAAACAGATTCAGTAAGTTTGAAAGCAAACATACTTCTCATTTATAGTGTGAATATGATTCTCAAATATTAATTGTTTGGCCTAGTGCCTTTTTTTTAAAGAAAAAATTACAATAATACAGTACTTTTGTCTCAAATATTTTAGGTTAATGGGAGTATTGCATCGAAACAAGGAATTCATTTTGTTTTCATGGATGGTTCTAGAATTATATTTCTTCTATCAGTTAGTGTTTTTTTCTTTATCACCTTTGTTTGGCATCTCATTTTTTTTCTTTAGATAGAAGCCTATCCTATGAATAGTAGGATTTGCTGTTACTATTAATAACTCTCTAGACAAAAGCTCTAAAATATTGAAAAAAATCCTTAAAATCCATTCATCTTAGTTCTTATGCCCACATCATTTGCCCATTTTCCCCTTTGCTGTTATGATAGGCCTTTAAAAGACCTTTTTCACTGTTGAGTGATGTCAAAGCAATCATGTCCTATCTGGAAAAGAAAGTTAGTAGCATACACTTTTACACTTTATTCGAGCAACATAAAAACTTCTTTGTTATTGTAGAAGAAAAGGCAATATCGTAATATTGACCAAGGATTTTCTATTCTTAATAAAAAGGATTGTCAAATTATTTAAGTTGAATCACTGTACTATTTGTACTTTAGGTTTGACATTTCTTTACTAGTAAAATATTTGGTGATTAACAATGAGGGATCTAATCTGCAGGGCACAGGTTCAACTGGTGCTACAATTAGACTTTATGTGGAGTAGTATGAGCAAGATGTTACTAAGCATGATATGAACGCACAGGAAGCCTTGAAACCTTTAATTGGTGAGTTTTCTGGTCTACAGAATAGTATTAGGTAATCTATCAAAGATTGTATCTAGCAGGAGTAATTTGTGTCTTTGTTAAAAAATTCTTAAATTTTTTTTTATAAAGTTGTTTGATTTTCAAAGAAACCAGTTAACATTGTATTTTAAAAAAGTAACATTGAACTAGTCGATTTAGTTACTTTTATTGTTTTTTTGTGACCTAGGCATTTGCTCATAATTGGCAAACTAAAGTGTTCAAACAATGATTAGTGATTCCAATGCATTACTGACTTGTGGCATCCTTAAGTAGTTTTAAGGTCAATGTTTAACATTTTGTGTTTTCCAGCTATGATAAGAAAGATACTACGTTATTAGTTATTAATGTATCTTAAGGATTAGTATATACCACAAATAGGAGATCTTGGAAAATGGCTATCGATTTTTATAAGTTGAATTTAGTGTGTATCAAATTTCCTTAATAATACTAATTTTATGATTGATGTATTGGATAAAGTGCAATAGATTGGTAGGTTATCAGGAGTGTGGACTTCTAAAGCAGTAAAGCTTTTGATGGGTTAATTAGGAGTTAAAATGTAGAAGGTATGATCATTGGTACATACTTTATCTCTATTTAATATGGCTGGTTTCCCCTAAAGATATATGCTTGTCATTATAATAAGGGGAACAAGCCACATGTAATGTATTTTCCAATGGCATCATTCACTTCATTCTTATATTGCACATTGAATAACTTCACCATTGAGTTTAAAGTATCACTAGTCATCCTCCCCTTAAGCTTTTCTACCCTTGAACTATAGATGGAAAAACTTGAAATCATGTTTAGTGGAAAGTACTAGTATACATGGTATGATTATTCTTTAAAGGGTACTAACTCAACGGAAGAGCACCTACTTTACAAGTGGGAGGATGATGGTTAGATTCCATCGTGCCCTAATATGACTAAATTAATGACTAAATATATGACTAAATTAATGACCAAATAAATGACCAAATAAATGACTAAATAAACAATCAAATAAATGACCAAATAAACAACCAAATAAACTACCAAATGACCAAATAAATGACCAAATGACCAAATAAACTACCAAATGACCAAATAAATGACCAAATAAATGACTAAATATATGACCAAATAAATGACCAAATAAACTACTAAATGACCAAATAAATGACCAAATGACCAAATAAACTACCAAATGACCAAATAAACGACCAAATAAATGACTAAATATATGACCAAATCAATGACCAAATAAATGACTAAAATAGTTTAGTCATAAATTTGGTCACGAGATAAATGACCAGCAATAAACTACCACTGATCACATAACCAAATTTGGTCATTTATCTACAACTTTTGGTAGTTTATTTGGTCATATATTGCTGTTTTTGTACTAGTGTTTGTTCAAAACCAGATGCAAGTGCAAAGATAAGGTATGTAATGTTCTAGTTGATGGTGGTAGTTCTAAAAACTTTGTTTCAGATGAAATGGTTAGTAAATTGAATTTGGAAAGGAGGAAGCATCCTAATCCTTATGAGATTAGTTGGATACAAGATGTTTCTAAGGTTAGAGTTGAAGAACAATGCCTGGTTAATTTCTAGATTGGATCTTACCATGATGAGATATTATGTGATGTGTTGCCTATAGATGTCTGTCATCTATTGCTCGGTAGACCTTGGCAGTTTGACAAAAATGTTTTGTTTGATGGTCGTGCTAACACTTATGTGGCTAGGCATGAAGGAGCTCGACATAAGCTCATATCTTTATAGGAGACAGGGGTTAAAGGATGTGGAGTTATCAGGTGTTGTCCTTGTGACAAACCTTAGGAGCACAAGGTGGAAGAACCTATTACTGTTGAGTCTAGTTTGAATGGGAAGGAGAAAGAGATATCAAAAGAGTTTGTTGAGATTAAGAAGCAGATGGTTTTGCTGGCAGAGATGGTTTAGTAGATGGTGACATTTATGACATAGAGAGATGCAGATTATACTGAGTTGGTTGAAGAATATGAGATGAATGAACCTTACCAGGGCATTGAGGTGATCAGTAGTGGTCGGAGTTGGTTTCTATTAGTTACTGACCAGAAGAGTCAACAAAGTGGAAGGCAGAAGGACTTTCTACATAAGACAGTGAATGAAGTGAAGACTACTTGGGATGAAGGACAAGAGGAGATATGGGTGAAGAATAGATTCGGCATACTTGTTTTGATTCCCTTGAGGCATTCCTAATTTCCTTATAAGAAAATCTTTCTAACCTGGGGTGTCTAGTGCAGGAGCATCCTAGGATTCCTGGCAATCTCGTATCAACCAAAAATATGTTTGTCTTTGATAGTAGATTATTGGTTTTGATCTTGATTTGGTGGAGTTTTTTCTCAGTTTGGGAGACTGGTTGCTCGGTTTGTGTGGTTACCAGGGTGCTCGATCTCTGAAGAATGCTTGGTGACTAAAGGCGTCAATTCACTAGCGCTCGGTAATTCGGTCATGCTTGGCATGGTCGATTGACTGGCACTCGGTTATTTCCTCTGTTGCTTGGTGTTCTTACTTATTGACTGGATTATTTGGATGAATCGGCTTGGCCGACTGGTGCATTTAATTTGGGTCATGCTCCTTGAGTTATGGATTGACCGTTGGATGTGTGGGGACTTGGATCTAGTGTGTTTCATTCTTTTATGTGGATCTGATGATCGTTGGGGCCATCTTTTGAAGAGTTTATTTATTTTGTAAGGCTATGTGAGAGCCGACTGATGTTTTAGCATTTAATATTTGTTTTTGGAGATTTATTGTTTCATCAGTCGACTTGTGGTTGGGAATTAGTATTTATAGGATGCTTGGATAGTTGTTTAGGGCATCATATTGTTGGTTGGAAGGTTAGTAGCTTGTGAGCTTAGGAGCAGGAAGATTGCTTGGAAGTTGGAGTAAAACTTTAGATCTTTCCTGGGTGCCTACTAGTGTGCTACTTGTTGCAGACCTGGACTAGTTGGATGTTGATGTTGGAGAAAATATTTGGATCCTATGATATCTTATAGACTGTTACTTTCTTTGTAATTGGTCGTAACCGGGAAGGCCTTATAGCCTGACACATTGCATGTAATCGATGTTCTCATGAATAGAGAGTTTTAATTCATTGCAGATCTGTTATTGTTATTGTGTATTTCCATTGCATATTGGCTTGGCTACAAGGTCAGTCTGTCCTTAATTGGATTCACCAACCTTGACTTCATTAAGAAGGGTGTTCTTGCAGATCTAGTTCCTGCTCGTGATTTGGTTATGGATCATTCAGAGATGACTTTGCAGTAGATTCAGTAGCAGCTCGTGGATTATTGAGTTAGATGTGATGTCGAGAGAGCGACATGCAGAACTTGCACATTGGAGATTTGTAGATCACTATGGTGTTTGTGATGACTTGGGAGAAGTCTTCTTCTTGGTGAACCAAGCTGAGAGACTTAGATTACAAAAAGTGGGTCATTTGATGCGACTTATGAGACATTGGATGTCTCTTCACAACGAGTTTGCATTGCGGTCTATGGTGTTTCTTTGCAACTGGGTTCTTGGCAGAGATCTATTGATTTGGTAGCCATTGAGATGGATCAATATATATTTGTCGTACGTGGATGATATAAACATAATGAGGACATTAGTTTACTAAATATTTATGATAAAGTACTAAATTTGAGATTATTTGTATGTGGAAAATTTACTTGATTGTACTAGATTATATAAGCGATCAAAGTCAATGGATGATTCCATTTATGTCAGTTGTAGTGATTCATGGGGATGATAGGGGGCAAGTGGACTCAAAATATATGTATACCATTCATCAAACACCAGATCTATCACATTTACATCTATACCATTCGTCAAACAGTGAGCTCATAAAATAATATATTTAGTCTTAATAAAATCTTATAAAACAACATATATTGTGTGAAGTGTTTGATCTCTCTTTATTTGTTTTATTGTTGATATTCACTATGTGTTACTCCCCGTTTATGATCATTTAACGAGGAAATGTCTTGATGGCTTGCGGGCTGCAAGCTAGGGCATCATGCATTATTTATGAGCTCACTATTTGAGCACCGGCCAATCAAATAGGGACATGAGGTGCTCAAACAGTGAGCTCATAAACAATATATTTAGTCTTAATAAAATCTTATAAAACAACATATATTGTGTGAAGTGTTTGATCTCTTTTTATTTGTTTTGTTGTTGATATTCACTATGTGGTACTCCTCATTTATGATCATTTCATGAGGAAATGTCTTGATGGCTTGCAAGCTGCAAGCTAGGGCATCATGCATTATTTATGAGCTCACTATTTGAGCACCGACCAATCAAATAGGGACATGAGGTGTTCAAACAGTGAGCTCATAAAATAATATATTTAGTCTTAATAAAATCTTATAAAATAATATATATTGTGTGAAGTGTTTGATCTCTCTTTATTTGTTTTGTTGTTGATATTCACTATGTGGTACTCCCCGTTTATGATCATTTCATGAGGAAATGTCTTGATGGCTTGCGGGCTGCAAGCTAGGGCATTATGCATTATTTATGAGCTCATTGTTTGAGCACCGACCAATCAAATAGGGACATGAGGTGCTCAAATAGTGAGCTCATAAACAATATATTTAGTCTTAATAAAATCTTATAAAACAACATATATTGTGTGAAGTGTTTAATCTCTCTTTATTTGTTTTGTTGTTGATATTCACTATGTGGTACTCCCCGTTTATGATCATTTCATGAGGAAATGTCTTGATGGCTTGCAGGTTGCAAGCTAGGGCATCATGCATTATTTATGAGCTCACTATTTGAGCACCAGCCAATCAAATAGGGACATGAGGTGCTCAAACAGTGAGCTCATAAACAATATATTTAGTCTTAATAAAATCTTATAAAACAACATATATTGTGTGAAGTGTTTGATATCTTTTTATTTGTTTTGTTGTTGATATTCACTATGTGGTTCTCCTCGTTTATGATCATTTCATGAGAAAATGTCTTGATGGCTTGTGGGCTGCAAACCAAGGCATCATGCATTATTTATGAGCTCATTGTTTGAGTACCGACCAATCAAATAGGGACATGAGGTGCTCAAATAGTGAGCTCATAAACAATATATTTAGTCTTAATAAAATCTTATAAAACAACATATATTGTGTGAAGTGTTTGATCTCTCTTTATTTGTTTTGTTTTTTATATTCATGTTGGTTAACAGTTTGTCCTCCCGTTAGATTTATAATCTCTGACTCTCTAAACACCCAAGGTGAGAGAACAAAAGGATGTCACCAACAAATGGGTTAGTGTAAGTCATCTATCACTACCCTCTGAATTGATAGGTACAGCTCCCTGATTGTGTTTGATATGCAATGAATGTGTCTATTTATTGATCATCAGATAATTCCTTATAAGTCTTAACCAAATTGTTTGTAGGCACAAACAATTCAGGCAGGGATAAGAGTGGATAACCTATAATCCCCAATAGAATGTTGATCACAGATTATCATAAAGTCTATATTCTGGCCTAAATCTATCTATTCTAAGAATGCATATCCTACTAAGGAGAATAGGAGCAGAATCATACATGGACAGTAAATGGAATTACCTATGCTGCAATTATTGACATGAAATGGAATTCAAGCAGGAATTACAGTTCCACACACAATTGTACTTTCTATTCAGATGCATCTAAATAACTGAATGAATAGGAGAAGAATCATACATGAAAGGAAAATGGAATTAATTTCACTGCAATCACCAACATGAAATGGAATCCAATAAGTAATTACAGCTTCACATATAACTGTTCTGTCTATTCAAATGCAAATGAACAACTACTGGCACAACAAACATGAAAATAAAGCTTGGTAAATGGAATTACTTTTCTCCAATGCCAAGTTTGTCGATCCCCTCATTCATTTTCTTCACAGTATTTATACAATGCTTACAAGAAATGATTCATCTTCTAGAATTCAAAAAGACAAGGCAGAAAGAGAGATCATCTCGATAATAGAATTTGAAAAGCCAATCATTGACATGAGAATAATAAAAGACATTATAATTGTGATGCTTCAATCTGATTCCTTCATCTCCTTTTTAATAGCATCTGGCAAGTCAAATCCATTGGGCTTCTCGGAGTCAAACTATCTTTCAAACAATAGTCAATCTGATCTACAACTGTACTCAACCTTCTTTGAATGTCTCAGAAATATCTGGCACGATCTTATAGCTTTTATCACTACCACCACTTGTGGCAACTCATGTTGCATCTTCTGGACCACAAGCTACAACATACAACATTGTTAGGATTAGATTCTTCATTCTTTTCCTACCCATGACCTCAGTCGAGAGATCTATCATCAATATCCCCTTCGGTTCTTAGTCACCTTCGACTTATTTATTTACGACAATTGAAAATCCTACCTTTTGATCTTTTTTTTAAGCGAGAATACAAACTCCGTTGGATTACATTGACTTTTTAATTTCTTTATTTTCCTTAAGTCTCAGGTCCCACCTGATAGCTTCTTATCGGGCGGACAAAATTTTCTTGGCCCCACCTGACACGTTGATGAATCTTGCAAGTTTGCAAAAGCATTTGGCAGGGGTCGCGATTTTGCAAGGACTGTCGGATGCATTCCTTTATTCCACCATAGGTAAGTCCGTTGACTCAGGTCCCACCTAGTCCTCCATTGTCGCATGATCGCAAGAGTGTTATTTTATTCACGCGATCATGCGACTGCTTTATCATTGGTGCATGAAATAATATTTAATACTATCCTCGTCGGGCTCGAACTTATAACTTTTCATTATCACATCTGCGCTGTTAGCATACGTGGGTCCCAATAGAGCGCATTCACCTACCTGAACTCCATTGTCGCATGATCGCATGGCATTATTTTATTCCTTGCAATCATGCGACCACTCTATGATTGGTGCACGTGGGTCCAACGGAGCATATTTTATTTAACCTTCACTCGGCAACTTACGTTGTCGCATGATCGCATGACATTTTTTTACTTTATGCGATCATGTGACCACTCTTTCCACATGGCAGTATCTCACCATACCGCACCATATAGATGTTTTTTTTCACAATGGAGAAGTTGTCCCACCGTCAATTCACTACGGATGTCAGGACCCTTCTGACAACCCGCAAAATAGATCTCGCTGACAACCGCCAACTTGGTACTTCATGGACCAATCACAGACTACCATATATGCTCGTGAAACATTTTGGACCCACTACTTTTACTAACTTTACACCTGGAGAATTGGATGGATGGCGTATGATCTGATGGGTTCACAAGATTCTTTGAGATCATAAGCCATCCGTTGATTTGGAATCTTAGCCAATGTCATAAAAATCTAACCCCACCTTACTGCATGAAATACTACAACGAATCAAGAACTGCCACATCAATTTATTTGACCAATCATACTCATCACCTCAATTATAAAGTGGTATCAAAGATGGGCCCATTGGGACAGGTGGCACCTTGTCATTATTTCGCATGAAATAGACATCGTGTAACTTTTTTATGCGAAATAATGACAATCGTAGATTCTGACTGATCACTAACCACGCTGAACGTTAAACCTTTGATCAACCGAGAAACAAAATGGATCTTTCTGATCAGAATTACACATTGTTAAAGAGAATGAAATCTAGATATTTCAATGCCGGCTCTGTTATTGCTTCCATTACATGAAGAACCTTTCCTCTGATATACTATAAACATATTGAGATCACGACTTTCAAACATCATCTTGCTTTGAAAAGAAAATCATTTGGAACACCATAATCTTTGCTGGATTGGGAGCTACAACCTACCCAAATAATGAGACCTTAAAAACATTCCACCCGGTTAAAACATGAAAGCAAAATGAAGGGAAACCCGGAAAAGATTTCCTATCTTAGAGGAAATCTAGACCTAGACATTACATGACCAGACTAACTTGACATGACCATATGACTCCAATATTGCCAAAAAAAATGGGTGACTGAAAGTCAGACAACAATTCATTATGTGGTACTCCCCGTTTATGATCATTTCATGAGGAAATGTCTTGATGGCTTGTAGGCTGCAAGCTAGGGCATCATGCATTATTTATGAGCTCACTATTTGAGCACTGACCAATCAAATAGGGACATGAGGTGCTCAAACAGTGAGCTCATAAACAATGCATGATTCCCTAGTTGTAGGTAGTTATCTCTTCTATAATGATGGAGGAGTGGAAGGTAATGATCAATGAGGTTTCTTCTATTAGATCATACATTAATACACTTACTATTTTGAATTTGAGTTTGGGCATCATGCAATGTTATTGATGTCATTGCATGCTTGTTGCTGTTGTGCACCATATATTGTTTTATACACATAGAACAATAAGTTTAGGGACTTAGACTTATGTTCAATTCTTAGTAATGGTTTTTGAATCTAATTACTAGATGAGTGACTACAGTACCCTAGTTTGCATTATTAGATGATCTTGTTTAATTTGTGTTCATTTCATGCAAAGATACATGTAAAGGAAAATAAATGTTTGCATCTAAATATTACATGTATATATATGAAAAATAACTTGTATATACTATACAAGGAAAATAACTTTCAAAAGAAAATGCAAGAGTACAAGCATACATAAGAGGATGAATATAAATAATAAGGGTGCCAGACATTGCCTGAAGTGATAAATTTTTGACCCGGGTATGAATCTAGTGTGCCCCTGTGTGATCTAGAACCTGCAAAGAAAAGAGAGATGGGGGTTAGATAAAAAATATCTAAGCAATGAATGACATCCTATTACTGATCATCATCTACAATTATGCATGTGCATAGTCAAGCCATACACTTCTGAAAGAAAAACTAAGCTCACAGTCTCAATGAAATAAATAGTGTATAAAATAATATATGGTGCACAACAGCAACAAGCATGCAATGACAACAATCCCTATTTTATTATTGATGTCCCTATTTACATCTTTTCATCAAATGACCCAAAAACATCAAGAATGGTCCTATATGGTCACTAATAGCCAACTTTCAGAAGAATATAAATGAATGCAAACATACATAAGTGAATGAACATAAATAATGAAGGTCCTATATGGACAGTTCTAATGATTTTCCATTACAACAATTGAGCATTCATCATTTGGTATATGAATAGGTGAAAAACATGCAAACATCCAGACATGTGTATTGTGTTCTTTCCTGCAACAAATGGACTTGTGATGATTTTCACAATAGTACATGTGTTGAAAGAAAGCTCACCTTACTGCTTAGAAAAATATGAATGTTCATCACCTGCGCATATCAGAGCTGATCAGAGAAGGTATATGCACAACAAAACAAATAAAAAGAGATCAAACACTTCACACAATGCCTTGAAGGTAATAGAAATGATCAAACACTTCAAAATAGGGACATTAGTAATAAAATAGGGACATCAAATAGGGACATTAGTAATAAAATAATACACTTACTATTTTGAATTTGAGCTCATAAAAATTAAGATATCCCTATTTACATCTTTTCATCAAATGACCCAAAAATATCAAGAATGGTCCTATATGGTCACTAATAGCCAACATTCAGAAGAATATGAATGAATGAAAACGTACATAAGTGGATGAACATAAATAATGAAGGTACCAAACATTGCTTGAAGTAATGAAGTGTTGACCTAAGGTTCAATCCAGTATGCTCTTGTATGATCCAAAACTTGTAAGGAAGGAAAAGATGAGGTTAGATCCAAAGGATCTAAGCAATGCCTGGCACCCTATTACTGATCCTCATCTACAATTATGCATGTTCATAGTCAAGCCATACACTTCTAAAATGAACTATGCTACAGAACATGTGCACTCAGGAAACATATGCATGCAGTGAGTAAATCAAGACTAAAATGGAGCAAAAAGTATGATGTCAAATGTGTTATCAAGCAACACCTCATGGGTTGTGAGTCAAAATGGTATATATGTTGTTTATACAAGATCAGTAAAAGGACATCTACAACCTCAACAACATGACAATATTAATCCAATAACAGGAAATACATTACAAATACCAAGCTCACAGTCTCAATGAAATGAGCAGTGTATAAAACAATATATGATGCCCGAGCTCAAATTCAAAATAGTAAGTGTATTAATATATATATGATCTTATAGTAGCAACCTCATTGATCATTACCTTTGACTCCTCCATCATTATAGAAGAGATAACCACCTACAACTATATTTCATAATTCCTCCTTTGAAGTCATAGGTTAGTTTAAAATGGAGAAAGTATATAAACTCACTAATTTAATCTCAAAATTTCATAACATTGCATTCTTGATGCTGTTATGGTGCACAACAGCAGCAATCATGCAATGAAAACAATAACATTGCATGATGCCTGAGCTCAAATTCAAAATAGTAAGTGTATTATTTTATTACTAATGTCCCTATTTGATGTCCCTATTTTATTACTGATAAATTTTGGGGTAAAACTTAGCAAGTCTTACACAGACTCAAAAATATGGTAGCATTGATCTAATAATAGAAAATACATTACAAATGCCAAGCTCACAGTCTCAATGAAATAAATAGTGTATAAAAAAATATATGGTGCACAACAGTAGCAAGCATGCAATAACAACAATAACATTGCATGATGCCCGAGCTCAAATTCAAAATAGTAAGTGTATTAATGTATGTTTGCATGATGCTAGATATTAAACAGTGAGCTCATGAACAATGCCAGTATTAAATAGTGAGCTCATGAACAATGTATGATGCCCTAGCTTGTAGCCTGCGAGCCATCAAGATATTTCCTCATGAAATGATCATAAACGGGGAGTACCACATAGTGAATATCAACAGAAAAACAAATAAAGAGAGATCAAACACTTCACACAACGCCTTGAAGGTAATAGAAATGATGTCTTAGCTCTCAAAGCTCATAGGTCATCAAGCATTCCAAATGAAAAGATGTAAACAATGTCAGTATTAAACAGTGAGCTCATGAACAATGTATGATACCCTAGCTTGCACCCCGCAAGCCATCAAGACATTTCTTCATGAAATGATCATAAACGAGGAGTACCACATGGTGAATATCAACAACAAAATAAATAAAGAGAGATCAAACACTTCACACAATGCCTTGAAGGTAATAGCAACGATGCCCTAGCTCTCAAAGCTCATGGGTCATCAAGCATTCCAAATGAAAAGATGTAAACAATGCCAGTATTAAATAGTGAGCTCATAAACAATGTATGATGCCCTAGCTTGTAGCCTGCGAGCCACCAAGACATTTCCTCATGAAATGATTATAAATAGGGAGTATCACATAGTGAATATCAACAACAAAATAAATAAAGAGAGTTCAAACACTTCACACAATGCCTTAAAGGTAATAGAAATGATGCCCTGGCTCTCAAAGCTCGTGGGTCATCGAGCATTCAAAATGAAAAGATGTAAATAATGCCAGTATTAAACAGTGAGCTCATGAACAATGTATGATGCCCTAGCTTGCAGCTCGCGAGCCATCAAGATATTTCCTCATGAAATGATCATAAATGGAGAGTACCACATAGTGAATATCAACAACAAAACAAATAAAAAAAGATCAAACACTTCACACAATGTCTTGAAGGTAATAGCAACGATGCCCTAGCTCTCAAAGCTCGTGGGTCATCGATCATTCCAAATGCAAAGATGTAAATAATGTCAGTATTAACATTCATATTTTTCTATTAAATCAACAAATGCCATCAAAATGAAATGGAGTTAATGAGAAGACAAAACTCAAATGCCTACCTCAAGTCATGGCTACCATATAAAGATCAAATGCTAAGGATCTATGTTATAAAATTTCATGCCAAATTTCAAGGTATGAAATTTTATAATTGTACATATATTTTATTTGTCTCCTCCACATTGTAAACTCAATGCTAAGGACAAAAAAGTATGATGTCAAAAATTATAAAATTTCATGCCTTGAAATTTTATAACATAATTCATTAGCAGCTACCATATGAAGAGTAGTGCAAGGTGGCAACTTTCCCATTTTACCACAGTTAGGCCCTCTTTTACTATGCTTTATGAGCTTTATGTTTTTACCATGCTTTATGAGATTTTTTTTTTTAAAAAAGTGAAGACAAAGATTATCTTAATTTGTTATCTTTAAATTTTATTCATTTTATGATTTTAAAAATTGAAATAAAAAATATAAATTTTTAAGAAACTTTTACAAATTTTCATCAAATGACCCAAAAACATCAAGAATCGTCATATATGGTCGCTAATAGCCAACTTTCAGAAGAATATGAATGAATGAAAACATACATAAGTGGATGAACATAAATAATGAAGGTACCAGACATTGCCTGATGTAATGAAGTGTTGAGCCGGGGTTCAATCTAGTATGCTCTTGTATGATCCAAAACCTGCAAGGAAGGAAAAGATGGGGTTAGATCCAAAGGATCTAAATAATGCCTGACACCCTATTACTAATCCTCATCTACAATTATGCATGTGCATAGTCAAGCCATACACTTCTAAAATGAACTATGCTACAAAACATGAGTGTGTGTTAATGTGATTCAAAAGCTATTATGTAAGATTATTTTATTATTGAGATAAGGATATCTTAATTCTACAAGAATAAATGTTTTGAGAAATATTTGAATTTAATTTTAACAATAACATGAGTGATATATTTCAAGCTTTAGGGAGACTTCATACCATGTAGTGTTCGTAGATTACATTCAATGTGTTATTTGCACTTGTATTGGTGGGAAAACTCTTGAAAATGCACAAAAGAGATTGCATTCAACCATTTTGTTTACATAACACATGTAGTTTACCTCCAACCTAAACCAGCGTTGTGTACAAATGTACAGACAATGCATGGTATGAAGCCTCACTGAAGCTTTAAAATGATAAGTGTTATGATGCTAGGATATGGTGTGGCAAGCACAAGTATAGTTGCTCGTAAGCTGCTATTGGTATAGTTTTTTTTTTTTTCAATAATTGCAGAGTCTCGGTTCTCCTATACTTACACATATGTATACATTTTGAGCTTGACTTTAATGTCATGTAAATTTGAGTGAAATGGTAATAATATTTAAGAGCAACAGGTATGACATTTTAAACAAGTATGCATATACATTATATAACAGGAGGAGTGATATATTTTAATGGCAACACTTAATAAGAAGGATGCCTATATAACAGGAGGAGTGATATGTTTTAATGACATTGGACATAGAAATTGCAGTGAAAATTTGTAATTTATTATGGCTCAGTGTTGTATATCCATAGTCAATGTATATTTAAACTTTAGGATGATATTTATATGATGGCTTAAGTAAATTGTTCTTACCTTGAGACTAGTACACCATGGGATTAGAGGATGGTTGTTATAATAGCAACTGTGTATCTATGGGATACTTTTATATTTTGTATTAAATGATGATACATATGTGTTTTTTCCTTTTAAAATAGTTTATATTCTGATACTTATATCTTGAATTGTCAAATGACCAATGAGTGATAATTTCAAAAGCGTATCATAATTAAAGGCATGTGAATTCATATTGTACTTAATTTGAATGCCACTGTGTAATTTTTTTACTTACGATATTAATCTTAATATATCCCTATTTTATTACTGATGTCCCTATTTACATCTTTTCATCAAATGACCCAAAAACATCAAGAATGGTTTTATATGGTCACTAATAGCCAACTTTCAGAAGAATATGAATGAATGGAAACATACATAAGTGGATGAACATAAATAATGAAGCTACTAGACATTGCCTGAAGTAATGATGTGTTGACCTGGGGTTCAATATAGTATGCTCTTGTATGATCCAAAACCTGCAAGGAAGGAAAAGATGGGGTTAGATCCAAAGGATCTAAGCAATGCCTAGCACCCTATTATTGATCCTTGTCTACAATTATGCATGTGCATAGTCAAGTCATACACAGACTCAACAATATGGTAGCATTGATCCAATAACAGAAAATACATTACAAATGCCAAGCTCACGGTCTCAATGAAATAAACAGTGTATAAAACAATATATGGTGCACAACAACAACAAGCATGCAATGATAGCAATAACATTGCATGATGCCCAAGCTCAAATTCAAAATAGTAAGTGTATTAATGTATGTTTGCATGATGTCAGATATTAAATAGTGAGCTTATGAACAATGCTAGTATTAAACAGTGAGCTCATGAACAATGTATGATGCTCTAGCTTGTAGCCCACGAGCCATCAAGATATTTCCTCATGAAATGATCATAAAGGGGGAGTACCACATAGTGAATATCAATAGAAAAATAAATAAAGAGAGATCAAACACTTCACACAATGCCTTGAAGGTAATAGAAACGATGCCCTAACTCTCAAAGCTCGCAGGTCATCAAGCATTCCAAATGAAAAGATGTAAACAATGCCAATATTAAACAGTGAGCTCATGAACAATGTATGATGCCCTAGCTTGTAGCCTGCAAGCCATCAAGACATTTTCTCATGAAATAATCATAAACAGGGAGTACCACATAGTGAATATAAAAAACAAAACAAATAAAGAGAGATCAAACACTTCACACAATGTCTTGAAGGTAATAGCAATGATGCCCTAGCTCTCAAAGCTCATGGGTCATCGAGCATTCCAAATGAAAAGATGTAAACAATGCTAGTATTAAATAGTGAGCTCATAAACAATGTATGATGCCCTAGCTTGTAGGTCATGAGCCACCAAGACATTTCCTCGTGAAATGATCATAAACAGGGAGTACCACATAGTGAATATCAACAGAGAAACAAATAAAGAGAGATCAAACACTTTACACAATGCCTTGAAGGTAATAGAAATGAAGGCCTAGCTCTCAAAGCTCACGGGTCATCGAGCATTCTAAATGCTAAGATGTAAACAATGCCACTATTAACATTCATATTGTGCCATTAAATTGACAAATGCCATCAAAATAAAATTGAGTTAATGAGAAGACAAAGCTCAAATGCCTACCTGAAGTGCCAGTGCCCTATTCCCACATGGTACCAGCCTCTTCGTGCATGCCAAACTTGAATGCCCTCTTCGTGCCACGCAAAAGTATAGTGTTGTCTTTGCGGCAACTATTCAAATTCACAAAAAATACAAATGACACTTTCTTTTTTTTTTTTCTTTTAATAACCAAATGGATGTCGCAATTACGACGTCATCGTCGCTATTACGACACCATCGGGGGCACTTGCAAAAAAATACAGAAAACAAACCAAAATTGTAGTGGTGTCACAAATTGGCGTCAAAATTTGACCCCAAATGTTGTAGTGACACAATTCAATCTCCTCAACTTGATGTATAAGGTAGTGTTCTTGAGCATTAAAAAAAGTTGGAGGTAGACAATTTTGCATTTCACACATAAGCTGCAGAATTTTTCTCTTCCAATATTTTATATATTTTTTATTGATTTCTTTAGATGATAACCACCTAAAAGAGATTCAACTCGCAAGAGCATATAAATAATATTTTAGAAAAAAATATACAATAAATTACATAAAAAGTAAGGAAAGTCATAAATATAATATCTGTACAAAAATTCTAAGAAATAACACTTCTAACCTCATGTATTTTTCAAGATGGTATATAACTTCTTTAACACTACTATCAAAATGGTGTGGGAAGGATAGAGGTAGGATGTATTGCAATAATTAAAAAATGATCTTTTCAATATATTGTAAAATAATACAATAAAAAGTACATGCAATTTTACAAATATATTGTAAATAGAGAACATGACTTACCTTGATGAAGGTATGCTAATCATGTGTTTTCAACCCTGGCCCAAAATCACCTTTATTTGATACAAGATTGCTTATATTTGTAGCAAATCCTATTGGAAATTTTGTTTTTTTTATGACTTCTTTTAATGCATCACTTTGCTTCTTAGTTAATAACTAAGGAAGGGCACTCGTATTTATGTGGTCTCCATTGCTATTTGATTCAATGAAATTTTTTAGTGCATGATTGGATTCATGAATGTCATTACAAATTTTAACAATTTTTTCTTTGTCACGCCTTCCATCCAATATTTTTCATAGTGTCTCTGTTACATTTTTTCCAATATGCATAGCATCAAACAAATGCACGATTGGGAGATCCTTGTAGTACGACAACCTACTAAATTGACTAGGATAACTTTTTATTCCTCTAGGAAGTTGGTCATTGATGCCTTGACGACCTTCATGAGCATCAATTACATCATTAGTAAAAAAAAGACAATATCAAAATATAAATTTCAAATAAAAATCATCAGATGGAATGACATTACCTTGGAATGACATTACCTCGATGATTTAGTCTATTGTATTCCAACTTCCATAGATGAGGTGTCATTCTTTGTGGCCTTGATGTTGTCTCTTCTTTCTCATTAAAAAGATGTTTTTCGATAATTCGATACTTATGATTATTTTGGAGAAAGTGTCTAAACTCATCGAACACTTGCTTTCCTAAATTTCTTGAATGACGAGATTTTATCTTCGAACCACAAACTGGACATGCGAATTTACCCTTTGTTTGAAGACCTAAAAGATATCGTACAATTGGATCATGCATAATTATCATGCACAACTTAAACATACAACAATAATGTGTAAGCACTATAACATACCAAAAATATGTGACCTTAACAATATATAACATACCGTGAAAATGAGTTAGCCCAGGGGCATCATGTATTGTCCATACAAACATTGCATGGAATTGAAATTGTCTTTGCCCTATTCGTCTAGAGATGTCATATATAGTGAACTCATTCCATAACTTCAAAAACTCATCAATAAGGGGCTCAATATACACGTTCATATCTTTAACTTGGTACTTACAATAGTTAAATGAACAAAACTATTACATAATTATTATGACCATTTTTATGCGGTGTTTATAAATTAATTTACATAACTATTAAATGAAAAAATACCTGGTACAATCATTGACAACATTATGTGCTCCCTCTTTATGGACATCCAAGGAGGAATGATATTGTTAATAACAAAAATAGGCCACACCGAGTAAATAGATCTCATATCTCCAAATGGATTGACACCGTCCGCTGCCAATCAAAGCTTGAGATTACAAGGTTCTTCTTTAAAGTGTGGCCATGTTGTTTCTATGTCTTTAAATGCAGAACCATCCGCAGGCATTCACATAATGTCATCTTGAATTCTATTGCATGCATGGTAATCCATAAATTGTGCCAAGCTAGTGCACCTGAATAATCATTGAAGACGTGGAATAATGGGAATGTACCGAAGAACCTTGTGAGGCACCCTTTTTGTTATTTGATCTAACTGATATCTACTAATATGACAATCAGGGTATTCTGTTGCAAATTCATGTTGTTTATGATATAGAATGTGATCATTAGGACATGCATGTATTGTGTGATACTTCATTCCAATTTGATTCATAATGGTAGATAATTCTTGGTACGAACGAGGTAGAACATTTGATGGTGGTAACAAAAACTCACCTATCAACCTACAACAACAAATATGAATTGTTAATATAATCAATAGTAATGGTATGTTAATATTGAAGAAAACAAAAATGGCATACCTTAGCATACGTGACATTTCTACATTGGATAAACCATTCATAACCTTCAAGTTCACCAACAACACTATAGCTAAGAGAATAGTTGTTTGGGAGCCTTGGTATAGGGGCTTGTATGCCTTCTCAAGTATAGGTATATCAAGACCATCTTCATCATCATTATCAGATGCGCTAGTACCATCATCATGATCATCTTGATCAACTACGCCAATACCATCTTCTTCAATCATGTCCTCTAGCACATTATCAGCTGCGCCAATACCATCATCTTCAATTGTGTTCTCTGCCATAGGATCATATTCTTCCATGGGAGCATTATCCTCAGCTTGGATATTCACACCTCCATGTTCCTCTGGTTGGAAATCCACCACTAATACATTTGGGGGCATTTTGCGATGGCTATGTGTCGCAATAGCAACACCCATAGACGTCGCTATTTTTTAGTCGCATATTGCGACGTCTATGGGTAGCCGTCGCAATTGCGACACATAGCCCGTCGCAATGTGGCTAAGATTTGTTAGTGGCATGGGCATCGCCCCCCCGTCGCATGGCTTCGGAGGGCCGTCACAATCGCGACGGGCGCCTGCATCGCATTACGACGGGTTCCCATCACAATTGCGACGCCCGTGGGTGGATTAAAAAAAAATTTTATTTAATACATTGCTAATGAACCACATTAATGCTTTTTTTTTTCAACAAATGAGGACAGCCACTGTAAAGACAACATGATAATGTACACTCACTGTAAGGATAGTCACAAATGAGGACATCTCACAGTGACTGTCCCTTGTGTAATTGCCACTTGAATGTATTGCTATTCAGCCACATTAATGCTTTTATTCTTCAACAAATGAGGATAGTCACTCTAAAGACAACATGATAATGTACACTCACAATGAGTGTACATTATCATGTTGTCTTTACAGTGACTATCCTCATTTGTTGAAGAAGAAAAGCATTAATGTGGCTGAATAGCAATACATTCAAGTGGCAATTACACTAGGGACAGTCACTGTGAGATGTCCTCATTTGTGACTGTCCTTACAGTGAGTGTACATTATCATGTTGTCTTTACAGTGAGTGTACATTATCATGTTGTCTTTACAGTGTCAATATATGCATTATTACTTAAACTGAACAGTACTCTAAATAATATGTCATTGTGGAGTTCTGATTGCTTCCAATTTGATATATGCTTGTTCTACTTATGTATCCAGCATCATGTAAGAAAAGTTGATGCTTTTAAAATAGATTCATTTAGCCATGAAATGCCTGTGCATGTTACATACAAGATTCCAAGGCCCAAAACTGATTACTCATTATAATTCATGTACAGAATGATAATCAACCACAACGAGGCATGCGTAGGCACTGCTTAGATTTTGAGGCATCAGAAGCTCGTAGAAGAAACTTGACCAATGGCTCATGGAATGCAACAAACTTATTGCCTAAAAAAGGAGCATTGGTAACCACAGATGATGGTTTTGAAAAGAACACTTCACCATCAATGTCACGTGAGGGAACTGCAATTTCTGATGGCAAGCAACTTGTAGTATATAAGAGAGATGCAAGTACAGATGCTGGGAATACATTGCTAATGAACCACATTAATGCTTTTTTCCTTCAACAAATGAGGACAGTCACTATAAAGACAACATGATAATGTACACTCACTGTAAGGATAGTCACAAATGAGGACATCTCACAGTGACTGTCCCTTGTGTAATTGCCACTTGAATGTATTGCTATTCAGCCACATTAATGCTTTTCTTCTTCAACAAATGAGGATAGTCACTCTAAAGACAACATGATAATGTACACGGGTTGTAAGTGTACATTATCATGTTGTCTTTACAGTGACTATCGTCCTTCAAGTGGCAATTACACAAGGGACAGTCACTGTAAAGGCAACATGATAATGTAGAGAAATGTTGTCATTTGTATTTTCAACAGTGCCGAGAGAGATTCCCTCCGCGAAATCACAGCTACAATTTTTGAGTACGTTGGGTTTATTTTTCTTTTGTCATTATTATGTAATCTGGTATTCAGCTGTTACAGAGCTAAAATACCCAGAAATGAGGACATATCTGTGTTGAATTTATTGTTAGCGGCTTTGGTTATTTAGAAGTTTAATTTTATTTGTTCATCTTTCAAGCACAAACATTTTGTGGACCGTAACATCTTCATTGTTTTGGGTATGCAATGAAACAGCCCTAACTTGCAACTACCTTCACGGTACTTGTGTACATTATCATGTTGTCTTTACAGTGACTGTCCTCATTCAAGTGGCAATTACACAAGGGACAGTCACTGTGAGATGTCCTCATTTGTGACAAGGACAGTCACACATGAGGACATCTCACAGTGACTGTCCCTTGTGTAATTGTCACTTGAATGTATTGCTATTCAACCACATTTATGGGCCCGTTTGGACCACAGCACACAGTAGCATCTACAGAGAAGAATATCCCAGGTGTAACAAGTTGTAAGAATATACCAACAGTTCTAAGAAGTTCCCTAGCACATAGTAGCATCTACAGAGAAGAATATACAACATGAGGGCAGCCACTGTAAAGACAACATGATAATGTACACTCATTGTATGTGTACATTATCATGTTGTCTTTACAGTGACTGTCCTCATTCAAGTGGAAATTACACAAAGGACAGTCACTGTGAGATGTCCTCATTTGTGACAAGGACAGTCACACATGAGGACATCTCACAGTGACTGTCCCTTGTGTAATTGCCACTTGAATGTATTGCTATTCAACCACATTTATGGGTCTGTTTGGACCACGGCACATAGTAGCATCTACAGAGAAGAATATCCCAGGTGTAACAAGTTGTAAGAATATACCAACAGTTCTAAGAAGTTCCCTAGCACATAGTAGCATCTACAGAGAAGAATATGGGTCAACGAGGTTGACTTCAAAGCCATGCAATCTAATGGTAATAGTAATATCATAATTTGACATACTATCAGAAATACTTCCTAAATAGACTATTCAATCTTATAAGAGATGGATTCATGAGAACTATTATTTATGAAATATGAGTCAATGACTTTAATTAAAAAAATTACACAATCTAATTCTTGTAAAAATATCAAAATTTGACACATTGAAAATACCTTCCAAAAGTATCGTTAATTGATTAATATGAATCACTACTCATGAAATATAATTTTATAAACCTAATCTAAAAACTACACAATAAAAATCTTAATAGCAATATTGTAAGAAACTATTCCCAAAAGCAAGCCTAACAAAATTTGATGAAAATAATTTTTGTTTCACTCAACTTTGACATTCACAACTTCCTCTTTTATTATAATAAGAAAAAAAATGTCTTTTTAGATATACCTCATGAACCATACTCGAATAATCTATCATTTTTCTTCTCAAAAACATATTTGCAGAGCCTGCTTCTTTTACTTGTTTGTACTTTTATCTCTCTGATGGAAAGGGTTCCTTCAGGACACATTTTTCCAAGTTCACTGCTTGAGATATTTGAGGAGGGTTCCCCTGCTTGAGTATCCATCCAACCCATATTCGAGTAGTTCTACAATTGCACAGTCTAAATTAATAATACTGACAATTGAATGACGAATGATGATACATAGAATTGATATAAACTAATCCTAAAAACACTAAAACATTATTAATATATTTATATTTCATAAATAAAATTGATATAAAAGATCTGGAAAGATACATTAAAAAATAGAAAAACAGTAATTTATAATAGAAGGAAACTTAAATTGCTATTTAAAAAAAAAACAAGAGTCTTAAATCTTATCATTTTGTTTCATTATCATCCATAAGTACACACCTCTAGCATAATAATTATATTTTACCACCCATAAAATGAAAAAAAGATTTTCACAAGAGAAATTGAAGCTAGATTATAAAAATGAACCATCTTATTGGAAACTGGAACTGTTATCATACCCAAAAGGACTACAAAATTTCACCTTATCATACCCAGATTGTTGCTTTGCCTGGCGGAGGGAAATTTGATCAGTAAAATTGACACAGAGTATGTTGTCTCCATTGTCATGCTGGATAACAAAACACCAACTTTAATGGGCATGTACTGTCCCTTGTGTAATTGCCACTTGAATGCATTGCTATTTGATGCAAGGGCATCCCTAATGCAAGCCAAAGACACCATGATTGAAGGAAGTTGCCATGAAGCCAAGGAGTCAAATCCTATCAATTGGAACATAAGATTTTCACCTTGGAGCTTTGAAGGATTGACTGGTGAAAGGTCCTTTTGATTGACAAATCAGAGTCTTTTTGAATGACAAATCAGAGTCTTTTTGAATGACAATAAATTAGAATAGGAGTTTTAGATGTTTTCTTGGTTTGTAATAAATATTAAGGATTGATTTTATCTCCTTATAAACATCCACTTGTTGGACACAAGACCCCTTGGTGACTTATAAACCTTGGGCATCTTTTGAGTCCTTGGATGAAATGAGCATAGTAAGTGTTTATTAGGTGTCTTTTAGATGTTGTTAAGAAGTTTGAAGGTCCAAAATAACTTTAATAAGGTTCCTAAAGTTTCACAACACATTTTTAACCTTCTCGGCAAAGTTGTTTGCAAAGTTGTAATGCAACTTTAAAAGTTGCTTAGCAAAGTTGACATTTGTTGGATAAACTGTTCTAACCACCTAGATGGTTGAACCAACATTTGGAGAGCCTATTTTAGGCTTCAAATGGTCAAAGATAGACAGAGAACCAGTATTGTAATCATTTTGCTTTCATAAAAAATAAAAATAACCCTATTTTAGTGCATTTCTGGTGAAAAATGAACTCTGTACGGCTGTACGGATGGTGGTTGGATGATAAAATTTGCCTGGAAGTTTTAATAGTGACATCTGATGCTTTGGAAGTTGGTTTGATTGATTCTCTTTGTTTTATATCTAAGTTATTTCAAATTTTCTATGCATTGTTTACAAACCCTCATTTTCAGGGTTTGACTAATGTAAAGACCTTAACTCACATTTCAACCATTGGAATTCCTTCTTCCTTGGTGGAATGAGAGTTAAGGATGTATATTTGTATATTCTAAAAGCCCTGACTACTCTGCATCACTATTGAACCACATTAATGCTTTTTTCCTTCAACAAATGAGGACAGTCACTGTAAAGACAACATGATAATGTACACTCACTGTAAGGATAGTCACAAATGAGGAAATCTCAGAGTGATTATCCCTTGTGTAATTACCGCTTGAATACATTGCTATTGAACCACATTAATGCTTTTTTCCTTCAAGTGGCAATTACACAAGGGACAGTCACTGTGAGATGTCCTCATTTGTGACAAGGATAGTCACACATGAGGACATCTCACAGTGACTGTCCCTTGTGTAATTGCCACTTGAATGTATTGCTATTCAACCACATTTATGGGCCTGTTTGGACCACGACACACAATAACATCTACAGAGAAGAATATCCCAGGTGTAACAAGTTGTAAGAATATACCAACAGTTCTAAGAAGTTCCCTAGCACATAGTAGCATCTACAGAGAAGAATATACAACATGAGGGCAGCCACTGTAAAGACAACATGATAATGTACACTCATTGTATGTGTACATTATCATGTTGTCTTTACAGTGACTGTCCTCATTCAAGTGGCAATTGCAGAAGGGACAGTCATTGTGAGATGTCCTCATTTGTGACAAGGATAGTCACACATGAGGACATCTCACAGTGATCGATTGTCCCTTGTGTAATTGCCACTTGAATGTATTGCTATTGAACCACATTAATGCTTTTCTTCTTCAACAAATGAGGATAGTCACTCTAAAGACAACATGATAATGTACACTCACTATAAGGACAGTCACAAATGAGGACATCTCACAGTGACTGTCCCTTGTGTGATTGCCACTTGAATGTATTGCTATTCAGCCACATTAATGCTTTTCTTCATCAACAAATGAGGATAGTCACTCTAAAGACAACATGATAATGTACACGGGCTGTAAGTGTACATTATCATGTTGTCTTTACAGTGACTGTCCTCCTTCAAGTGGCAATTACACAAGGGACAGTCACTGTAAAGGTGACATGATATTGTAGAGAAACGTTGTCATTTGTATTTTCAACAGTGCCGAGAGAGATTCCCTCTGCGAAATCACAGCTACAATTTCTGAGTACGTTGGGTTTATTTGTCTTTTGTCATTATTATGTAATCTGGTATTCAGCTGTTACAGAGCTAAAATACCCATAAATGAGGACATATCTGTGTTGAATTTATTGTTAGCGGCTTTGGTTATTTAGAAGTTTAATTTTATTTGTTCATCTTTCAAGCACAAACATTTTGTGGACCGTAACATCTTCATTGTTTCAGGTATGCAATGAAACAGCCGTAACTTGCAACTACCTTCACGGTACTTGTGTACATTATCATGTTGTCTTTACAGTGACTGTCCTCATTCAAGTGGTAATTACACAATGGGATAGTCACTGTGAGATGTCCTCATTTGTGACAAGGACAGTCACACATGAGGACATCTCACAGTGACTGTCCCTTGTGTAATTTCCACTTGAATGTATTGCTATTCAACCACATTTATGGGCCCGTTTGGACCACAACACACAGTAGCATCTATAGAGAAGAATATCCCAGGTGTAACAAGTTGTAAGAATATACCAACAGTTCTAAGAAGTTCCCTAGCACATAGTAGCATCTACAGAGAAGAATATACAACATGAGGGCAGCCACTGTAAAGACAACATGATAATGTACACTCATTGTATGTGTACATTATCATGTTGTCTTTACAGTGATTGTCCTCATTCAAGTGGCAATTACAGAAGGGACAGTCATTGTGAGATGTCCTCATTTGTGACAAGGATAGTCACACATGAGGACATCTCACAGTGATCGATTGTCCCTTGTGTAATTGCCACTTGAATGTATTGCTATTGAACCACATTAATGCTTTTCTTCTTCAACAAATGAGGACAGTCACTCTAAAGACAACATGATAATGTACACTCACTGTAAGGACAGTCACAAATGAGGACATCTCACAGTGACTGTCCCTTGTGTGATTGCCACTTGAATGTATTGCTATTCAGCCACATTAATGCTTTTCTTCATCAACAAATGAGGATAGTCACTCTAAAGACAACATGATAATGTACACGGGCTGTAAGTGTACATTATCATGTTGTCTTTACAGTGACTGTCCTCCTTCAAGTGGCAATTACACAAGGGACAGTCACTGTAAAGGCGACATGATATTGTAGAGAAACGTTGTCATTTGTATTTTCAACAGTGCCGAGAGAGATTCCCTCTGCGAAATCACAGCTATAATTTTTGAGTACGTTGGGTTTATTTGTCTTTTGTCATTATTATGTAATCTGGTATTCAGCTGTTACAGAGCTAAAATACCCAGAAATGAGGACATATCTGTGTTGAATTTATTGTTAGCGGCTTTGGTTATTTAGAAGTTTAATTTTATTTGTTCATCTTTCAAGCACAAACATTTTGTGGACCGTAACATCTTCATTGTTTCAGGTATGCAATGAAACAGCCGTAACTTGCAACTACCTTCACGGTACTTGTGTACATTATCATGTTGTCTTTACAGTGACTGTCCTCATTCAAGTGGTAATTACACAATGGGATAGTCACTGTGAGATGTCCTCATTTGTGACAAGGATAGTCACACATGAGGACATCTCACAGTGACTGTCCCTTGTGTAATTTCCACTTGAATGTATTGCTATTCAACCACATTTATGGGCCCGTTTGGACCACAACACACAGTAGCATCTATAGAGAAGAATATCCTAGGTGTAACAAGTTGTAAGAATATACCAACAGTTCTAAGAAGTTCCCTAGCACATAGTAGCATCTACAGAGAAGAATATACAACATGAGGGCAGCCACTGTAAAGACAACATGATAATGTACACTCATTGTATGTGTACATTATCATGTTGTCTTTACAGTGACTGTCCTCATTCAAGTGGCAATTACAGAAGGGACAGTCATTGTGAGATGTCCTCATTTGTGACAAGGATAGTCACACATGAGGACATCTCACAGTGATCGATTGTCCCTTGTGTAATTGCCACTTGAATGTATTGCTATTGAACCACATTAATGCTTTTCTTCTTCAACAAATGAGGACAGTCACTCTAAAGACAACATGATAATGTACACTCACTATAAGGACAGTCACAAATGAGGACATCTCACAGTGACTGTCCCTTGTGTGATTGCCACTTGAATGTATTGCTATTCAGCCACATTAATGCTTTTCTTCTTCAACAAATGAGGATAGTCACTCTAAAGACAACATGATAATGTACACGGGCTGTAAGTGTACATTATCATGTTGTCTTTACAGTGACTATCCTCCTTCAAGTGGCAATTACACAAGGGATTTGTGTTTTCAACAGCGCCGTAACCCTCCGCGAAATCACATTAGGATATAAGGGCAAAACAAACAAGAACGTTGTCATTTGTATTTTCAACAGCGCCGAGAGAGATAAACAAACTTAAAACTCAGACTTAAGAAAGATGAAGGCAATGCTTCAAAAGGCCGATGCCCTAAATACGGGAAAACACAATACCACCATTAAACGATGCCCTAGTCACCGTATCAATGCTGCCAGCTCCGTACCAGTATGCTGACTGCTCACTTTCATCCTGTGATAAAGGTAACTTCATTAATCATACTTGAAATGGCAGCATACGAACTAAAGCTGATGAACATTTATAAACTAAAAGTTTAAAACTACAGATTACAAATGTAGTAGTTTCATACGAAAAGAACTTGATGTCTGAAATTTACCATTAGAAGTATCCAAAGGAATACCACAGTACTGTTGAACTTGGAGAATCGGAGATGATCTACACAGCAAGGTTCAACAGCTGTAAGGACTGTTACACCATCTTTAGCATTTGAATACATTTTCTCCTTGGCTTCTGGTGGATCCTCAAAGACCCCCAATGACGTTTTCCCTACAATTATCAATTGTTTGTCAGTATGAGATATTAATAAATAAACATTAATCACAATATTAGGCAAACAATGTTCTTGATGTCTGAATCTAAATCACAGAAAGCTCTAATAAAGCAGTTCTCAGTTTCACATTAAACTAAGTTTCAATTTCAAATGGTTATAATAATTTTTGCAAGTTATAAGTAGCTGGTTACAATATATGACATAAAAAGAAAAAAAATCATTTCTATTCTTTTCTTCTTTTTCTCTTTCAACGAAGCTTTTGCACCACACAAATGCATACCAAGAATTTCTCAGGAGGTTTCAAGACCATTGCATACCAAACTTCTTCTCTGTAGATGCTACTGTGTGTCGTGGTCCAAACGGGTCCAAATAGACCTAGTGACTCTAGTAGGTCTCCAAAACTTGTTCTGCAGCAATAACTCTTCAATTTGACAAAGGACCTTATGAACTTATATGTTTTTTGAGTACCCTTTTTGATGTTCTAACAATCCTCCAACTCCCAGACCCTGACTCCACTCAGCATATCAATGTCCTTATTGAGTCCGCAGACCTAATGCATGCCTTTGGGTGTGGGTTCCAAAACAAGGCATTGAAAATGGGTGCATGAAACCAAGATCAGAGTTTGAAGATGTCCACCATGCTCTAAAGATCTAGATTCAACAAGGTTTGAGGTCCTTTACTTGCCGCTACCCTCTGATCTTGCATAATCCATCAACTCCTAGTCAAGAACATTGAGATTCTTGACCTAGGGCTTGCTCTCAAAATTCTTTGGCTTAGTATACTGTTCCAAAGCTTTTAAAATATGAAAATAAACCCCCTTAACTTGCATTTTACAAAGAACAGAGGATATCCTATGGTTTATTTGCAAGTTAAGGCCATTTGAATGCAATAACCCAAAAAATGAGGGTTTGACAGAACAACAGATAAGAAAAAGGAATAACTTTGATATAAGGTGTCTTGAATCTACCAAATAAACTCTCAAAGCATAAGATATAAATACTCTAACTTCCACACTGGTCTGCACTCCCTTTCACATCCGTACACTGTACAGTGCTTGAAGGAAATGCACAGAAAATGCTTTGAAATAGTGGCTCTATCTGACAGAGAGTCCATGCTAGGCTTCATGACTAACCTAGAGCACATTCCTTGTTATGGAGGAAGTTTGAATGGTGAAGAACTTATGGAATGGATAGAGGACCTAGATAACCATTTTGACTACAAGTATCTTATTAATAACCATTTTGACTACAAGTATCTTATGGATAGAGGACCTTGATAACCATTTTGACTCATTTAGTATCTTATTGAGCTTTACTTTGTTTCGAGAATATAGTTTAATATTCTCTACTAAACAGGGCCAACCACATGAAGGTGGAAGCTCATTTGGCCCCACCCCCCTCCCCCTAACATCACTCTACATTCCCCATTAACATCTAACATTCATTCATTCTTTCAATTATTAATAAAATGTAACATTCAATCAATATCACATGATAACATTCATTAACACATTAGATTCATTAACACGCAACATTCATCAATATGAAAATAAACACATAATTCATGAACATTCATTAGCACATAATTAAATTCATTGAGACATAAAATTCAGTCATTATCAATTAAGGTATTTAGATGACAATCATTTCTTTTTTCTCTTTCTAATTTTTTTTTCTATGTAAGCTCTAAGAGGAGCATCAGTGTTATCATCAATACCCCCCTCATCAGTTGTTTTGTTCTTTGTTCTTGATGATCTCAAATTCCTATGCTGCTGCAAAGGGGGGTCCTCTACAATAACAAATAAAAGAGTTAAATTTAAAATATTTAATTATAATTGTTACAAGTATTTAATTATTTTAAAGAACATAACTGTGGCGCTCTTTAATTACCTGATCTGGCCACATCATTTTGTCTAGACTCAACCTCAACATGCTCATGAGCACCGACCCCTCGATCCTCTACAGTTGCTATACAAAATGTTACATTAATCCAAACACCAATTGTAATTACATATAAAAATTTTAATAGCAAATGTATACCTCCACCACTAGGATGCACATCATGCGAACCTTCATTATGCATAGATTGTGTAGAAGGATTGTCAGGCTGCATTCCAATATCCTACACATTGTTATCATTGCTTTCTTAAAACAGATATACTCACTTTATATTAGAACTTAACATCAAATAGACTAATTGGTAAAGTATTCAATTTGAAATAAATTTCATTTAGCTTATTTACCTGTGGCTCAGATGCATCATTATTTGAACCTTGCACACTGATTTCAGCTCGTAGCCGTTCAGCCACGGCTCTATAGCCTTGTTGGAAGCCAATTCTCTTGTCCTCTTCTGTGAGGCATCTATTGAACTCTGACCCCTACATTTTTGCTTGGTATGGTGAATTTTACTTGCATTATTTGATCAAAAAAAATTTCCTTGCAATATATAAAAAAATTGATACAAGTTTTGATTTACTAATACTTACAACTCGTGCTTGAAGTTTGGAAAAACCACCAGAGCTGAGCTTGTGTGTCCCGTGCTTTTCTAATCTTGCCTTTGTTGCCTTTGATGTGTCAGGCAATCTATGAAAAGTTTGAAATATGTTAGAGACCAGTACAGGAAAAATTTAGAGGTTAATTAGTACATAATTACATTCTCAAAAGTATCACATACCTTGCTCTACTCTCTACTGGCGTAATTCCTTTTTTCATGTCGGCTTTATACTTTCCATCCAAAATCAAAGCCTGCCACTCAGCCTCAAGAACACAGGACAGACGCTCGTGCCTTGGGTTAACCTCTAAATATTTCCTGTACTAGTCCCTAATATACTTCAAACATAAACCAGCTTTTTCAAGGAGCTTGTTTCTCTCGAATGCACGAGGTCCAAAAAGCTGGGTCATACTATGTACAAGATCATCCTTCAACTTTTTATCTTGGTTATTCCACCTTTTAAGTAAAAAAAAACATGTTAGACTCATAAATGAAGAGAAGCTACCTTTAATATAGTTCAAGAAATTGATGAAAAGGAAAACTATTCTAGCAATGATATGAAATCAAAATAGTGGTTTGGGGTTTTAGTTAGGATATGATGTTCCACCATGTACGTAGGGTGGGCTCGAATATCTGCAAACACTCGTCACCAAGTTTTCGCCAAAAAATATCATTCCCTACAAAATAATCATGGGATCATTAGTCGATGAAGAGTGATCAAAAACTAAATTACTATTATATCACTATAGAATAATAATAACTTTAAAGTACCTGGAACTTTGGCTACTTTTAAGGGAATGCCTTCATCGTCGCTGATGATCAATACGCAATCCTTCACCGTTCTCATACTAGGAACACGGGAACATCCAGGAAATGATGTTGCATCGGGAGTTGTTGCATCTCCTATTGCAAAAAATGAAAACCATTATCAAATGCCTCCAAGAAATAATACTTCAAGGGAAATAAATTGGTGCAGAGCACCCATGGCACAAACACAATCAAGGGATCTACATCGTAAACACATAACACTTAAACACATAACAAAAGAGAGAAAAAGAGGGATTTGTGTACCAGTAGATGGTGCAACAGTTGGTGCATTTAGGCTGTGTGTTGTTGACATGGCAGTCGGCAAGACATTTGTGGCTGTCCTAGATGGAGGCGGCATTGTCATATCATCATGGAAAGGAGCTGAAGAATAAAATTGTTAGAGCATGCATAAATATAGAACGCGTGGACTAGCATGGACAAGATTGTTAGAGCATTAAAAAAAAAGATTGTTCGAGCATGTATTGTCAATGATTATGATCATTCCTATATATATTCAGTGAAAAACACAAGTGGGGAATGGAACATGTGATCTACCTGAACCACTTGCAGTACCGGCCTTATCATGGGAATGGGGTTCAAAATTATGCAAATAACTCTGTAAAGACAATGCATCCATATTTTAATTAATGTCATAAAAGAGCATAACATAAAAACCATTATTGAACTCTTGTAATAATTAAAAATTTCATTAATACTTACTTTAAAGTTTTCAAAAGTGCGCAACAACTCAGCTGCCCTGTCTTTTATTTCCTGAGTCTGAGGATGTATGGATACCAAACGTAGAAGTTCTTTCCCAATTTTCTTTAGCAGCTTTTTAATGGAACCGATCGGGTCATTGGTCTCTGCTAAATCAATAAAAAAAGGGTCCACAAGGGGGGACTCCTGAGGGACTGCAGGTTGCTTTCCCTCTCTCCGACCATCGGCCCTCTGTGACAACAATAGTATTAGTATTATCAAAATTACTCCAAAATAATGAAGAAAATAACATTAAAAAAAAAAACATTTTGCTTCTATCTAGTTTGCACAATTACAATGAGTTTTACCTGCTCATGTGTAGATGAGCTAGGAATATCGTCACCATCACCTTCAGGCGGTTGCTCCATATTGTGCCCCTATGTCAAAGATCAAGTATAAAAATGTTAGCCAAAAATTTAATAACTAAATGGTATGTTGGAGTCATTGATTAGAAGTTGGTTTAATAGTATGTACCACCCCCATGATAGTAGCCTCGTTTGTAGTTGAAACTTGTAGCTTTTAAATAGATAATGAATAAACTATGTAACCATTTAAGACAAATATATTTCTATCAAGAAATGAATATTAAATACATTAAGGATTGATGGCATACCTTTAAATTTCATCATCATCATCCTCATCATCATCATCATCATCATCATCATCATCATCATCCTCATCCTCATCATCCTTGTCATCATCATCGTCATCGTCGTCGTCGTTGTCGTCATCATCAACATCATCATCATCAACATCAACATCATCTTCATCATCATCATCAGTAGCAGCATCATCGTCATCATCTTCTTCTTCTTCTTCATGAAAATTTGTCTCAGGAACATCATCCAATAATTGTCGATCGTGATCATCATCTACATCATCTTCTACTTCTTTGGTATCTTCTTCTTCCATCACATTATACTTTATCGGCCTTCCTCTCGGTTCATGTCTAACAACAAATGACCAACCCGGTTTATGTGAAACCTCTGAGTAAAATACCTGCTCACATTGGCTTGGAAGAACATAGGGCTCATCCCCAACTGGCTCAAACGACCTTGTATTAACCATTGTAAATCCATTATCATGTTCAATAACAGTTCTATTAGGATCATTTGGATTAAGTCATAGCCTGTACCATTTGACAACGAAGAGTACTAATTTGAAGGAACTAAAGTCACACTCAAGTATATCATCCAAAATGCCATAGTATTGATTTTTAGACTCTTGAGGATCTAAGTCATTTCTAGATGAAATATTAGTCACTTGAAAGACTGCAGTTATTCCAGAATCATAAGTTTTCTTCGTGTCATCCAATACTTTGACGTGAAATTTTTGACCATTACAGAACATACCCTTGTGGTGTTTAACCTGCAATAATATGTGAAACATGTCAAAATTATTATATCGTGAGTTGATAAACATACGGGTGATTAATAATTTTTTACGTACCTGGAAATCTCTTAAACCATATGCTAAATCTATTTCCCTTTGCGTAACATTAGAATCTCCATTACGATGAGCTTCTTTAACCAATGAAGATACACCTTCGCATGTTAATGTGTGACCAGAATGTTGACATCGTTCAATCCATACCATCATCCAATCAAGATTGTTTGCAATATACAAATGTAGTGCATCCCACTCTCGAGCAACTGTACAAAAAAAAAATAGACGACTTACAACCGATTTATTTTGAAGATTAAGAAATAATTTATTACAATAACATCTTATAATTTATTACCTATCACTTTCCTCAATCTACCTTTCCCCATCAAGTACTCCCCTTTGAATTTTTTAAAAGGGTCGAGATCCCAAATGCGATCTACATGGATATTTGAAGCAAACTTAGGAAGATATTCAGTAATGTACACCATAGTTTGGTATACCATGTATCCCTCTACCATAGAACCCTCAGGATGTGCTCTTTGTCGAACCAAAGCCTTCAAAGATTTCAAGTGCCTCTCAACCATCCACATTGACCTAGTGTGTGCAGGTCCACACAATTCAATCTCCTCAACTTGGTGTATGAGGTAGTGTTCTTGTGCATTGAAAAAAGTTGGAGGTAGACACTTTTGCATTTCACACAGTAAATGAGGAATTCTTCTCTTCCAATAGTTTATATCTTCTTTATAGATTTCTTTAGATGACAACCACCTACATTAAGAGATTCAAGTCACAAAAAATATATAAATACGAGACTTTACAAAATAATATACAATAGATTACATAGCAAGAAAAACAAATCGCGAATATAATAAATATATACAACAAATTGAACAGATATTACTGCTTACCTCATGTATTTTCCAAGATCATATATCACTTGTTTGATGTTATTGTTGAAGTGCTCTGGGAGAGATAGAGGTAGCACGTACTACAGTAATTATAAACCAATCATTTCATTATTTTCTAACATAACATAATGAATAGTACACGTAGTTTATGAATATATTGTAAATACAGAAGAACATAACTTACCTTGATGAAAGTATGCCAATCATGTGTTTTGAGCCCTGGCCCAAATTCACTTTTCTTTGATATGAGATTGCTTATGTTCCCAGCAAATCCTGTGGGAAATCAAATTTTTCGTATGACTTCTTTTATGGCATCACTTTGCTGCTCCGTTAATAACCAAGGAAGGGCACTTATATTAATCTGATCTCTATTGCTATTTGAGTGAATGAAATTCTTCAGTGCATGATTGGATTCATGAATGTCATTACAAATTTTGACAATTTTTTCTTTGTCACGCCTTCCATCCAGTATTTTCCACAATGTCTCTGTTATATTCTTTCCAACATGCATAAGATCAAACAAATGCACAATTTGTAGGTCCTCGTAGTAGGGCAACCTACTAAATTGTTTGGGATAGCTTTTTAGTCCCTTTGGAAGGTTGTCAGTAGTGCCTTGACAACCTTCACGATCATCAATTACATAATTAGTAAACAAAAATCACAATAGAAATATATAAATTACAAACATAAACCATTAAGTGGAACGACTTTACCTCGACGATTAATTCTATTATATTCCAACTTCCATAGGCGAGGTGTCATTCTTCGTGGCTTTGATGTAGTCTCTTCTTTCCCATTGAAAAGATGTTTTTCCATACTTCGATACTTATGATTCCTGTGGAGGAAGTGTCTGTACTCATCAAACACATGCTTTCCTAAACTTTTTGAATGACGAGATTTCATCTTTGGACCACAAACTGGACATGCAAATTTTCCCTTTGTTTGAAGACCTACAAGATAATGATATAATTGGATTATTAAATATGTTGATTTTTATAATTAGAATTATCATGCGCAACTTGAATTCACTATAACATACCACAAAAATGTGTTAGCCCTGGGGCATCATGTATTGTCCATACAAGTATTGCATGGAATTGAAATTGTCTTTGTCCTATTGGTCTAGACACGTCATACATAGTGACACCGTTCCATAACTCCACCAACTCATCAATAAGAGGCTCAATATATACATTCATATCTTTAACTTGATATTTACCTACTTGAATGAACAGTAACATTACATAATTATTGTGACCATTTTACTGTAAGATTTGTAAGTACATGTAAATTAATAACTATCAAATCATAAAATACCTGGAACAATCATTGCCAACATAATGTGCTCCCTCTTTATTGACATCTACGGAGGAATGTTATTGTTGATAAAAAAAAATAGGCCACACCGAGCAAACAGATCTCATCTCTCCAAATGGATTGACACCATCCGCTGCCAATGAAAGCCTGAGATTACGAGGTTCTTCTTTGAAGTGTTGCCACTTTTCCTCTATGTGCATAAATGCCGAACCATCCGTAGAGATTCGAATAATGTCATCTCAACTTCTATTGCGTGCATGGTAATCCATAAATTGTGCCAAGCTAGTACACCTGAATAATTGTCGCATCCGTGGAATAATGGGGATGTAACGAAGAACCTTGTGAGGCACCTTTTTTGTTATTCGATTTGTTCGATATCTACTCGTATGACATACAGGGCATTGTGTTGCAAATTCATGTTCTTTATAATATATAATATGATCATTGGGACAAGCATGTATTGCTTGATACTCCATTCCAATATCTTTCATAATAGCAGATAATTCTCGATATGAGCGAGGTAGAATATTTGATGGTGGTAACAAAAACTTGCCTATCAATCTACAGCAAAAAATATAAGTTGTTAATATAAACAATATTAGTGGTACATTATTCACCCTTTGTTAACTATAAAGACATATATGACATACCTTAACATACATGACATTGTTATGTTGGATAAACCATTCATAACCTTCAAGTTCAACAACAACAATACAGCAGAGAGAAGAGTTGTTTGGGAGTCTTTGTATAGGGGCTCGTATGCCTTCTCAAGTAGAGGTACATCGAGGCTATCATCATCATCATCATCAGATTCGCTTGGACTAAATGTGTCATGGATCAATGTATTTATACCATCATCTTCAATTGTGTTTTCTGGTGCATGATCGTCATCTTCCATGGGATCATTATCTTCACCTTGGATATTCACACCCCCATGTTCCTCCATATCATGTACTTCCCTGGGGAGATCAACCTATATAAAATTGATTAACATAAATAAACCATGATCTTCAACTCATCATCAAGTGATTTCATATGTATATAAATTGTTAAAATGATATAATGAACAACTTACCAGTGGATGATAGTCATGCCCCCCTTCAATGTGACCATTCTCCCTACAATGTCTCTTAACTGTTTTGATTAGCAGTCTTCTACGGTTTAAGCCCTTACAAATTTTGCAGGGACAATAACATTTTCCATCACCTTTTCTTTTCAAGTTAGACCACAATCTAGCGATTGTCTCCCTATTTTGTTCTTCACTTATATTATCTGACATGATCGTTCTTCGCAAGAAGCAAAAATTGGGCTATGAAAACTTCGGTCTACAACTTTCAGTGACTAAGCAAAATTGTCAAAAGTACACAAATCTTCTTAGACCTAGTTAAATCCTTTAATATTTTAAAAGTCTAGTTAAAATATACATTAGATTAAAAAATATACAATTTTCATGCCTGAGCGCGCGGCTACGACTAGTGCAATGGTCTTCTTGCTTAGCTCTAGAAGCTCTCTAGCAATCAAAACATATAAGCTACAAGGCCTAACAGCAATTTCAAAACATATAAGCTACAAGGCAAGACATATTACATGACATGGCAAAAGGATTAAAATATACATTAGATTAAAATATATACAATTTTCAAACCTGAGCGCGCGGCTATAACTCGTGCAATGGTCTTCTTGCTTAGCTCTAGAAGCTCTCCAGCAATCAAAACATATAAGCTATTAGAATTCATTAACTTTCTGTAATTGGAAAACTCTATTTGATATTAGACCGTAAACTACTACTATTCTCTCCATAAGAACTAAGTACAAAATTCTTTCAAGTTCACATCCATGATTCCCTTTAGATTAAAATATACAGCAAAAATAAGCTAAAAGTCTAGTTAAAATATACATTAGATTAAAAAATATACAATTTTCAAACCTGAGCGCGCGGCTATAACTCGTGCAATGGTCTTCTTGCTTAGCTTTAGAAGCTCTCCAGCAATCAAAACATATAAGCTACAAGGCCTAATAGCAATTTCAAAACAAGGGTCATCAAAAGAACCAAAAACAATGTGTGCAAACAATACCTTGTGAAGTGGTATAGACAATTAGAAGATGCTACTATGTGCTAGGGAACTTCTTAGAACTGTTGGTATATTCTTACAACTTGTTACACCTGGGATATTCTTCTCTGTAGATGCTACTGTGTGTCATGGTCCAAACGGGCCCATAAATGTGGTTGAATAGCAATACATTCAAGTGGCAATTACACAAGGGACAGTCACTGTGAGATATCCTCATGTGTGACTGTCCTTGTCACAAATGAGGACATCTCATAGTGACTGTCCCTTGTGTAATTGCCACTTGAATGAGGTCAGTCACTGTAAAGACAACATGATAATGTACACATACAATGAGTGTACATTATCATGTTGTCTTTACAGTGGCTGCCCTCATGTTGTATATTCTTCTCTGTAGATGCTACTACGTGCTAGGGAACTTCTTAGAACTGTTGGTATATTCTTACAACTTGTTACACCTGGGATATTCTTCTCTGTAGATGCTACTATGTGTCATGGTCCAAACGGGCCCATAAATGTGGTTGAATAGCAATACATTCAAGTGGCAATTACACAAGGGACAGTCACTGTGAGATGTCCTCATGTGTGACTGTCCTTGTCACAAATGAGGACATCTCACAATGACTGTCCCTTGTGTAATTAAGTATTGTGGGGAAGCATTCTAAATAACCAAAGCCGCTAACAATAAATTCAACACAGATATGTCCTCATTTCTGGGTATTTTAGCTCTCTAACAGCTGAATACCAGATTAAATAATAATGACAAAAGAAAAATAAACCCAACGTACTCAGAAATTGTAGCTGTGATTTTGCGGAGGGAATCTCTCTCAGCGCTGTTGAAAACACAAATGACAACCCGCTTGATTTCGCGGAGGGAATCTCTCTCGGTGCTGTTCAAAACACAAATGACAACCCGCTTTGTTCAAAACACAAATGATAACCCGCTTGATTTCGCGGAGGGAATCTCTCTCGGCGCTGTTGAAAACACAAATGACAACGTTCCTTTTTTTTTTTGCACTTATATCCCGACCAACATAAGGTCCATTTGTAATACAACATGATAATGTACACTTACAGTGAGTGTACATTATCATGTTGTCCTTAGAGTGACTATCCTCATTTGTTGAAGAAGAAAAGCATTAATGTGGCTGAATAGCAATACATTCAAGTGGCAATTACACAAGGGACAGTCACTATGAGATGTCCTCATTTGTGACTGTCCTTACAGTGAGTGTACATTATCATGGTGTCTTTAGAGTGACTGTCCTCATTTGTTGAAGAAGAAAAGCATTAATGTGGTTCAATAGCAATACATTCAAGTGGCAATTACACAAGGGATAATCATTGTGAGATGTCCTCATGTGTGACTGTCCTTGTCACAAATGAGGACATCTCACAATGACTGTCCCTTGTGTAATTCAAGTGGCAATTACACAAGGGACAGTCACTGTGAGATGTCCTCATTTGTGACTGTCCTTACAATGAGTGTACATTATCATGTTGTCTTTAGAGTGACTGTCCTCATTTGTTGAAGAAGAAAAGCATTAATGTGGTTCAATAGCAATACATTCAAGTGGCAATTACACAAGGGACAATGTCATGAGCCGTGACATATTGAACTTAGTATAATAATAAAATGATTAGATGATATATAATAATCTATTATTAACGGTATATAACAATAATATATAATTATTATCAAAAGATAATAATAATATATAGTTAGCATAATAAGTAATATGTTAATTAAATAATATTAAAATATTAATAAATAATATAATTATGATTATAATTATAATATAAATTAATAATAAATAATTATTAATAAATTATATATATTATATTATAATAATATATTAAGTAATAATATTAAATCAATTATTGATATAATAATTTTAATATATAAATAATATTAATAATCCTCTCAATATAAAACAATATGTTATCACTATAATAATATTTATTATAATATTATTAATATTACTAACATCATTAATTATAATATTTAATAATAACAATAACATTAATAATAATAATAATAATAATAACGTTTAAAGCAATATCGAATATCTGTAATCGATATACATCTACATTAAACATCTGCATTATCTATCACGATGAGGAATGAAGAAGTGATACAACAATCACTAGTCATTACACATCGATACCATGAGAGGATGATTAATGAACCAAATACTATGAAGTCAAGATCAACATGATATGAATAAGGGATAGGTCGCTATGTGTTTCAGAAGATGTATTGATAAGCAAGAAGGATAACCATTCATATATTATAAATAATCATTAATTGCACAAGTTTAGACAATGACATATCCGATAAAGCAATATCAAACATGAAGACCCGCTAGCAAATATGCACCATCACTTCCTATGTTATCATGACAATAACATAAACTAGATTGAATTCTACTATCTATATCAATAGACACCACATAGGAGGATATCGACTAAAGGATTGAAAGATTATCGATTGTCTGAGATAAACCACATCTTGTAGAAACACAAAAGCATCAGTGATTATATCACAAGCTATTGATGAATGAGGCATCAGTCATGGATAATAAGTACAATGTATCCTTAAGTATTAACAGGAATGGAAGTCAATTTGAAGATCAAACTCCATTACCAGCAATCAACCAATAAATGGACAATTATCAGAAAATGATATCGACTTATATCAGAGTAGAAAGATTGGATATAATCATAACAATATGAGATAAGGTAAGAGTTAATATCGATTGACTAAATACTAATGATAGTTAGACCAAACTAATACAAACACAATGGATGTTAACTACTGGTTGCACTACCAATTAGGGAAGATTACCTTCATAAAAAGATTTGATATTGAGTCAATCTAGGAGTTATCTATGATCAGAAAATAATGAAATAATATTATGTGAACTGTCGGATTATGGAAAGGTGTGATTAACAAAGGGACATGGAGGAAGAAACAAGACACGTCTCATTCATAGCATCTCTTCATTTGTTAAAGACAATATAAGAATGCATTCTCGTCAGTCACTCAAGGCATCATTAGAACTTTATTTACTTATCCATATTTGGATATACTCAATAGAGCATCTGCCTTTGGCAGTTTGGTTTCAAGTTTATCATTGCAGATCAGAGACAACACCATGATTGCACAGATGAAAAGGATAGTCAGAAACAGCATCAATATTTGAAGTTGCAAGCATATAATTCAGAATTTGAAATAGCAACATATCACTCATAGCGATATTACACATTTGCATAATTACATCATCATATCAGACACAACAAATACATTGCTGTAAGAAATACTTATTGATTGTATATCGATATTGTTTATATCAGACATAGCATCATTATACTATCACTATAAGTGATAGGAAACATCATATTCATAGCATATTTCATATCATTATATCCGACAGTGCTATTAAACATATTGGTATCAATATCATCTTGCACACATATTGTGATTGAATCTGAAATAGCGGTTGATATCTTAAGTAACCTCCATTACTTAGTTTAATTGTAAGTATCTGATAGAGTAAGTCTGAGAAGTGGAGTAATTGTTCTTGTTTTCCAAGTTAGCCAAAAAGGGGACATTACAGACAATCACTGTGAGATGTCCTCATGTGTGACTGTCCTTGTCACAAATGAGGACATCTCACAATGACTGTCCCTTGTGTAATTCAAGCGGCAATTACACAAGGGACAGTCACTGTGAGATGTCCTCATTTGTGACTGTCCTTATAGTGAGTGTACATTATCATGTTGTCTTTAGAGTGACTGTCCTCATTTGTTGAAGAAGAAAAGCATTAATGTGGTTCAATAGCAATACATTCAAGTGACAATTACACAAGGGACAATCACTGTGAGATGTCCTCATGTGTGACTATCCTTGTCACAAATGAGGACATCTCACAATGACTGTCCCTTATGTAATTCAAGCAAAAATTACACAAGGGACAGTCACTGTGAGATGTCCTCATTTGTGACTGTCCTTACAGTGAGTGTACATTATCATGTTGTCTTTAGAGTGACTGTCCTCATTTGTTGAAGAAGAAAAGCATTAATGTGGTTCAATAGCAATACATTCAAGTGGCAATTACACAAGGGACAATCACTGTGAGATGTCCTCATGTGTGACTGTCCTTGTCACAAATGAGGACATCTCACAATGACTGTCCCTTGTGTAATTCAAGCAGCAATTACACAAGGGACAGTCACTGTGAGATGTCCTCATTTGTGACTATCCTTACAGTGAGTGTACATTATCATGTTGTCTTTAGAGTGACTGTCCTCATTTGTTGAAGAAGAAAAGCATTAATGTGGTTCAATAGCAATACATTCAAGTGGCAATTACACAAGGGACAGTCACTGTGAGATGTCCTCATTTGTGACTGTCCTTACAGTGAGTGTACATTATCATGTTGTCTTTAGAGTGACTATCCTCATTTGTTGAAGAAGAAAAGCATTAATGTGGTTCAATAGCAATACATTCAAGTGGCAATTACACAAGGGACAATTGATCACTGTGAGATGTCCTCATGTGTGACCTTTGTGAAGGCAAGTGCCAATTTGTACCCAAGTTACCAATATTGTGGCAAAAGTGGGAATGAAGCATTTAGGGGTCAAATTGGGCAAAGAAGTGTAGAAGTGGCCTATGTGAGGTCTAAATAGCCTAACTAAGTCATGGTTAGGGTCTTATGGTGTTTGAACAATAAGTTTTGAACCAAAATCCCAAAGGTTGTAACAAGTTGTCAATGTTGTCATTCACAACATTGACAACATTTGTGCAAGGGAGCATTTTCGAGTAAGATGGTTATGTAACTATATGAAACCATTGAATTAGGCATCAGATCAACTATAAGAGGCCTCCATCGATCTGTGCAAAAGGTTGGGGGGAAAAAAATTTGGAATTAAGAAGATTTGTAGAGTAACACGGTTTTAGTGAATTCTTGAGTTTTTTTGTTTCTTTGTTTTCAGTTGATTAATGGATTAGATAGCTCGCAGTGTCTATTGGAAAAGTTAGTACAAGTTGTTTTTTTATTCTGTGTTGTGTTTTTTTTGAGTTTTGAAGCATTCCAACTAGTTTGTTAATTCTTTTGTTAAGTACCCTATCATTGGTTTGAACCAGGTAGGTTGAACAAATGGAGTCTTAGCTCATCATTCCATTGTCAATTTTGTACGGGCTCTTGGAATGGGTGAGGAGACTCCATGTACTATATGTTTGGAAGGAGGGGCCCTGGGAAGCTCATTTTCTATGTTTGCAATGATGTCCTAGGTGAGTCAGTTGAGCACAGTTAGGGATGACAAATCATTACAAGAAGATTACAACAAGTTGAATGCATTGGTTGCTTCAACTAAAATCTCATGGAGAGGTAGACACACATCTAAAGAAGCCCCAAGTCAAATTAGAAGATTGGGTGAGTTTCTTTGGCTGCTAAGAAAACAAACTCTTAGTCAGACTGTCCAAGTTGTGTCAAAATACTTGTTTTCAGGCATGGCTGTAGCAGTTGGTGTACAAAAAATCTAGGAGGAGAAGACCTTAGATATCTTGGAGTTCTCAATAAAGGGCATCTGAATCCTAAGCCCTTTAGGTGGCTTAATATAAACAAAAAGGCTTGACAAAGGCCTAATTGCTAGCAGTCTATTTTTGGGTGCAATTGGCATGGTTTGATGAACCGGATTGAAGTACTGATGAAAAGTATAGGTGAAGGAGTAATATTGAAACCAATAGAGGTCCTAGTGGCCAGCCTCTCCATGGAGTAAAGTTCTAGTTGAATGTGTTTCAATTTGTGAAGACAAGACTAGGAGTGTCCTAGTAGCTAGATTGGTATTGAGCAGAGTTCGTTGTATTTCTTGTTGGTGTGCACTAGTTGAAGGAGTGGGATCTTGGGTAGAGATACCTAAAGAGTGTAGGGATAGTTAAGTACCCTATCAAGTCAAAACATTGGCCTAAAGAGACCCTAGTGAAGGATAGGGAGTGAGCAAGACAAAGTGTTACATCAATTAACAAGATCATTTTTTGGTAATTGTGTACATTATCATGTTGTCTTTACAGTGACTGTCCTCATTTTTTGAAGAAGAAAAGCATTAATGTGGTTCAATAGCAATACATTCAAGTGGAAATTACACAAGGGAATATCACTATGAGATGTCCTAAGTGTGACTGTCCTTGTCACAAATGAGGACATCTCACAGTGACTGTCCCTTGTGTAATTGCCACTTGAATGAGGACAGTCACTGTAAAGACAACATGATAATGTACACAAGTACCGTGAAGGTAGTCGCAAGTTAGGGCTGTTTCATTGCATACCCGAAACAATGAAGACATTACAGTCCACAAAATGTTTGTGCTTGAAAGATGAACAAATAAAATTAAACTTCTAAATAACCAAAGCCACTAACAATAAATTCAACACAGATATGTCCTCATTTCTGGGTATTTTAGCTCTCTAACAGCTAAATACCAGATTACATAATAATGACAAAAGAAAAATAAACCCAACGTACTCAAAAATTGTAGCTGTGATTTCACGGAGGGAATCTCTCTCGGCACTGTTGAAAACACAAATGACAACGTTCTTGTTTTTTTTGCCCTTATATCCCGATGTGATTTCGCGGAGGGTTACGGTACTGTTGAAAACACAAATGACAACATTCCTTTTTTTTTTTGCCCTTATATCCCGACAACATCGCAATTGCAAGTTAGGGTTGTTTCACTGCATACCTGAAACAATGAAGACGTTACGGTCCACAAAAAATTTGTGCTTGAAAGATGAACAAATAAAATTAAACTTCTAAATAACCAAAGCCGCTAACAATAAATTCAACATAGATATGTCCTCATTTCTGGGTATTTTAGCTCTCTAACAGCTGAATACCAGATTACATAATAATGACAAAAGAAAAATAAACCCAACGTACTCAGAAATTGTACCTATGATTTCGCAGAGGGTTACGGCGCTGTTGAAAACACAAATGACAACGTTCTTGTTTTTTTTGCCCTTATATCCCGATGTGATTTCACGGAGGGTTACGGCGCTGTTGAAAACACAAATGACAACGTTCCTTTTTAATTTTGCGCTTATATCCTGACAATGTCGCAATTGCGACAGTGCCAAATGTATTGTCGTCACAAATTGCAACGGTGTCGGGCTATATTTGAAAAAAAAAAGCCAAAACCGCATGACATTTGCCTGCCGTCGCAAATTCACCCCAAATGTATTAGTGCACATTCACCAATTGATGAAAATCATGCCCCCATTCAATGTGACCATGTTGCCTACAATGACTCTGAGCTGTTGTGATTAGAATTCTTTGATTCTTTAAGCCCTTACACTTTTTGCAAGGACAATTACATTTATCAACTTTTCTTTGGAACTGAGACCACAATCTAGCAATTGTCTTGTTATTTTGTTCTGGGTTCATATTGCCAGGTGTGGAATTCCTTCATAGGCAATTATTTGGGCTATAAATATACAAAATGTAAACATACAAGCATTAGTAGTATCTTGTATATAATCAAAAATAATAAAATATTACAAGATTTACAAATACACACACAAATCATGCTCACTAGACCACGAAATATTTAAATCACTTGGGGACTCTTAAATAGAAAATGTACCGTTGACCAAATTTCAAAAAAAAGAAAACATAATAGATTTTGCAAAATTTTCACCATATGTTCTTCATGATCTATTCACTTATTGGTTGGTTTGCATGACAGCATAGAAGTTTTGCATCTAATATGACATGTAGAAGTTTTCCTTAGGTGGTATTAGAGCGGGAAGATTCTTTTGGGAAGAAGAGGATGATACAATCTAAGGTTTTGAAGACTTAGAATACCTTGTTGAACCTTAAAGTTCAATCATCCTTTAAGAGCATTCTAAGGTGGTGATTCAAAGTTGGATGGATCTTAGTTTGTAGAGGAAGTCAGATTGAAGGGTAGAAGAAGTTCAAGCCATCATGAATGCAGATTTGGAGAGAAGAGAGACTCATGGATACTCACAATTCAGAACACAATGCAAATGTATGGGTAAGGTTTGTAAAATGGTCATTTCCAGTGGTTCATTTTTCAATTTTGTTTTAGTTGAGATGGTTGAAAAGTTGAGTCTACAACAGATGGTGCATAGAAGACCTTACATGGTGGAAACCAAGTTGAGGTGAAGAGGCAAGTATATGTTCATTTCAACATTGGAACCTATGAGGATGTTGTCTTGTGTGATGTTATTCCATTGGTAGGATGACATTTGATCCTTGGGAGGGCATGGCAAGCAGAGAAACACACCTTATATGATGGGGCATTGAAAAATTATACCTTCAAGCATGGTGGAAGGTAAATAATACTGAGATCTTTGATGGAAGATGAAGCATCATGGAAGATGCCAACAAGTTTCTTATTTGAAAGAATGGGGTTCCTAGGATAAATTGAACAAGAAGAGGACAAGGTGGACAACAAGGTAGAAGAATGTATTGTGGAGCATTCATCCTATGAAGGGGCACAAAGAGATGTGGATCAGATGAAGATCCTAGAGGAAAAAGAAAAAGATGTGAATGGTTCATGTGAAGAACCAAGACATCAAGTAGAGAGGTCTGTGAAGATAAACAAAGAGTGATTAGAATGTGAAGATGATAGGATAGTGATGCAGATAGGGATGTGTGTGCCTAGAGGAGAAAGGGCACAAGGATTTATGATGACAAAAATAGAAGATCTCAGACGTTGCTGAGGCAATGGGTGAATACATGGATCACCCATTGGAAAAACTAGCTAGGTTACTAAGGTGGTGCAGGGGCACCTAGGATCAACAAATGAGGCATGAAGATAACTAGTGCAATCATGAAGAATATGAAGAAATTTAAGTCACCTAATGTGAATCAAAGGGAAAAGGAGAGAAATGGGACTCTACAAGATGTAACTCAAATTAATTATCATGTATTGGCACCTATCATGATTTAATGCCATGAAATGGCATTTAAATGTATGGACTTGGTTTATATCTTTGAAATGATAATTTGGTTGTAAGATGGACCATTAGTGTCCCAATGAGTTTAGGAGATTCTAGGAGTATAGCTGGGTATTAAATAAGCCTTCTAAGTATTTAGAAGTTTTAGTGATCAAGTTTAAATAGATTTTCATAGTTTAAAATTTCAAATATTCAAAATGTAACGGCTAGTAGCCTTTTAGGAGGGAAGTCACATTTTAATGTCTAAACATCCAACTAATCCCTCTAACTGGTTAGGAGTGGTTGGGGAAGTTGAGATGAAGGTTTATATGTATCTTTTGGAAGCCATAGTACGACAGAGAAGCCTGGTGTACAAATGAAACATGAAATCAAATAAAAGACAAGTTTTTCTAATTGAAATCAATGATCTTAAAGGTGTCAAAGTCTTGTTTTGGTTTTTCCTTTTCATTATGCAATAAGGAATAGTTTTCAAACATTCATATTCACTCATTGAATGCTTTGGAGGCTTTTATCTTGACTGTCCCATGCTTTAACCAATCATTGTGATTCCTTGAAGTATTTAAACCTTTTCATTTTGGGCACTTAGGGTGTGGATTCAAATGTAAATCTTATTTGGTTCATGTTTAGTAGGAACCAAAAAAGTATTTGGAAACAATATTGTTTGTTTGGATCGGTTTGAGAGTCACATAGTATGACTGTACCCTCTCTTACAATGACATAGACTGGGTTATTCAGATTTCTTTCTTTATTTTGAAGTTTACTTGTAACTAATAACCATTCCATGGACTCAAAGGCCTAGAATCCATGAAATGAAGATTATTGACAATGTACAATATTGATCTAACTTGGAAGTTGCAGAAGTTTGAAGGAAAAGAGTGATCACTGGCTATGACAGGGAGTGTTCCATGGAATTTCGTGGCACAAGTATAGCAGCAAGTGTTTGAGTTGAAGGGAATAGTGTTTTTATGATTGAAATAGTCTTGTATGGTGGAGTGAATGGTGATTCAATCATGAATTGATCCAGGAAGTGCTTGGAAGGGTGAGATTGAACAAACCCTTGAATCAAGGGTTTGGTGTAACTAATTTGGGGTTTTTGATGTTCCCTAAGGTTTGGGACTAATTCATCTTAGATTTAGAGGTTTTGAGATATTTTATGACACTTTCCAAGAGTTGAGACCTTGGAGATATTTCTAAGTTGTAGTTGCTTTGTAAAACCACCAACTTTCTAGTGTATTTGTAGGCGTATAGGTAGGGTATTGCAATTTGGTCCAAAGTACCAATACCTAAATCTTTGATATGTTCATATATGGCCAAAAGGGTGTCTATATCTATGTTTAGATCTTCTAGTGTTTTGGGTAAGTGAGGAGTTTAAAGACCAAAAAGGTCTTTGCAGGGCTACAAGGCAAAGCCATTAAGCCTCTGTGACAGTCTAAAGATATTTAGCCATTTGGGAGTGTGGGTAACCCTTGAAACCTTGAAACCACTTTAATATATCCTAATATACCTTAAAGACACCAAATCCATCATTGGTTTGTATTGGGAGGAGTCTTGGTTGGGTTGAGTCTCTTGAAGCTATTGGGCACTTGGGAAAGTAGTGGGTTTGTAAACCAAATTTGAGTAACTTATCTTGTTTATCAGTCCACCACCTTTCCTCTACATCATAAGGCTTGCAGGAAGATTTAGGAAGTTATAAGGAGTTTGATAGGCTTCTAGACCTTTAAGAAGGCTAATGCAAAGATATGAACACCTTAGTGGTTATAAGTTGTCGAAGTTGACACTTTAGTGTCAACTAGACAACAAATCTCAGTTGTAACTAACCAGTAATAGTCATTTAACTGACTATTACGGTTGTGCAGGAGGGTAACTGGCTTTGGAAGACTATTTGGTGGGAAGTAGGCATGTGTCAAGGGCATGTAGAGTTGGTGGTGAGTGGACCACACAATGTAACAAAGTTTCATTCAAATAAAACAAAGCATTCTCTACAATTTTCTTCACTGGTTCCACGGGTACAGTCAGGAAACTGGATCCAAATGATTGTTTGATACATGATTTTTGGATTGTTTTGGATGTAGGAACACTTATTTGAATTCCATTTATCTTTCCACTCTTTCACTTCACTATTTTTATTGTATTTAAGTCTAGTGCCTTGGTTGATATTCTAGAGACAGTGACTGGCAGGGTACAGTCAATTTAATAGTAGTTTGACATAAAGGAACTATGTTGACTTTATTGAACTATGTTTGTGTTAAAGGAACTATGTTGAATTTATTTTGTAGTTGTTTAACATGAGAGTTTGTAGATTAATAGGAGTTCACATTTTTATGGGAACATATCATTCAATTGAGCAATGCCCATCTATATCTAGTGAGATGGACATAACTCATGTACCTCATGCTAGTGTGCTTGGATACCTTGTATACACTATTTTGCATTAGACTAGACATTATCCAAATAGTGAGTATTTTTGAGAAACTTTTATGGCTAATCTTAGTAGGAAATACATGATAATTTCTCTAGATAGAATTGGCGTAAGAAATTATAATTGTATTATAACCACAATATTGTTGATTGTTGAATAATACACTAATTCTCTCTTTGTTAATGTGTTTTTGAAAGAATTTTTATATAATAAATATTTTTTTTTTTAAAAAAAAGAATGATAAATACTACACATTCTTAGATAAAACATCTATATCTATATCTATATAAAAATAAAATAAAAACTAAATATACTAAAATACATAACATTGAGGCTAAAGAAATAGGCCATATAATACTATTAGTATTTAGTATTCTCAACCTCACAAAAGTGAAAAATAACATTTGAACTAGACACTTCAAGGTGAAAATTGACTAATGCTTTCTCATTTTGTCTTGTAATGTGTTGACACAGTCAGCTTAATCGAGGGGAACAAAATTAAAAATTTTAGATTTATTGATGGGCATGAGAGTAAACACCAAACAAACATAAAATATTACTAATAATGGTTGAGCATTGTAGTTTCAAACTTGGATGCATTTGAAATTCTATGGCTTGACTTGGCATGACATGATGTGAAATTTGGAGTCCTCTTTCATTTGGTGCCATCACTTACAATAACATATTCAAAATGGTATCAGCATCTATGTAAGGTTGGATAGCATTGAAAGATAAATCCATCAATTATATAAACAAAGGTATAATCTAGTTATATTAATACATTGACTCCAAAACCAAGGCACATGTCTTATCCAAAACAATAAAGAAAGTTGTCCATCTGGTCTCTAATTCCTTTCTTATGGTTGTCCTATCTATATGGTCAAGATCCTTAAAGATGGTGAACACAGGGTTCCATGACCACAAACAGTCTTTCCAAAGGGTATGAGACAACCATTTTTCAACTTTTTTTGCTCACACACACTCGTCCACTTATCTATTCACTATCACCTTCTCTTGTAACTCACAACCATAATACTGGTTCTAACCTAGCCAAGATCACATTCAATCAAACATATAGACTCAATGTTGTATTCACTGTTCCACGGGACAGTCCCAATATGTAGTGAAAACTCTTTGTTTAATGTTTGTAAACCATTACATAATTTATTTCTAACTCTAATAAACCGACAACAACCTCCAACATGACAGTGTAGAAGTTTTGTTCTTCAAATATGTTTTAAAAAAACCGATCATACTGTAGGTTAAGGTAAGGAAATCTTTATTGGAGGTCCTCCTTTTACACCAAATAATAGTGGCAACCCTCACAGGCAGTCCTCCTTCGCACATTGCAACCCTTGATCTAATAATGAAATGAGATATGAAATCTTTTTTAAAAAAGTTATGCCTGTGTTGGTCAAAATTTTGACCTACATGGTATTGGTCAAAGTTTTGACTAACACGGGCATGTATTTAAAAAAAATGAAAGTTTTCCTTCTATAATCGAACCAACCTAAACCTTTTTATTTGATGGTCGAAAATTTTGGTTGAAAAATAAGGTCAAATGTACTAGTGTTATAATAGAGTGCAAGTACATAGAGCATGAACATGTGCAAGATACCATACATGCAATAGAATGACACTTTATCTTAGTGCATGTGCATAAAATAATGCTATAAAAGTGAAGTATACACTTCTCAAAGAAGAGCGAAGGCTACTGAAACAAAAGAATAGCCTAAGATGAGCTATTCCTCAAAAGGAAAAGATCCCAGGACCTAAAACATCCAAGATATCCACTAGATTGCAAAAATGTAAGAAATTGAATAAAATATACCTGGAGTAGAATCTGGAAAAATGACTCATAACACTAGAAATATCTCAGAACAAGCTTTCTAATGATATATCATTTGCCCAAAACGGAGTTCAAATGTGCAAGATAGAGCTCTCAGAGTGAAAAACCTAACATCTAGATTTGACAATAAAAACCACCATCAAAAAAACAAAATTAGAAATTGAAACCTCCGTATTTAGATAGAGCTCAAAATGAGCTTTCTGACGATATCTCATTTGCTTGATTTTGACACTGTATGCTCAAGTTATGAGCAAAAAACCACATGTATGCTGAAGGACCCAAAAAATGGTGTAGAAGACTATTGATGCATGCTGACATCAGCAAATGACGGGCTTAAAATTGATGGATGTATGGTTGTCATGGTCAAAATCCACTTGGGGGCTAAAAATATTGGGTCCATGGTTGCCATACAACCAAGGGCTAAGGCTGCATCCACTACGAGGTTAAATTTGACGACCAAATAGCCATCACCACGCAAATGGTCGTCATCACCAAAAAAAAATGAATTTTTTTTAAATCATCGTACTTGCATCAAGATGCATGCCAAGGTTGTACGACCCTGGCACACAAAAAAACTTTGCCTCAGAATGCAACGGCGTTCGAATTAGACATGCCTTATATGGATATGAGGGTTCTTGGCCACTGCTGTGTGTGTGAAAATTGTACCTGATCTGTAGACACAACACTCAGTAAAACATTAGAGGTTAGCTATAATCAAAATCGTGCAAAATTGAAAGCTATCTAACCAAGTGATTTACTGCCTTCTAGTAGGTGCGAGCTTAATGTTCTCAGATTGTAATCGAGATCAGTGACCTAGACGACACCTAAATGAAGGATTTGAATGCAATTGATCTAGATATGAAATATGAATGCAATTAATCTATTTTTTTGATATTTTCTATGCAATAAGAATGATAAAAACTGATATGAATCTATGCTAGATGAAATTGATATGCTATGAATCTAACAATGATATGTAATATGAATGCAAAAATAAGATTGATCTCACAAAGATGTCGATTCGCAAGAGCTTTGATTCTTCAATTCTAATTCTCTAGCGTGATTGTGCAAAATATGAGATGATTTGTGAAGAGCTAAAGCCTTAATTTATAGAAATCCAGGGCTTTGGAGGTGCATGGGAAAAGCCATAAATCACTCAAATTAACTCATCTTGATTTTTGAGTTATCTGATCATGAAAGATAGTTAATTCTCAAAATCATGCAAAAACATGCAAAAATAGCTTTTTAACTCAAATTAGAGTTTAGATCAGCTTTTTGAACTCCAAAAGGCTGTTGAGTTCCAAAAAGTCAATAACTTGCATTGATTTTCTGATTTGGAGTTTAACTGTTTCTTTTGAATATGCATAATAATTAAGAATTAAATAAATAAATAAAGTGATTTATCCTCAACTCAACTGATTTTTGAAATAAAATAATTAATTTATGGTTAATTAACTATTTTACCAAACTTTTATTAAAAATTATATTATTAAATAATGACAACATGCTTTAATTAATTAAATAAGAATTTAATCAATTAAAGATAGGAATTTTGATTTATTGTCAAAATTAAATAGTACAATTAATAATAGATAGAATTAAATTTAATTAAATAATTAAGTGGCAAGATATTAAGTTTAATTAATTAAATATGAAAATATTCAATTAATCAAACTTAGGATAAATGTGATTTATCGCCAAATAATCATTAAATTAAAGATAATTAAGATAATTAGGAATATTACTAGGAATATTCCCTGATGCAGAATTTAAGATAATCAATTATGATTCGATGATGTTTAGATGTGCCTTAGGTTAGGACTTCGATGTCGATTTTGTTCGATTTGTCAATGTAGGAGGTTAATGAACATATAGCCCATTTTTGGGGTATTACATTTTGCCCCTCTTTGAATTACTGTGCGAAGCGCAGTGGTTCAAAGATAGTCTGTGTTTGATAAAGATATGAAACTGATTCAAAAGATAAACCGATCTCAAGATAGAAACCAATTGAGAGATATTGAGATAGGAGGTCCTGAATGACCAGAGATAATGTTCACTGTAGCAGAAAATAAACCTATGATTGCGAAAAAGTGTCAAAACACCTGATTCTGAACCTTAGGATTGATAAGAAGTGAGTGACCCATTCTAGACTCGATTGTCTTAGCAGAACTAGCAGGTATCACATCTGAATCCTTCAGTTGCCGAAGAACCAAGGAAAGAACACTATGATTTGATGGTTGCAAAAACTAATACAGTTTACAAGATTAGGAGAATACCAGATTGATATGGATCGATGAATCTGATATGCCCCAAGTGATGATAGATTTGCCCCGAGCGATGAGGACTTTTGATGAATCAGCGACTAGACGTGATTGTTTTCTTGATCACTAATGAAAGATATTGATAGATTTGATCGATAGAATTTGATTTACAGACTTTGAATGATGTGCAATACCATGCCCCCTTCGGGATTAAAATTGAAATCTGACAAGAAAAAAAAGTCAGCGTTGATAGTTTAGAAGCATGTTAAGTGATTTGAGAAGTGGTTATATACGTCCGAGAATGCATTCTGCATCGTTTGGAAGGTCTTGGAGACTAAATTTGACTAGGTTTGACCATGAGTTGACCATGGTTGACCAAGTAGAAATTTTGATAGTTTGATGTTAGATAATCAGTTAAGTTAAATTATGGATTTCTGTGATGATTGAAGGTCGATTATGCAAGTAGTAGACCATCCTGGTTCCAAAAATTTTATATCACGATTTTGACATAATAAACAATCCCAGATTTCAATTTTGATCCCGAAAAAAGATTCTACTTGCTATTTCATTGGAGGAGCCTTCGTGTGGGATTCAGCTCTTGTTAGATTGGAAGATGCGAGTGGAGAATCATTTAAGCTTCGAAGTTTATTTAGCCATTGTGAGATCATGCAAACATGCAAAATGCAAAGAGACATGCAAGATGAAATGCAACCTAAGACCTAGGACCTAGTCACTGATCATGTGTCGATTTGTTATCATCATTGAACTTTTAGGTAACTGGATAAATCAATACAATGCCCACTAGCCATGAAACTATAGACATATGAATATCGATTTGTATGCACAAGAATCAATACAACACCCACTGGTTATACAACCATGGACATATGAATATTGATTTGTTTTTGGAATGTTGGATCAGATATAAGCACCAAGGCACAAGCGCCAGGATGACCTGAATATCATGTCCATTTTGATATAGCAATTTGTACAAGCATCAAAACATAAATGTTGTGATGACCTAAGTATGCCTTGCGTTACAAACACATCAAACAGTCAAGAGATCATTCTAAATCCAATGTGAATTACCCGTAGTGACCCTTTATCGTTCACATCCTTAGGCAAGATTGCGTTCCACAGTAGGAGAAAGAACTTACTCAAAAAGATAATAGTTAGATCAAACTTCCTTGAATTGTCTAGGTATCAATGGTCAAGGTACGCATGGCCATCCAATTTGAGATAGAGGCTCTTACAGTCGGACACCATTTCAATCCAGAAGTTCCAAAGATGTTAGATTTTCACATACAAGCAGAATACAAAGAAAAGATTATGCCCCCAGTCATCACTCTCTAAATCCTATAAAGGACATCATCAAAGAGCTCGAAGGGACACAATATGCAAAAATCTCAATGCGAATCAGTAAGCCTACAAGGAGATAAAAGCATGAAAAGCACAAATTGTTTTCAGTTGAGTTTTGATGTTTGATTGTTGTAGATGCAAAATCCTTGCTGGAGACGAGACTGACTGACTGACTCAACAGGAAGCTTCAAAGGACTCTGATTGGATAGGAAATGTCTAAGATACATGGGAGACCATAGGATATGACATTGATTGCCCCCAAATTTGAACATTGATAGGATACAGACGCTTGAGCTGATTGGTGTACAGACCGACTTATTGAAACTAGGATATGCAGAAACAAACCGGGAGATATGTACAAACTAAAGCAAGACTGAAAGCTGGGAAAGACCAAGATTGTGCTGATAGATGGAGCATTTTGGAACAAGTGGCACCTGTTTGCCAGGTTTTCACCATCTTGGTAGAGATTCTATTTTTGCTACCAAGGCGCCTGTTTCCAGGTTTTCACCAAGGCACTTTTTCTTCTTTTTCATTTTTTTTTTGTATTTTTTCATTTTTTCAATTTTTTTGAATTTTTGATATTTTTTTATTTTTTTGTGAATCATCAAGGCACCTATTGCTAGGTTTTCACCAAGATGTTCATTTTTTCAGGACTTTTTCTGATTTTTAAGATTTTTTTAGGACATTTTACCATAGACTAAATGCTTTAGGCGTAGAATTTCTTCAGATGGAGAACGTTGATTGGTTCTCAGAGCTGTTCTCCTTCAATCGTTGAGAGTTGATAGACACCAGAGCCAAAAGTAGCAGTGATTACAAAGGGACCCAGCCAGTTGGGTTTGAACTTCCCCTTGCGTTCTCGATGGGATTGATTTTTAGGATTTTCTCTCAAGACTAGATCGCCTACTTGAAATTCTCAATGTCTGACTTTTTTGTTGTAGCCTCTAGACATTCTTTTCTGATACACTCTGAGATGATCATACACTGCTTGTCTGTGCTCATCTAGTAGTTCCAGTTCTTGTAACCTAGACACTCTGTAGTCTTCATCAGTGACAAGTCCATGCATTCTGATTCTAAGTGATGGGATTTCAACCTCAATAGGCAGTACCGCTTCAGACCCATAAACTAAAGCGAAAGGTGTAGCCCCTATAGGTGTTCTGATACTAGTTCTGGTACTTGTTCTGATACTAGTTCTGATACTGATTCTGATACTGATTCTGATACTGATTCTGATAATTGTTCTGATACTGGTTCTGATATTGATTCTGATACTGATTCTGATAATGATTTTGATAATTATTCTGATACTAGTTCTGATATTTGGTATACTTGATAGCATTTTTTTCATTGCAAACTCCCAAGCAAGATCATATCATGCAGTCCCAATGTCTAGCAAGGTGGAGAACAAGAGGGATTAGCAAGCTGGTGGAAGAGATGGAAGATAAGAGAATGAAGGAAAATGAAGGGAAGAAATCCTCAAGGGGAAACTCCTCAAGAATACCCAAGCTAGGGAAAAATTGTCATGTAAAGCGCATTTGGACAAGCAATGAAAGGCTAGCATAGGATAAGCACAAAATCATAATACAAGAGTAGGAAAGGATGCAATCCAAAGGAGTAGACATGTTAAGAGGCTTCATAGCACCGTGTTTTACTCTTTCTTTCTTAGATCAAGACCGAAGGGGAAAAGGATAGCGATAGGTGAAAATGAATGAAGGAAAATAAATATGAAGGCTAAATAGGAAGGGATTGAAAGCAAGATAATCATCAGACAACTCACAAAATAGCCAAATGTTCGTGTATAGATCAACATTGTTAAGATCAAAGAGAGAAGATGCAATGGATGAAATATGTAGAAGAACTACGCATGATGCCTGATTGCCAAGTTTTCATCATGGTACTTATCCAAGGCGCCACAAGGGAGTGGTTTTCACCTTAAGATGAAATTTTTTTTTCTCTTTACTTTTGCTACCAAGGCGCCTGTTTCCAGGTTTTCACCAAGGCACATTTTCAACTTTTTTTATTTTTTATTTTTTCATTTTTTTTTTGGAAGAAGGCAAGCTTTTTAGATAATGCTCCTTGAAAGGATAAACCATGATATGCCAAGGATTCAAAATGATATGCTCAAAGATGCTGATAGGGAAAGGGAGATGGAAGAGAAAAATGGAGGATAAGGTTTTATGTAAAGCAAGTGAGGTTGGAAGATAGGAGGAATAGGCAAATGAGGAAAAATGATAGAAGGCAGAAGGATAATGAATGGAAGGATTGTGAAAGGGTAGATGGAAAGGAAGGCAAGATCAACGTAAACACACACCTTGAAGGGTGGTGAGAGGATGGAGGAGATGTGAATGAAGGAATACGTGAAGGAATATGGTGAATGGATAGCAGAGGTTGAGGTTTAGGCGCATGAAATGAAAGAATATTTTTGGAGGGAAATGAAGTGGAAGCCTTTGGAAGCTTGAATGTCAATTTCACTTTTTGCTCAACACCAGACTCTTTCAAGAGAGACTTTGGAATCCATATAGCCGTAGGATTTTTATTTCCTTTTGATGACTTAGAGATAATATCTTGAATGATGGATTTTGGAACCCATACTTGTCTTGTAGTTTTTTTCTTAGATATTTCTTTTGACTTTATGTTTCCATGTCTATTAGAGGAGACATGGTGATCTTCTTTTTTTGATGGATTCTTGTATTGCTTTTTTTTTCTTGTATTGAACATTCAAGTTACTTCCAAAGGACTTGGGACTTGTGGAAGGAGGATATGACTGGTTTAGATGGGTGGGTGGATGGAAAGGATTCAAGGGCATGCATCGATGTTGATCTTGAGGAAAGATGGGAGATGGAGGGATGTAAGGACCCAAGATGGATGGCGAATTAGGAGAGTTAGGAGAGGAAAGTGAAGGGACATAAGGACCCAAGATGGAAGGAAGGTGTGAAGCCCTTAGTAGTGGTAGAAGAGGTCCAAGGATGGAAGTGGAAGATGCAAAAGGATAATCAATAAGCTCATCATCATCTATGTGACAACCAAGGATATCAGCATCTTTAGAGTGAGCATTAGAATTTTCAATAGGATCGTGAACATCTTGAATATGAGCACCTTCTTTGATAGGATTGTTCAAAGCTTGCAAAGACTTAGGAAGAGTAGAAAGTGGAAGTGAACATGGAGTGGTAGAACAAGAAGATGAAAGAGTTTGATCTTGACAAGGATCTTCGGATAGCATAAGCGCATAATTTTTGTCTTGTTTTTCAATAGGATTAACATTGGAAGGAACACCATTTTTACCAACCTTAATGGAAGTATCATCTTTGGAAAGCGCAAGCGTAGTAAGGTTATTTTGATTGTCAATAAGCTCAACAGTGTAAGTAGTAGCTTGATCTTGCTTAGGCGAAGACTTAAGACATGGTGGAATGCATGAAAAAGGGGGTACAGGATCAAAAGAACCCTGAGGCGGATAAAAGACATCGTGAAAAGGAGTGGATGACATGGAGGGTTCTTGATCTTGATCTTTCTTTATGTTCTTTTCTTCATCATTTTTGGAGTCCTCTTGACATGGAGCCACTTCTAAGGACAAGGAAGCATGTTGGGATTGTATGGATGACTTTGGAAGAGATGGTGGAGGACTAGCTGAAGTAGGGATTATAGCATATGAAGGCTTAGGCTCTTTAGATTTATCATTATTGAAAGTCTTTGCAGCCAAGTGAAGGTTAGCTTGAGTTTCTTTAAGAGGTAGCCCTGGAGGATAACTATAGGGAACCACATGAAAAGTATCAGGGCTTGTGTCAGATGAAGGTTTTGTGAAAGATTTGAAAGACTCAGAAGCTTTAGGAAATGTATGGGTATTGGAGGAAGTAGGGGATGGAAGGGAACCATCACAAGACAAAGGTCCAACATTAACATGATCTTGCTTGAGAGTGTAATCTTTATTTTCAGCCTGAGAGTTCTTAGAGGAGAGATCCTTATAGTATGCATGTTTATAATCAGCGTGGTAAACTTTCTCTTCCTCAAGTGAAACAAATGGATCATCTAGGTATTGTGCATAGAAATCATCAAAGTCTCTTTCATAATCAGAATCATATGGATCACCCTCACGATCTATCCAATGTGACGGCCCATTTGTAGTAAGCAGGAATGAACGATGAGGAGGACTCTTAGGAACAGAGGTGTCATAGGTATCATTACATTATCTGTCATCATAGTCATCATAGTCTCCAAAGCTAGATGTGTCACTCTCCATGGAAGAGGTATCATATTGCTCAAATTTTTTTCGGGGGCATGGTGACATGTACAAGTCTTTATCAAATGGAAAAGAGTATAGAGGTTCCTTTTCTTTCTCAAGTTTGTCAAGCTAGACTTGCATAGCTTGCAGCTGCTTCATCATAGTGGCGATCAGAATTTCTTCCTCATGTGTACTGATTCTTTGAGACATGTGTACTGATTTTCAATAGCTACTGATTTGTTCTTGACACAATGATATTTTTGACAGATTCTGGAACTAGGCTGGAAACATTGGATATCTTGCAATTTGACAATTTCTGACAACTCTCTCAAATTTTTCCAAATGACACTCTGCAGACTCATACGACACTGGGTACTCTATGAAACGATAGTTGCTAAACTCGTACGATAGTTGGGTAGCAATGAAATGACAATTGACAAAACTCGTACGACAGTTGCTAACAGGGTTTTGACTTTCTTAAATTTGCTGGTTTGAAAACTTGTACGACACTGGGTTCTCAATCGTACGACAGATGGGCAATACTGAAATGACACTTGACAAAACTCGTACGACTGTCTAACTTCCTGAAATGACTTTTGACTCCAGAAAAGATTTTACGTCAATTTTTGCAAAATTTAAGGTCTTCAATTTTGGATTGTTTGCAAATTGTACTGTCCAGATTTTGAAGGTTATACCAGATTTGATCATTTTTAATAGCCAAGTAGATAAATAAGCACGCAGAACAGCAAGCAAGTGATTCCTAGCATGTCTGAAAACAATGAACAAGGGCAAAAGCAACCTTGCGCATGAACAATCAAGTGACCAAATTATGCTAATCCCTGAGAGTACTAATTGTGTATGTTCTGAAAAGTTTTGCAATAACACACATATACCTGAAAGTGAAAAATTGGCCTCTCTAGGGTTTTTAGTAATGGTTTGACTCTGCAACTTTTATGATTCAAAGGGGTGAACTCCAATCCCGACGCACCAGGGTTTTGACACAGTCCGAGAACTTAATCTTCAAGAGCTGCTAGGGAGATCTGACAACCCAACAATGAACCATACCCATGGAGATTTCTTCCACAAGGACATTTATATAGCGGCTGTCACTACCATGGCAAAAATGGCTATGACCGCTTGAGGTTCCATCAACGCAGTTTGCCCTGTGAAGGGATTGTCCGCTACGGTTAACCCTCTCTAAAGATGACTCACAGATTTATACCACAAGGGGACTTGGCTCCAGATTCAAGGTTTTGACACCTCTTCACTTTTAACCCAAACAAAACAAATAGATTAATTCGACATGCTAAGACAAAGTTTTGTTCCACCAAGGTCTGTGATATCAACTCCACGTGATCTATCAACCTCTCCGGAGAGAGAATGTGTCGATCAATAAGAGAAGATGCACTAACCAAGTTGAATGTGAAATGCACTAAGTATCCTCCCTACCTACAAGGATTCTGTCATCAAGAAGGATTTCGCTGGGAATCCAATCTTTCAAGAATCACGAATAGTGTTCATAGGGCCTAATTACTATGTGAGCACAGATATATTCCCGAAAGTAAATCTACCAAAAGTACCCAAAAAGTAGAAAGAGGAACACTTAACGCTTAAAGCGAATATGAGATGAGTCCACAAGGTGGAACACTTAACACCTCACACAAGCTGAAAATGAGTCCCCAACTTAGAAAATAAGTGAGTTCCTAAAAGCACAAAAGGGTTGCTAAGTGGAACACTTAACGCTTCTGTCCTGTTGATCCCTCCCTTTTATGGCGCTGAGATTGCAACCATGGGGCGGAAATGAGGGGCCGGCGGATTAGAGAGTCCAATAACCCAAGATAGCAATCAAGATCAATCACAAGTATTCTAAGACTACTTAATGAATCCTTAAGGGTTCACAACCTAGTATCAATTATGCAAGTGTGTAGAAATAGATCAAAAGCATGAAAAGATGCACACAAGCTTGACACATAAGAGATTTATTTTAAGTCCCAAATCAAAATATTATTAGATGAAGGAGAATACCTGGGATCCTCGCAACGCGCTTAGTAGATTTTACTTGATTTTTAGCAATTTTTGTTGAGCTTTTCCATGCAAGCAAGTGACGAACTCTCCAACAAGCAAACAAGCAAACAAGATATGCAAAATATATTCAACTTATGAAAACCATAAGGTTAGCTCTAAAAATCAATTATTATCAGTAATAATAACCAAAAATTAACCCAAATGACAACTCATATCATTCATTGAACCATGTAAAAAAATAAGTGCATACCCATCACAAAACTTTATTTTTTTTGCTGCATTTGACCTAGTCAACAAGATCTAATTTTTTTGATATGATTTTGGTCACAAAAATAGAAATTCAGAATAGAGACCCCTACTAAAAAATGGAGAGCTTTCCAAAAATGCAAAAATTTTACAAAAATCTCTTCATTTGTGCCTTAGAGACCCATTTTATCAAAATAGACCAGTTTTTGTAAATTGACTATTTAAGCTATTATATCATGTCCAAATTTAAAATAAAAAGAATGAACCCCCTGTATAATTTAAAGATATTTCCGAAAATATAAAAATTTCCAAAAAATATGCTGATTTGAGTTAGATATTAATTTTTTCCAGAATTTGAAGAAAAAATTATTAAAAATTCAAAACATCTTAGAAAATTCTAAATTTTTTACTATAGCTTCTCTGATATGTCATCAACCTACAAAAAAAATTTCAAACCAAAACTCCAAGCTTTTTGGGAGATAAAATTAAATCTTTGAAACCTTGGGGTTTTAGCTCTCAAAAAAAATCAAAACCAGCATGCAAAAGTGGGTTGCCCCACGGTGGGTGCCAGAAATGTGTGTGTGAAAATTGTACCTGATCTGTAGACACAACACTCAGTAAAACATTAGAGGTTAGCTATAATCAAAATCGTGCAAAATTGAAAGCTATCTAACCAAGCGATTTACTGCCTTCTAGTAGGTGCGAGATTAATGTTCTCAGATTGTAATTGAGATCAGTGACCTAGATGACACCTAAATGAAGGATTTGAATGCAACTGATCTAGATATGAAATATGAATGCAATTAATCTATTTTTTTGATATTTTCTATGCAATAAGAATGATAAAAACCGATATGAATCTATGCTAGATGAAATTGATTGCAAAAATAAGATTGATCTCACAAAGATGTCGATTCGTAAGAGCTTTGATTCTTCAATTCCAATTCTCCAGCGTGATTGTGCAAAATATGAGATGATTTGTGAAGAGCTAAAGCCTTAATTTATAGAAATCCAGGGCTTTGGAGGCGCATGGGAAAAGCCATAAATCACTCAAATTAACTCATCTTGATTTTTGAGTTATCTGATCATGAAAGATAGTTAATTCTCAAAATCATGCAAAAATAGCTTTTTAACTCAAATTAGAGTTTAGATCAGCTTTTTGAACTCCAGAAGGATGTTGAGTTCCAAAAAGTCAATAACTTGCATTGATTTTCTGATTTGGAGTTTAACTGTTTCTTTTGAATATGTATAATAATTAAGAATTAAATAAATAAATAAAGTGATTTATCCTCAACTCAACTGATTTTTGAAATAAAATAATTAATTTATGGTTAATTAACTATTTTACCAAACTTTTATTAAAAATTATATTATTAAATAATGACAACATGCTTTAATTAATTAAATAAGAATTTAATCAATTAAAGATAGGAATTTTGATTTATTGTCAAAATTAAATAATACAATTAATAATAAATAGAATTAAATTTAATTAAACAATTAAGTGGCAAGATATTAAGTTTAATTAATTAAATATGAAAATATTTAATTAATTAAACTTAGGATAAATGTGATTTATCACCAAATAATCATTAAATTAAAGATAATTAAGATAATTAGGAATATTACTAGGAATATTCCCCGATGCAGAATTTAAGATAATCAATTATGATTCGATGATGTTTAGATGTGCCTTAGGTTAGGACTTCGATGTCGATTTTGTTCGATTTGTCAATGTAGGAGGTTAATGAACATATAGCCCATTTTTGGGGTATTACAACTACGAGCTCAACGATGAGGTCCGTTTGAGCCAAAAATGCTCTAAAATACCAGTGACCACCTTGGGATCTGTACCGGGGCCAGTTGCAAATTTTTTTTGCTAGAGATTCCAATTTTGTCCAAATTAGAAATTTTTTATATAGATCTAGGGGTTCTTGGATGCTCTGAATGCAACTGTGAGGTTCGTTTGAAGCCAATATGACTAGAAAGAGAGGTCCCCACCAGATTCAATAGAAAAAAACTCTCTAAAACTCAAACTTGACTAACACAGCCGAATCTCTCAGGAAGAGGATAGGGGAAAACATATTTGATGCTCTAATACCATGTTGGAGTTGATGAGTAAATAACTCACAGCTCCTAAGAACACCTATATGATACCAGGAACATTGAAGGTGTAGAGAGAGTATAAACACATATAAAGAGGCCTGAACGAATGGGTCCATGAAAGAAGAGACATTCTTGATGTGCAAAAACAAAATTTGTAATTCAATAAAATGAATGTTTCTTAATAAGATTACAAGAGAGATCAATCCTTATAAAAGGGGATCAAAACCCTAAAAAGAGAAAACCCTAGTTTGCACAATAATAATAATTAAAGTAATTAATTATTATATGCCTAAAGTTTAGCTTAAGCAGAAAGAGATAATAAGTGACTTAGTAATTAAATCAATATGATTTAATTAATAAGTAAACACTTTATTACTCTAATAGTTATAGTTGATTTATGCGGGAGAGTTACTTCCATCATAAAAGAGGCGTCAATACAACCAGTTAGCATCAAAAAGTATAGCTTTGGACATTTCACTTAATAAAATCTAATATAGCTTTGGCTTCACTTTTAGGGTGATTGGAACGGTGTTGGTGCTCACACAAATTATAGGTTGGTACTCATAGCTATAGAAAAGATATGTGTGTTGTTCTAGAGTTTGTTAACTGTAATAATGAGCTTATTCTCATTCAATTCTCAAATTTGAAAGCACAAAATCTATGAAGACCAATGGTGGAATAGATGTGATCAAGAAGACCCTAGAAAAGTTGGCGTTGAGGCATAAGGAACACATTGTTGCATATGGAGAAGGGAAATGAGAGGTGTTTGACTATAAAACATGAACAACAAGGAATATTTCTCTTAATGAACAACAAATTTGTTAGGACAAGACAACATATGAAAATCAAGGAAACAACAATAAATTACTTTCGAATAGCACATTCCATTAAGAGGACAACAAGACCAATACCACCGACTACATGCTCTAAAATATTAACAAAAAATGTTACATTAATTAATACACCAATTTCAATTTAAGATGTTTATGGGTATTAATAATTACATTAAAAAATTAATAGAAAATGAATACCTGCACTACTCGGATGCACATCCGAAACTTCATCATGTGTTGTTGGTCTCCATTTGCTGCTGAGTATTCTCGTAGCTTGTAGGATGCTTATACCCATGCAAGAATAGTTGCAAGTTTTTCAAGCATAAATGATTACATGGGTAAAACATCCCACAGTATATGAGAATATTGTGTTCTCAAATGCTAAAGGTATGCAGAAATCCTTTAATGATAGTCCATAGTTTGTAACATTCAAGAGTAAGATATGCAGTTGCATTATTAAACTGATACAGGATAATAAGTGATGCTACCAATAGTATTCATCCAAATTATCACTTTATAAAACAACAAGAAGTTTCAATTAAAAGCACATGACCAACCATTAATACATATGCAAAACTTCATAGAGCACAGTTATGAAGTAGTCAGATAAATAAAAATAGAGCATTTATTTGAATAAAAATTAACAGAAACTCATAAAAAGATGGAAGACATTGACAATGCCTTAAATGGTGCAAACAAGGAGCTAGCTTTATGCAAAAAAAAATGCACTACTTTGGAACAAAATTTGAGTATCAAGAATGATATCTTATTTACAAGTAGACATTACACAACAATCTGAGGTAATTGGACAAGTGGAATTATAAAATATATCATTCATTCATTCATTATAACAAGACATTTATTAACACATAAAATTCATTAACATTTATCAACACACAACATTATAGGAACAAAGAATAAACATTAAGAAGACCACTGAAGCAAAAAGATGCAAACTCTGTCAAGAAGTAATTGCTGATCTGAAGAACCTCCACTGAAATAGACCATGAGTAGGTAGAGAAGACTATAGTCTACATAAGTGCCCTCAAATGACACTACTCAAATCAAGAGGCAAACAAAGGGAAACAACTGAACTCAAAGATATAGATGGCATAAAACACCAAAGCTTGAAGAGTTGATCAATCAAAGATGGAAGATTGCCTCCAAAACAAAAGGAATGAAAGAGTGTCCATATTGGTAAATAATCCATCTCACCAAAATGCATAGGTACATAGCCACTGCATCTGACTAGTACATAAGAACAAATACTAAATACATAGCTCACTCCATCGAACCAAAGACGCATAAGAATGAATAGTAAGAAACCCCCCATAATGTGAACAAGGGAGAGGTGACAAGTACACTAAAAATGATGACCAATGAAAATTGCATGATGACAAACCAGGAACATCGAAGGTGCAAAGAGAGTACAAACACATATAAAGACATCCTAAGGCTAATGTCATGGAAGGAAAACTCACTTGACAAAGGTAGATGGAAAACAAAGACAAACATCAAACCCCCCATAGCACTTTATAATGGAGTGTGAGTACAAAAGGTACAAAGATGTGCAAGATCCCAAGCATGCAACAGAATGACACTTTATCTCAATGTGTTTGCATAAAATAATTCTTACAAAAGATGTCTACAAAGATCAAAGAAGATAGAAGGCTGCAGAAACATTAATAACAACCAAAGATGAGCCATCCCATATAGGGAAGAGATCCCAGGACCTGAAACATCCAAGATATTCACCAGAGTGCATAAATACAAAAAATTGAATAAAATATACCTGGAGAAAAATCTGGAAAAAATAATCATAGCATTGGAAAGATCACAAAACAAGCTTTCCAATGATATCTTGTTTACCAAAAAAGGAATCTGAATGTGCAAGATATGGCTCCTGGAGTGCAAAAAGGAACTTATAGCTTTGACAACAAAAACACTATAAAAAAAGAAAAATAAGAAATTTAAACCTCCATATTTGGATAGATCTTAAAAATATCATTTCGACGATGTCTTGTTTTCCCGATTTTGACACTGTATGCTCAAGTTATAAGCAAAAAACCAACAGGTGCTACGAAAGGCCCAAAAGGTGTGCATGCAAGGCTGCTAATAAGTGCTGGCATCAATAGTTCATGAGATTAAAATTGATGGTCGTATGGTCATCACCCCAAAAAACCAATAAGGTCTTGGGGCCAAAATTTTTGGCCCTTGGTCATGTGGTGACCATGAGGATGGCGTCTAGGGGTTGGGCGAAGAAGCTCCAAGTCACATAGGTGACCGATGCGGTTCCTAGCAAACTAGGATCGGTAATCGCAAATCTATTGGTGGTGACACCGGTAGTAACCACAACAGTGTCACCATTAGTGATCATGGACCGTCGAGCGATAACCGTGAGTTGCCAGTGGTAACCTGTGCCACTACGATGGTTGCTTTGGTGGTTGTTGGGTGGTTATCAGGTGGTACTAGGGTGGATGTTGGGTGCGCACCTCAAAAATTTTAAATATTATTTTTTGAAAGCACCTCAGAGTGTGTGCTAGGGTCGTACGACCCTAGTATAATTTATTTTGCCTCAGATTGCAACGTTGTCCAAATTGGATAAGTTTTATACATGGAAAAAGGGGTTTTTGGGTGCTTTGAGCTCAACAGTGAGGTTTGTTTGATTTCAAAGTGACAAAAAATAAAGGTCCCCCCAGATTCAACACAAAACCTCAAAAAATCACAAATCTGATGAATAAGGCCGAATCTCTCAAGAAGAGAACATGGGCATGAAGATCTGAAGCTGTAATACCATATTGGAGTTGATGACAAAACAACCCACAACTTCTAAGAATCACTGCATGCAAACACTTGTCACAGAAAGAGAGAAGCAAAATATATGGAGGTTTGAATGCAAGGATCCATGAAAGAAGAGACATTCTTGATGTGCAAAAATAAAAGTTGCAATCCAATAAAAATGAATGTGTTGTGTTATGATTACAAGAGAGATCAATCCTTATAAAAGGAGGTCAAAATCGTAAAAGGAAACCTAGGTTACATAATAATAATTAATAAAAGAATTAATTATTATATGCGTAAAGTTTAGCTTAAGTAAAGAAAGAGATAATAAGTGACTTAATAATTAAATCAATATAATTTAATTAATAAAAAAAACAACTTATTACTCTAACAATAACTTGTGAAGGTAGATTATTTTGAATTAATAAAAAATATTATTTGTTACTTTCACTTAACATGTGATGTGTTGTTTTGAGTGATTGCTAGGTAGGGTTATCTATTAGTGGGTTCCCTACCTAAACTACATCAAAGAAGATTCTTCCGCTGTAAAGAAAGTTTCACACTATATACCCTTAACTAACACCAAGTTCCCTTTAGCCAACCTACAACTAGTTCTACTAAAAGTAGCATGCAATCCAATATCATTCTTATGAGAAATAGAAATAAGATTCCTACTAAGCCTTAAAACAAACAATACATAAAAAGAATTTCCACTCTTCTACCATCAAACAACAAATTTATATTTCCACAACCAATAATCTTATGAGAATTTGTCACTAAGAAACACCACGCTTCCATCATATTTCTTGTATGTTGAGTATTGTTCCTTATGACTAGATGCTTGAATAAATCAACCATGAATTGTTATTAGTAATTTTAAGATATTTAAAATTCCTACACCACTAACATCATCTTTTAAATTTATTTCAACAAAGAAATAACCATTCTTATTGTTTTCTTAATTCTATATTCCTTTATGTGATTAGGTTTTCATAGTTTTTAACAATTTACTTTTCTCGTACCAAAAATATAGATCTACCTTTAGGTTGAGATATTTTCCTAATTAGCCTTACCATATTTTTATTAAGTTTATCTTGAATATATAATGCATCTTTAGCACCTTCATCCATGGATTTTCTTCATAAATATTTATTTGATAATGCAATAACAATAACATCCATTTAAAGCTCTATAACATCACCACTAATTGGAACAATAAAAAATATAAATACATCTATCCTATGTGTTTGATTTAGTTTTAATTGATCCTAATTGATTCCTTATTTATTTATTTTTATTTTTTAAAAATTATGATAGTCTCCATCCGTTATTTAATGAATATAATTTTTCTGATAAGTAGGAGATATTTTCCACAAGTCAAATTGTGATATTGCTATCAGGATTCAACTGTGTAGTTTTTTTTAGTCAAACTCATTGACCCATGCTTCATGAATAGTGGTATAATTTTTCTTTTAAATAAATTTTATTTCATATTTTTTTTTTGATAAATATCACTTATTCTTTTTTTACAAGTTACATATAGTTGCTTCTTCAAAAACATTAAGAAAAGGGGAGAATTAGAAAAGTATAACATAATAGTAAATTCATATGTTTATTCTAATATTTTCTTTTAATAATATAGTTTTCTAATTTTTAATTATTGCATTCCATTTCTTGCTCCTCTAAAGGTCCTCTATTTTATCTTCCAAAAATCATAATTTAACTTTTTTATGTCAATTCGAAATGTGCTTGCTACAATTTTTACAACACAAGTACGGGTTTGGTGCAGGGCACCCAAGGCACTTCCATGGAGGAAATAATAATAGAAGGGGGTAGATAGTTGATAGGGTCCATATGGATCTCTAGAGTTGTAATAAAAGACCATTTGTAAGGTCAATTGGCTCTTAGGTGAAATTATGAACCAAGAAGCCCAATTGAACCAAGGGTCTCAATTGCCTAGAATAGGTTGTTTTTGGTTGGATAAGTTAGTTTTAGGCTTTAGGTGGGTGGATTTTATCCATTTAGGCCTTGGTAAGGTCTAATAGAAGCCTAGGAGCAAGAATGACAAAGTTGCAATGCAACATTTGAAAGTTGCATGCAACTTTTGAAAGTTGCTTGACAACTTTTCAAAAGTTGCTCAACAACTTTTCAAAAGTTGCTCTAAAAATGTAAATCGGTTCAAAACCCCTCAAAAGGTGGTTATAACCATTGGGAGAGGATTTTTAAATCCAAAACTGAGATTAGACATCCAGTGGGATGATGCATGTACGGAGGCTTGAAGATTGGAATAGAAAATCCTTGAAATTCTGGAAAATCTTACTGTAACAGTGATTTGTACGACCCAATATAGATGTTTGATGACTTACTAATGTGTGTTTTGTTTGGAAGGGTGAATCAGTGATTGAATGCAATAGGTTTGAGGTCTTTTGGTGTTGTATTACCAAAGATCCATTCATTTTTCCTGGACTAGTCCGAATAACACTGACTTTGAGGGTTTGGCATAGATGGGACCCTAACTTGCCATTCCACTAGTGGATTCTCATGGAACTTAGGGGAATGAAAGTTAGGGATGTCTTTTCAATGATTCCAAAGGCTCAAGGCAGGAGGATTTGGTCTGGCCTTTCATCAAGCCGGCCCTAGGCTAAACATCTCTATGTGTTTAGCCAGGAGGAGAGTCACCAAGTGGGGATAGTCGGAGTGTGGGGTTAAGGAGACCCTTTGAAGTGTTGTTTTTGATAATTTAGGATGTTTTAAGGATCTCCAATGGGTTTGGAGGATTTTGAGTACCCACCTTCTCATAGTTGCTTTGTGTTCCTAGTCTAATCTAGCCAATTAGGCCTATGGGCCTAGTAGGTATTTGGGGGTGCTAGATTAGGGTCAGAACAAGGGCTCTTGGGATCTTTAGGGGAATCCAAAAGGGTGTTTGGAACTGTGTAAATTTTTCCAAGTCATTCAAAATTTTTGTAAACTAAGGGTCAAAAACCGGGTGATCAGGGCTACAAGGATTGTAGACCTTGTTTGAAGAACTTGTGTTGTGGGTTGTAAGGATTCTTTTGAAGTGTGAATCCTAGTGAGTATTAGTCCCAAAATATTGTCTCCACCTATTTTGAGAGTGTTGTAGAGGTGTAGGGTGAAGTTCCCTTATTGGGCTCATCTAGTACTTGTTTCCAAGGAGTGGGTGTAGGATCAAGGAGGGTCCTAGAAACAAGTGTAGATTGGATTGGGGTGTTAGAAACCCTTATATTTTTTGGTGGTTGCATAGCTCTACATCAAGTGGTATCAGAGACACAAACATCCTGATTGGACAACATGAGTGAAGACAAGATGTCAGAAAATGAAGAAGGGGAGAGGGAGATTCCTTTGAGAATCACCAATGTAGAGTTGGCCAAATTGGTCAAGGAGCAAATGGCAGAAGTTAGAGCCATCAGAGAAGAGAATATAACCCTAAAAAAGGAGATGGACAAGTTGAAAGGAAAGATGGGTAGGGAAACCCATGAGGACTCTGATGAAGGAGAGGATGAGAAACAAAGAGAGGAACCCTGGAGGGACAGGCCAAAGATAGATGCAGATCAAAGGATCTTTTTAGAGGCCCTTGAGAAGGTGGGAAGAAGAGACACCAAGGAAGATGTGCCTACCTTTTATGGCAACTAAATCCTAAAGATTGTGTTGATTGGATAGAGGCTATGTACAATCATTTTGATTGTGAGAGTGAGTCCGAGAACCAAAAAGTCAAGTTGTAAAAATCCAAGATGAAGGGCCCTGCCCTCAGTTGGTGGAACTTCCTTTAGAGTGAAAGGATAGATGAGGGAAAGAGCCAAATATCCACATGGAGGTGAATGAAGTCTGAAATAAAGAGACAATTCATACCGGAGGATTATGAAGTCACCATGCACAAAAAGTTGCAGAGCCTAAGGCAGAAGGACTTGGATGTAGGTGCATATACAAAGGAGTTTCAAAAAATCACTCTAAGGGCCAAGGTAATTGAGAGTGAGAAGCAAAATTTGGCTAGATACTTTAATGGTCTCAAGTATTCCATCCAAGATGAACTGACTTTGTTTAATCCCAAGTCAGGACACTCATGTTTCCAAATGGCACGGAAGATTGAGGAGAGACAAAGGAGGAAGAGTGACTCCCAAGGTAAAGGGAGATGAACCAATAACAAGGGTAGAGGAAGATTCAATGGAAGGGGATCATTCAACAGATTCCAAGGGGAATCTAGCAACCAAGAAAGCCAAGAAGGAGATGCCAGTCCTAGAGGAGGCTATAGGGGGAGAAGAAGTAATAGTAGAGGAAGGTTGGGAGTAAAGACTTTAGGGGTATTTATCGGAAGATGCTTCAATTGCAACTAGGTAGGACACCAAGCCTCAAGATGCCCTGACAAACAATGGAACAACCATCAAGGAGGAGATATGAGAGTGCACCTAGCACAAGAAGATGACACACAAAGTGTACAAGGACAAAGAGGGAATGTAGATCCAGAGCAAGGAGAGTTCCTCATGTTCAATAGGACCCTATTGAAGAACCCTCCAACCAAGGAACCACCACAAAGGAAGACCTTGTTCTAGACTAGTTGCAAGGTGAAAGGTAAAGTCTACAAAGTGATAGTAGATTCAGGCTCAACTGATAACTTAGCATCAATTTCTATGGTTTATAAAATTGGTTTAAAAAAGATACCACATCCTAACCCCTACAAGAGTGTCTTGGTTGAACAAAGAAATACAAGCCTTCGTGAATGAACAGGTGTATGTGGAGTTTTGGATAGTAGACTACCAAGACAACATCCTATGTGATGTGATAGACATGGATGCTTGTCATCTACTGCTAGGAAGGCCTTGGTAGTACATGATGTAGAATCACATAATGATAGAAGAAAAAACATTTATGAGATCACAAAAGGGGAAGACAATTTACCATGAGACCCCTTCATGATGATGGGAAAGAGACACTCCAAGCACCCAGTATGTTAGTTGTTGGGGAGAAGGAGTTCTTAAAGACACTCAAGGTGAAGAACACTCCCTGATATGCCATTGTGGTGAGACCCAAGGAAGAGAGAAAGGAGTGCAGAATGGAAGATGAAGAACCACTAGGGAAAGTGGAACCCAAGGAAGTGTAGGATTTGTTGTGGAGATATAAGGGCGTGATTGCAGACAACAAGAAAGAGACCCTACCACCTATCAGATAAGTAAGTCATTCTATTTGACTTGATACCAAGATCTACACTCCCAAAGAAAGCATCATACAAGTTGACTTCTGACTAGAATGAGGAGTTAGCAAGGCAAGTGGAAGAACTCTTGAGCAAGGGATTCATAAGGAGGAGCATCAGTCCTTGTGTAGTGCCAGCCCTGCTAGCCCCAAAGAAGGAGGGTACATGGAGGTTATGTACTGACTGTTAGAATAACTGAGAGGGGGGGTGAATCAGTTATCTAGTGTCCCAATATAAAATGTATAATCCAAAACAAATTTCTTCTATTTTTTCTCGTCGGTAAGCAATAATAACTCTTACTATCTATGCCTTTACTGATTACCAGTCTAATACTTATAACTATTTATCGATCAAATCTAATATGTAACATGCAAAGTATGATAACAAACAAATGTCACAATCAACACATAACACAAGAGATTTAATGTGGAAACCCTGTAAAGGGAAAAACCACCTGGGACCGGCAACCCGAAATTGTTCACTCTTTTGAAGTGAGGTCGGTTAAGACCCAACCCTGTTAAAGGTTACAAACACATTGTCAGGTGTGACCTTGTTAGAGGATTTTAGACTAGAAGTTATCGTCCAACTAGCATTCACTATGGGGTTGACAGGATAACAATGTTCATTCTATGAATGATACATCACAAGACTTTTAGAGTCCACTCGGTTAAGAGATTTAGACTGTATACAATGGTTAAATATGTAACAGTAAAATGACCTGCCTTAATACAACTTCAATTGCAGATTACAGATCAATATTTAGTTCATTCAAATCCTTCTAATCAATAATTCACTTCAAATTCAATACTGTATCAACTTACTGTCCGTCAATAACTACTCTCTGTAGCTCGGTAACTACTCTACAGCTCGGTTCTCACTAACTAGTATGATCAGAATGCATGAAACCTTATTCACATAATAATCCTACAGCTTCTTCTTCTTCTCGGCATTTTCATAAAGAGATTATGTTTTCTTATATAGACGAGTAAATCATTTTCTTCTCCACCATCAGATTTTGCCGCTTAATCACATTCATAGATTTTGCCGCTTAGACTTTCTTGGTACTTGTGTCAATAACATGTTTCAATCTGCTTCGTTAGATCTTCTTTGAATTTTGTCAACCGTTGATCTGCGTAACAAACATTATCTGTTACCTCGATGTTATACTCTTGCTAGCTCATCAATCTTATCGGCTAAACTAAACATTTAATTCATTCTATTCCGCTCGGTTAACAAAGAAATGTGTCAGTGAACACTGCTCAGTTAATACTGTGGTCGGTATACTACACTCCGTTGGTGTATACTAGAAATGCTTCATTTATTGACAACACTGCTTTGTGTCTTTCAGCTCTATACTCCATTATAGATGAATGCAACATAATGAAGTCAGTATCATCAAGTCATAGACTCATCAAAAAGTTACTCAATGTGTTCCTTATCCTCATCTATCATGTACATCTTTCCTCATGTAGATTTATCTGTTCTTCATCTCTTTTCCACTTTTCTTCAGATGTCTTGGTGTAGTAACTTACAAGATAAGTGTTGTCAAACTAGTTGACATCAATGACAACATAATACTGATTTAATCATATTACATATCTAATCAGCAACTTCTCAATGATCTTGTAATCATAGATCCTTCAATCAGATTCCAAATCAGTTGTAGTCCAACAATCTCTCCCTTTGGCATTGATGGCAACTTCAAGTAATATGAAATGTACCATACACATACCAAACATACATTCTACAACTTTGTAAACAAATGTTGTAAGTCGAATAGACTTAATATGTTTAATCGCTACGTTACTAAACCAACATTGAGTAATACAACTTTACCTTTCTCAGCTTTACCTTTCTGTAGTTGTGATCTTTTCAGTTCTCCTGTTCCTGCTTCTGTTCTTTGTAACTGATCTTCAATACTCTCCCTTAGATGATTGTCGCCGGTGCTTGTTCTGTTTCATATGTATATCTCTCCCCTTTTCATTTCATATTTTTATCTCTCCCTTTGACAACAATGCCAAAGAAACAAATAAACAATTAGCTCTATAGTAGCCAAGTAACTCTTTGTGGTGTTCAGTACTTCCTCTGTATACTAATTTCTCATCGGTTCAAGTTATCAAACTTAATCACAACCTTGAACATGATTCAAAGTGTGAACTATGTTGCATCAACATGAATGATCTTCTGATAAAAATTGGCTAATGCAACATCTAGATCACCTTAGTGACTGATAGACAGGGGACGGACCCCAAGTCTAGCCCTCAAGTATTCAAATGTGTCCTTCGGCAGGGGCTTTGTAAAAATATTTGCAAGTTGTTCTTTAGATGTGAAAAATTCCAACTTTACTTGCTTCTCTTGCACTTGTTCTCTTAAGTAATGATACTTAATAGATATATGCTTTGTCTTAGAGTGCATCACAGGATTCTTTGAAATATTAATAGCACTAGTGTTGTCACAATATATAATCACCGGGTCAGTGATTACCTCATTCATTCCTTACAACACTTGTTTGATATATGCAATGTTTGAACAGTTGGTAGCAACAAAAACATACTCTGCTTCAACTGTAGACTGAGAAATACAAGCCTACTTTTTACTTGTCCAGGTTACAAGTCTTTCACCAAAGAAAAATGCTCCTCTGATGGTGCTTTTTCTATCATCCACATTTTCAGCCCAATCCGCATCGGTGTAAACTTTTAGTTCAAACTTCCCTTCCTTAGAATACCATAATCCATAATTTTCTATTTTCAAGTATCTTAAGATCATTTTTGTAGCTATCATGTGTGATTCTCTAGGGTTAGTAGAAAATCTTGCAACAATTCCCACAGCATGTGCTATATCTGGCCTACTGTGAACTACATACATTAACTTGCCAATCATAGATTGGTAAAGTGTATGATTTACTTCAGTAGTTTCATCCTCCTTTGTCAATTTGCATCTAGTAGCCATCAGTGTTCCCATAGGTTTAGCATCTTCCATGCCAAATGTCTTCAGTACTTCCTTTATGTATTTAGATTGTGTGATGAATATGCCATCACTTTGCTGAATCACTTGAAGTCCAAGAAAGAACTTAATCTCTTCGAACATAGACATTTCAAATTCCTTTTCCATTTCATCAGCAAATGCCTTGCAGACAAGATCTGAGCCACCAAAGATAATATCATCAACAAAAATTTCAGCAATGATAATAGTATCATTAGTATCACCTTTCACATACAGATTGTTGTTTTCACTTGTTCTAACAAATCCAATACTTAACAAGTAAGTATGCAGTCTTTCATACCATGCTCTCGGTGCTTGCTTTAGTCCATATAAGGCTTTATGTAATCTACATACCATGTCTTTATTGTTGGGATCAACAAATCCTTCAGGTCATTCAATGTAGACTTCTTCTTCAAGTATACCATTCAAAAATGCTGACTTCACATCCATTTGATAGGCTTTGAATTTCTTATGTGAAACATATGCAAGTAGCATTCTAACTCTTTCTAATCTAGCAACTGGTGCAAATGTCTCACCATAGTCAATGCCTTCTTCCTGTGCATATCCCTTGCATACTAATCTAGCTTTATTTCTTGTGACATCACCATTTTCATTCAATTTATTCCTATATATCCACTTAGCACTGATAACATTCTTATCTATTGGTCGGGGTACTAAGGACCAGGTTTTGTTCTTTTCTATTTGCTCTATTTCCTCCTTCATTGCATTAACCCATTCTTCATTCTCTAATGCAACTTTCACAGTTTTAGGTTCAAATTCACAAATTAGACATGTACCTTATCTTGTTTTGCTTCTGGTTTGCATTACAGCATGTCTATCTCCAATGATTTGTGTTTCAGGATGATGTCTCCTGACAAAACTAGCCAATGTATACACCTAAAAATGGTCACCTAGACTATTAGCCCCTTTTGCTAAATCATAAATTGCTTGTTCTTGATCAAATCTTAGTTCTATCATTTATTCGATTATTTTCTATGGGCTAACCATCTTATCCTAAGTCTTTATTTAATTAAAAGGAATATTTCCTCCCCTTTTAATAAACAAAAAGCCCCCACTTTTCCTCTTATCCTAAGTTGCACAAATAAAGCATTATTCTTATTTTATAAAAAGGGAAAAAGCACTTTTTGTCTCATATGGACACAAAAGTCAACTCTTATTTTCTCATTGGAGGATATTTGTGCACATGGATTGCTCCTCTTTCAAGCTCTACCTTTGATTAAATCTTTTGCCTCTTAATCTCCATGGTCCATTGATTTTTCACCTCCTATAAAAAGAGAGCTCTCTTCCTCATTTGCACACACAAATTTTTATGCTATTGTTATGCTACAGGTTTTTTAAGTCATCTTGGAGCTTTTGGAGATATTCTTGCATCTAGGGTTTGAAGATTTGGAGCATTGTTGGCATTCATCTTGGATCTTCATCAACACTCTATCTTCTTGTCTTCATTCTTGCATCATCATGGCTTTCTTGCTTCATATTTAGATTTTATTTTCATGCATAGTATTTGCATTTTCATAGCTTCATTCTTAGCTTAGATTTCCTTTTATGCAATAGATTAACTTGCATTGCCATATAGATTTGCTTTGCATTGCATACATTTGGCTTCATTGGAGATATTGGCATTCTTGCCCTTGTCTTTCTTGAATCTCCCATTGCATGGTTTACTAGCAAGGTTATTGGCTTAATAGCTCTAGCTGAGAACATTCTTAAAACCCTTGCACTCCATGCCTAGGGAGCTATGGATCGACTTGTGATGGCTCATTCTTGAGTTTCTTTACATGTAATGATTCATAGAAGTGTGACACATTTATAGCACATATTTTTTTGGTGCCCACCATGGGGCAACCCATTTTTTTACATGATGGTTTTGATTATTTTTGGAGCTAACACTTGCTGGTTCTGATTATTTTTGGAGTTAACCCTTGTGCAGATTTGTTTGGAGATGGGAAACCCTGGATTTTAAAGATTTGATCATATCTCCCAAATGGCTTGGTGTTTTGGTCTGAAATTTTTTTTTCAAGTTGGAGACATATCAGAAAAGCTCCAAAAAAAATTTCAGAATTTTTGGAGGTGATTTGTATTTTTTATGATTTTTTCTTGATTTTTCATAAAAAATTGATTTTTGGCGAAAATCAGCATATTTTTTGAAAAATTTTAAATTTTTAGAAAGGTATTGGAATTTTATAGGGGGTCCATTCATTGTGTTTTTAATTTAGAGATCATATCATAGCTCATTTGGTTGATTTACAAAAACTAATCTATTTTGGTAAAATGGCTCTCTAGGGCACAAATGAAGAGATTTTTCTAAAAATTTTACATTTTTGGAAAGCTCTCTATTTTTTGACAGAGGTCTCTTTTTTTCATTTTAGGTTTAGGGTCCAAATTCATGTGGTAAAAATCAGATCTTGTTGACTAGGTCAAATGCAAAAAAAATAAAATTTTGTGATGGGTATGCACTTATTTTTCATTGTTCAATGCATGATATGAGTTATCATTTAGATTATTTGCTCGTTATCATTGCTCCTAATAATTAATTTTCAGATCTAATCCTAGGGTTTGCATAAGTTGGATATACATTGCATATCTTGTTTGCTTGTGTCTTATCTTGTTCATTTGAAGGTGCTCTTGCTTTCATGGAATATGCTTAAAACAAAGCGTTGGACTTGAGGTATTTTGTTACATCCCTAAAACACTTGGATTTTGGGATTAAAATTGAACCTTTCATGTGTTTGGCTTGAGTGTTTACATGCTTTCATAGAACACATTTCAATTGATGCTCTTAATGGGAAATGAATGAACATAGATTTGCTTTCATACAAGTTTGTGTAAGTGAATGCTTGTGTTTGAACCCTAAGTAATTCTTGGTTCCAATATCAAATATCTCATTTAGTGATTTAGGGCATGGATTCATTCTTTGTTAACATAGGGAGTTAAATGCACCACTTTGTGGACTCACTCTATGTTTGCTTGGAAAGTTAAATATTCTATTGATTTAACCCTTTGTCATTTGTGAGTAGTATTGATAAGCAACTTTAGATTACTTGTGATTGATCTAGATTGCTATCTTGGGTTATTGGACTCGCTAATCTGTCAACCCCTCATTTCCACCCCGTAGTTGCAAGATCAGCACTACATTAAAGGGGAGGGGTCTACAGGAAAGAAGCGTTAATTGCTCCACTTGGCAACCCTTTTGTGCTTTTTGGAACTCACTTGTTTTCTAAGGTGTGGACTCACTTTAAGTTGATGTGAGGAGTTAAATGTTCCACTTTTGGGCTCACTTTGAGTTGGTGTGAGGAGTTAAATGTTCCACTTTTGGACTCACTTTGAGTTGGTGTGAAGAGTTAAATGTTCCACTTTTGGACTCACTTTGAGTTTGTGTGAAGGGTTAAGTGTTCCACTTTTTGGACTCACTTCACATTCTCTTGAAGGGTTAAATGTTCCACTTTTGGACTCGCTTCACATTATCTTAAAGGGTTAAATGTTCCACTTTTGGACTCGCTTCACATTCACTTGAAGGGTTAAGTGCCTCACTTTTGGACTCACTTTGCATTTACTTGAAGAGTTAAGTGTTCCACCTTTAGTGCTCTAAATACTTTTGATAGTGAATTACTTAATTTTATTTTTAGAAGGCCTGCTTGGGGACACACCACTTCAAGGGACGACCTTAACTCCTATGTTTCAGCGGAGTATAAATAGCGGGTGGTGAATCGAAAGACACCTCTCTTGGGAATTGAGTTTGATATCACTCTTGGCTAAGCCTCAAAGAACTTTATACCTTTGAGAAGTGAAGGAGGAGATTTGGGTTACCGTCTCCCCCCGACTGTGTGATTTTGGATTCTTCTCATCTAAAGATTTGGGCCTCACGTACCTTGCGTATATTGAGGACTCCCTTTAGAAAAACCATGTATAGCCTGATAGATAGCATGCTAGGATGTTGTTGTGTTTTATGTGCCTGCTAAAACATTTTCAAGAACATACACAAGTAGCATCTCTAGGGAGTAGAAATACTAAGTCACTATCTCTGTTCATGTGCAAGGCTGTTTTGCCCCTTGCTCATTGTTTAAAGACAATTGCTTGATTGAACTCCTTGATTGCTATCTTATGTGCTTGATCAATGATAAAAATTTGTTGATATACTTACTTGATCTTTTAAAATGCTTCAAAACTAAGTTTTTCATATTCACTGGTCAAAAAGTCATACAAATCTGCAACAGTATTGCATGCCTTACTGAGAAATATCGCGCAATAGTTCGCGCCCTGCTATTTTATCGCGCGCTTTGCTGAGGTATATTGCATGATAGTTCATGCCTTCTAGACTATCGCCCCGCTAGCCTGGAGTCTATCGCCCAACCATACTGCAGTCTATCACCTGGCTTAAGGCGAAGTATCACCCGAACTGAGAAGTATCGCCCTGTCTGCCTGGAAAGTATCGCCTAGAATCTTTTTGCTGTCCTGTCATTGCTGCAATTCAGAGTAGCTAAACTTGCACTTTAACCTATCGTAGAGTGTCTTTTTCTGTTCTTACCTGAAACTGGTTTGTTACCTACATACTTAGATTTATTCTAGACTGAAACAAATGAGCTAAAACTATTGGGTTTGAGTTTAACGAATGCTACTCTTGATCACTTGTCGCATCACGGTTACCTCTCTAGCTACTTGCTTATTGAGCTTCTTGCTCGTTGCTCGGCTTTAGTCAATTGATTGCTGTAAGTGCTTGAGCACTTTTAATGAGCCATCTCTCTATTGTTCTACTTTGACAAGTGATCTTTATTAGCTTTGCTTATCTCAAATCTAAGAAACTTTGTCTCATTCTATTAGCCAACCAACATCTCTTTTCATGCCGGTTACAACTCGGTCTCAATTTGAGCAGGAGAGTCATCCTCCATTCAATTATACGCAGTTACCTTCTCCAACTAGACGTTCAAAGCACCCATTAGCAACAACAGTTCTAGTTCTGACCAATCTGAGAATTCTAAGGCTACACCGTGGTATAAAGGAGGTTTCCTCTTTTCCACATTCAAGACCCCCAAAAACACAGACAGTGTCTCACTCACTTTGACTGAACAAGAAAAGTTTCAACTCTTGCAAGAACACTTTGAGCGTAAGGATAATCAAGCGCGCTTAGACAAAGAACACAATCAACAAAGGATGGATGCTACTAGGCGCATTGCTTATAGAGGGACATTTCATGAGCAACCTGAGACTAGTAATCATGAGCATAGACCTCTTTTTAATGGCAACAATGGCAACAACACGCCACCAAGATCTCCTCCAAGAACCACTTTTGGTATGCCTTCTTCACCTCCTAGACCTCCTCCCTCTCAACATGAGGCAGAGGCTAATGATGAGATTTCTAGTGAGGATCTTATGAGATGTGAACAAGATGTGGATTTTCAACGAATGATGCATAAGCTTTTAGAGCGTAATGGCGATCAATATTTTCAATATATGACTTCTAGAGGATACAAGCTTCCTCCCGGCTATGATGTCAGACAAATTGTCCAACAAAGAGTACCAACTGAATCGGAAGTCCTTCAAGAAGAATTACATCAGACAAATCAACGCCTTACCCAAATGGCATTAGAAAGAGAGCCTCCAAAGGTCTCTTTTATAGAATCAATTTGTGCTCTTCCTTTTGATAAAGATCTATACATGGTCTCGTTTCCTAAGGATATTGAGGTTCCTAAATATGACAAGTATGATGGAAATGGTGACCCTCATGACCATGTGCGTCATTTTTATGCTCTTAGTATGGACTTTCTTCATGAAGACACATATCTCCTACGCTTATTCCCTCGAAGCTTAAGAGGCCAAGCTTTGGAATGGTTTGCGAAATTGACACCACCGCTTAAGACTTTTGATGAGTTAGCTCAGTGATTTACCCAGCAGTACTCTTACAACATCCAACAACCTGTCATTGTGATAGATCTTGGTAATCTAAGACAACATCAAGGTGAGCCATTTGCAACTTACTTACAACGTTGGAGGTCATTGTATTCTCGATATCCTCGTCAGCTACCCAAAAGGGAAAAGATTGATATTTTTGTCAACACTCTTGTGCCTGAGCTGTATTATGATCTAAGGAAACAACTGTTCTCCTCTTTCAATGACATGGTTGAAAGTGCATATCGAATTGAGGATGTAGCTATAAGAAAAGGGGATATTGTTATTAATAAAGATGCTAAAGGCAATGGCAAAGACAAGAACAAACCTTGGAATAAGAACAAGTATGTTGTTAATGATGGGGTTGTTGATGCTCCTAAAGTTAAAGAGCCCGCTTTCAATCTCTCCAACGCTATCTATGCAGCAAAACAACAAGAAGCTAGCAACACTCACAATGCTCCTAAACCTCAATATGCAGATAAGCCTAAGAATTCATTTCGAAAGCGAGTCTATACCAAGTTGGCAGAACCTTACGATGTGATCCTTAAGACTTTGGTTGACAATGGATATCTTACGCTTCCTGATAAACCTGGTAACTGGGATCTGATAAATAAGCCTGATTGGTGGAGAGAGGATCATTACTGCCATTATCACAGAAACAAGGGACATCCAACAGATAATTGTTTTAGGCTTAAGGATGATATTCAGGATCTTATTGAGAATGGCACAATCTCCACTGATGGCTTAACTAAAAATTTTGATCACATAGCTTTCAAAGATCCTCTACCTAAGCATGATAAGGGGGCAACCTCTCAAACACATAAGAAGAATCATGATGCTAAGATCAATTACACATATCCTTCTAATACACCTGTGATCAACATGGTAGAGCCCGTTGAGAGCGTTCTAATGATGAGGTCTCAAGATGATAATAAAGCCAATCATGGTAAGCCAAAGTTGATCTTGCAAACATGTGATAGTTCATCTTCCCAAAGTGAGACACTGAATGCTGTTACTAGGGGGCAAGCCAAGATTGTCCTTAAAACTGCGCAAGATCCCAAGCAAGCTTTGCCTTCCAAACAAGTGGCTCCTTCAGCCACCCCTAGCTATGATCTTGTCCAACATTTGCAAAAGACACCAGCACATATATCTATCCTTGAGTTTCTTTGGTTATCCTCTTCGCATAGAGAGATTCTTGATGAGGCTCTACGTACAACACGTGTTCCCAATGACATTGATCCGAATCAATTTCAGGCTATGGTCAACCACATTTCATCTTCGCTATCTCTCTCCTTTTCTGTAGAAGATGACATATCTATTGCTCACCCTCATAATCTAGCTTTACACATTGAAGTTCTAGTCTACAATACCCGAGTCTGCTGAGTCCTGATAGACAATGGTGCAGGGTTAAATATTGTTTCTTTTAATGTCATACAACAGTTGGGTTTGTCAGAATTTGCTATGGATTCTAAGAAGAAGATTACTATAAAAGCTTATGATGAAGTGGAAAGATCTTCCAAAGGTCTTGTCACGTTGCCTATCCGAGTGGGCCCTATCACAAAAGATATTAACTTCCAAGTATTGGACATCCCACTCGCATATAACATTCTTTTGGGTCATCCTTGGATCCATGACATGCAGGCTGTTCCTTCCACTTATCATCAGTGCGTCAAATTTTCGTACAATGGCACTGAAGTTGTGATTCCTAGAGACCATACTATTGCTATTAATGCTCTTGCTACTGCTGAAAAATTTGTTCCTCACAATGAACCTACTGTTGATCCTAGTACGTCTCTAGTTGCTGCTGAGAAATCATTTAAGATGATGAGCCTTGGTATGGGTGAATATACACTGGGTTCCTTTGCTTCTATACCTGTTTCTCCTAGGTCATATGGGAGACCTTCTGATCAGATGAAGCCTTCCACTTCTGCTATGGTGATCTTTGATACCTTTGTTCCTTCATCCATTCCTTTAGAAGCAGAAAGAGAAGAACAAGCTATTCAAGAGTGGATCTATAGAGAGGATTCTAGAAATACTCCCATGCTTAGTAATTCAGACACATATACAAATGAGTCACCGCTACACACTATGGCTCAAATGGGAGATGATCTTCCTTCTACTTCACTCCTTTGGGGAGAAGAATGTATATCTACTGATGATATGGCTAAGGCCTCTATGTCTAGAACCTATGTGCCTAAAGAATCATTGCACTATGATAGACAACGTCGCAACATTGCACGACTGCTACAAAGAGGTGATCTCTCACATAATGACATGAGTATCTCTACTTCTCGGCATCTTAAGCCTCTTCCAGAAGATCCTCCCATGACAGATATGGATGTTGATGTGGTTCATACCTCTCGTAACCCACCTGACGTGGTTGATGGGTCTTGTGTGGGGTCTGATGAGTTTGTTCCTCGTATTGCCTTAGTGGACCATGCTGGTTCTTCTATGACAAGTCTAGATCTAGCTACTTTTGGAGCTTACTCTATAGGCTCAACCTCTTGTGTCACCAGAGATGACATCCTTCACATAAATACTATTGAACCAGTCACTTCATTTCATCTCACATCAACACTTGTTACTTCTTCCACCAAAGAACTAGCAACAAAAAAGATTGAATCAGCAATCAAACATCACGGTCATCAAGTCAAAAGAAAAGAGCAATGGTCAGATGGTGAAAACCACATTGTGGCAGTATAAGCACCTAAGAAAAGTAAAAATAAAAATCTGCTCAAAAATAATGATTCTCAAATAAAAGATGACAAGCTGATTCTCTACAAAAAAATTATGCACTACCTCAAGCATGATCTCATATCTATTATACTTCAGCCCATTCCTAGAGCTAAGAACAAAGTTAGTAATGCCTTGGTTACTTCAACATCCATCTTACAAATGAAAAAGCATAAATTTCACTTCAAGTTCCTGGTGGATGAATTACGCTATCCTGCTCACAAATCTTACAATCCTACCATCTTTTCATATCTTCCACCTCATATTCCTCTTGCAAATCCACCACGCCATTCCTTCTGCCATCCCTTACACTTTGCCTTTGTCTCTGGTGACTTGTATAGGAAGGGTCTAGATGGAACTCTCCTTAAGTGTCTAGAAATAGAGGAGTCAGAAAAAGTGCTAGCTGAAATCCACGATGGCATATGTGGATCACATTCTAATGATCCTCCACTAGCTCAGACATTGCTCAGGGCTGGTTATTATTGGTCGAACTAGTTGAGACCTCCTATTGTCACAGTTGCAGCATTTGGGCCTGGGGCCTATTAGTTCTCTACATCAGAGGAAGCAGATTCTTGATGCCCATTTCTGTCTGGGGCATCCTTTGTACATATTTTACGATCTTGAAAAAATACCAAAAAAATTCATATATGATGCTGAAAAAATCCTAAAAAGCATAAAAAGTACTGAAAAAATGAGCATCCTAGTGAAAACCTAGTAACAGGCACTTTGATGTCTCACCAAAAAAATCAAAAAATAAAAAAAAATTTAAAAAAATTGAAAAAGTGCCTTGGTGAAAACCTGGAAATAGGCGCCTTGGTAGCAAAAATACAAAAACAATTTATAAAAAGTCCTAAAAAAATTGCAATAAATCTATCAAGTGGTGAAAACCTAGAAATAGGCACTGCTTGAGACCCTCTGCACCTATGTCTATCAATCTTGCGTGGCGCTCATTCGCTCCACTTCTCGCTTTGCCTCTCCTAGCTTGGAATTGACTCTTGTCTTAGTCTAGGGGGCATACATTGTTTTAAGCTTATCTTGGGTCTCTTTGTGCGTCTGGGTTTCTTAGGCACCTTGCAAATGGTGTTTTTCAACACCACCCCAACTATGTTTTTCAACACTGCCCTAGCATCAAGTGTTTCTTAACACTTATCAGATATCCTTCCTGCCGTCTTGGATGATGCAATATTTCTCATTGGTAGATGTGATACTCAAAGCTTGACTCTATGACCTACACACACGCACTTGACTTGCTGAGATTTGTTTGACTTTATTTCTTTGCGTGTTGTCTATGATGATTTCTTTGCTGAGTGTTCTCCCCCTATGATTATTTTCGATGATGCATAGCTAGAAGACTGAGGGTATGAGAACATGTTTTATTTCTTTATCTGCTTGTGGGTATATCTTGTTGGTCCTCATTGTCATGAGCATTTATGCTGGTCTTACTTGACACTATGGACCTACAAGGTATTATCCTTGACTGTTTCGTGAGTGCATGCTTCTAGTCATCTTGACTTTCTTGTGTCTCGATGTGAGCATAATCTTGCTATATCAAACTTAGGTGATCTCACTGCATTAGTCATCTAGACCTACATGTCTTTGATGCCTAGGTGAGATTTCCACATTTCTATCTGATATAGATCATATTCAGATCCACATAGTTATGCTAGTGTGTATTGTATGATCTTGCGATGCTACCAATAACGCTCAATGATGAATATTAGATGTCTATTGGCTTTGTGACCTTGCAAGTAAACCACTTTTCATGTAGCTTGCATTCTTAAGTTCATGTTAGTTTAGTTTTGCATCTTGCATATGGAGAGAGCTCTCCTTTCATCTTTCATGGACTTGTTAATCAACTGCGCTCACCTTTCACTTCTTCCTAATCATGTCTTTCACTTCTTGTCTTTCATATCCCATCATTTTCTATTCATTTCGGGATCGAAATTGAAATCCAAGATCACCTTGATCATCCAAATCACCTTTTCCCCCTCTTCCGTGCAGTTGGCTAACCTTTTTGAGGCCTAATCCTTCGATCTTCACTGGGGCATTCTTCACCTCTTCATCTCCATCTCTTTCAAACTTCCCATCTTTCATTCACTTTCAACTCCCAAGTTCAAATCCCCATTCGTGGTGTTTCTGGGTTGACGGACCACTTGGTTTGTGCCCCAGATCCCATGTGTGTGGGCATACCTTCACTACTTGATGGTTGTTCTATTCTCTTCAGCTTCGATTATGATTTCTAGTGATTTGATCATGTCTCTCTTGCTTCTGCATTCCCTCTACCCGGATTTTGCTTTTGATCCCGAGGGGGCAGACACATCATATCTTATTGGTTATCTCTTTCCTAAGTGTTCAGTACTGTCGCTACCATGCTGACCATGCAGGATTTGCTATCTCTCTGCACTTCATTCTTTGGAATCAGATCGCTATTTGCTTGCCTTCTTGGCTATCTCTTGCTTTCTTGGCTGATCTGAGTTGCTTTGTGATCCCAAATCGATCTCACATTTCAACTTCATTCTTTGACTACATGTGTTCCCAGATCGATCACACATTAGTCAAAGAGGGGCAAATGTATACACCTAAAAATGGTCACCTAGACTATTAGCCCCTTTTGCTAAATCATAAATTGCTTGTTCTTGATCAAATCCTAGTTTTATCATTTATTCGATTATTTTCTATGGGCTAACCATCTTACCCTAAGTCTTTATTTAATTAAAAGGAATATTTCCTCCCCTTTTAATAAATAAAAAGCCCCCACTTTTCCTCTTATCCTAAGTTGCACAAATAAAGCATTATTCTTATTTTATAAAAAGGGAAAAAACACTTTTTGTCTCATATGGACACAAAAGTCAACTCTTATTTTCTCATTGGAGGATATTTGTGCACATGGATTGCTCCTCTTTCAAGCTCCACCCTTGATTAAATCTTTTGTCTCTTAATCTCCATGGTCCATTGATTTTTCACCTCCTATAAAAGAAGAGCTCTCTTCCTCATTTGCACACACAAATTTTTATGCTATTGTTATGCTACAGGTTTTCTAGATCATCTTGGAGCTTTTGGAGATATTCTTGCATCTAGGGTTTGAAGATTTGGAGCATTGTTGGCATTCATCTTGGATCTTCATCAACACTCTATCTTCTTGTCTTCATTCTTGCATCATCATGGCTTTCTTGCTTCATATTTAGATTTTATTTTCATGCATAGTATTTGCATTTTCATAGCTTCATTCTTAGCTTAGATTTCCTTTTATGCAATAGATTAACTTGCATTGCCATATAGATTTGCTTTCCATTGCATACATTTGGCTTCATTGGAGATATTGGCATTCTTGCCCTTGTCTTCCTTGAATCTCCCATTGCATGGTTTACTAGCAAGGTTATTGGCTTAATAGCTCTAGCTGAGAGCATTCTTAAAACCCTTGCACTCCATGCCTAGGGAGCTATGGATCGATTTGTGATGGCTCATTCTTGAGTTTCCTTACATATAATGATTCATAGAAGTGTGACACATTTATAGCACACAGCCAAGACTTGATTTCTCCTTTCTTGTTCATCCTGCTCAGGGTCATTTCCTTGCTCGACAGCTTCTTCATGTTCATCAGTTTGTGGTGTCTGTTGTACTACATTATTTCCCTGCTGATTGGTTGATACAGCTTGTGATGTCAGTAGATACTCTGGATGTTCAATGTAAGTGAATCTACCATAGTCTTCTGGTTCCTTTGTACTTTCCTTTGTGTACTTGTCATCAAACTCATCAACATGAGCATTAGTACTTTCAATAATTTTATTTGTAGCCTTATTCAAACATTTGTATGCTTTACTTGTAGTGGAATATCCAAGAAATATTCCTTCATCTCCTTTAGAATCAAATTTTCCATTTCTCTCATCTTTCAAGATAAAGCATTTACTTCCAAAAATTTTGAAATAACTCATAGTAGGTTTGTGTCCAAACCATAGTTCATAAGGTGTTCACTTGGATTCCTTCTTCAGTTGTACTCGGTTAAGAACATATACAGTTGTGCTGACAGCTTCCCTCCAATATGTTTGAGCAACATTCTTCTGTATCATCAAAGTTCTAGCACAGTCAATTATAGACCTATTCCTTCTTTCAACAATGCCATTTTGCTGAGGTTTCCTTAGTGCAGATACCTGCCTCTTGATTCCATGCTCATTGCAAAATTTAGTAAATTCATCAGAGATAAATTCACCTCCTCTATCAGATCTTAAGCACTTTATTTCCTTATTGGTTTCTTTTTCTACCTTAGCTTTATACCACTTAAACATTTTGAAAGCTTCAGATTTCTCTTTCAAGAACATAACAGTCATCAGTCTAGTATAATCATCAACAAAAAGAATAAAATATCTATCACCAGAACATCTCTGAGTTCTCATAGGACCACACAGGTCGGTATGAACCAACTCAAGTATCTTCTTTGTTGAATAGTCCTTGCTTTTAAAACTAGACTTAGTCATCTTACCTTTCTGACATTCATGGCACATGTCATGATCAGGTTTTGTCAAGTTAGGCAATCCTCTAACTCTTTTCTTTCTACTAATCTTGATCATGTTGTCAAAGTTCACATGGCATAACCTTCGGTGCCACAACCAAGCATCTTCATCCTTTATTAAAAAACAAGAAGAATGATCTATATCAAGATAGAATAGATTACCTCTAGATTGTGTACCAGTTCCGACAAGTCTTCCTCCATCATCATAAATCTTCACCTTTTTGCTCTCAAAAGCCAGTCGATGGCCTGAATTGTTCAGCTGAGCCACACTTATCAGATTATAGTTTAGTCCATCTACCCAATATACATTTTCACATTGTAATTTGTCATTGATCATCAGTGAGCCTTTACCTCTTACCATACAAGGTGCATCATTTCCCATTCTCATAGATCCTCCATTATATTCAACAAGATGATCAAACTTCTCTACATCACCGGTCATATGATGTGTGCAGCCACTGTCTATGATCCATGTATCATTTCTTCTTAATTTATAGATTAGTGTTGTCTCTTCATGTTTCTCTTCCTCTTTAGAGTCATCTTTCATAGCAACAAATACAACTTCTATATCATCATCAAAATCAGATTCAGTTTCAATATCTTTGGCTATGTAACATACCTTTTTGCCTTTTTCATCTTGGTTGTCTCTATTGTTGTTTTGGTAACCTCTATTGATTCTTCTTCCATAGCTTCCTTCAAATTGGTCTTTGGATCTATCATCATCTTTCTTCTGTGGACATCTAGTAGCGATTTGACTGACTTCCTTACAATTGAAGCATGCTAAAGGTAGCTTACCTTTATACCTTCCTTTTCCTTTGGGCAATCTTCTGGCCATAAGTGCTTCAAGCTCATCAAGTTCATCATCGGTATTGTCATCACTATCACAATTCTTACCATTCCTGCTAGACTTTCCAATCTTCAGAGAAGACATGAAAGCAGATTCAATAGAAGGAACAACACTGTTATCAAAATTGTTTAATTCAAAGGTTGTAAGTTTACCAATCAGAGTGTCAAGAGTGAGGTTGGATGTAGCTCTTGTTTCATGAATTGTAGAAATCCTAATTGGATAAACTGGTAGCAAAGTTCTGAGAATCTTGCTTATCACTGTTTCATCATCGATTACTCCATTAGATGCTCTAATAGCATGTACCACTTCTTTGAGTCTATTTGAATATTGGACAATGTTCTCACCTTCTTTCATTCTCATTTCATCAAATCTGCCTCTCAGACTTTCAGCTCGGGCTCTTTTGACATTTAGATCTCCACTATAGATTTGTGCTAATTTATCCCACATTCCTTTGGTAGTTGTGCATGTCTTGATATCTTCAAATTCAGCATCGGTACAGGTAGCAACAAGTTCCATCATAGTAACATTGTGTTCATGCTTATCCTTCAGTTGATCAACAATTAGGGGACTAGTGGATGGTTGTATGTAGCCATTTTGCATCAGATCTAGTGTTGAGTTCCCAATTCCAGATATGTGCAGCTTCATTCTACTTTTCCATACTGTGAAGTTCTCTTTATTCAGTTTTAGTACTTCCCTCTTATACATCTTGAGACCTTTATGCTTAAGTCTCTAAAACTCTATTCCAAGCAACTAAGCTCTGATACCAATTGTTAGAATAACTGAGAGTGGGGGTGAATCAGTTATCCAGTGTCCCAATACAAAATGTATAATCCAAAACAAATTTTTTCTATTTCTGCTCATCGGTAAGCAATAATAACTCTTACTGTTTGTGCTTTTACCAATTACCAGTCTAATACTTATAACTATTTACCGATCAAATCTAATATGTAACATGCAAAGTATGATAACAAACAAATATCACAATCAACACATAACACAAGAGATTTAATGTGGAAACCCTGTAAAGGGAAAAACCACCTGGGACCGACAACCCAAAATTGTTCACTCTTCTGAAGTGAGGTCGGTTAAGACCCAACCCTGTTAAAGGTTACAAACACACTATCAGGTGTGACCTTGTTAGAGGATTTTAGACTAGAAGTTATCGTCCAACTAGCATTCACTATGGGGTTGACAGGATAACAATGTTCATTCTATGAATGATACATCACAAGACTTTCAGAGTCCACTCGGTTAAGAGATTTAGACTGTATACAATGGTTAAATATGTAACAGTAAAATGACCTGCCTTAATACAACTTCAATTGTAGATTACAGATCAATATTTAGTTCATTCAAATCCTTCTGATCAATAATTCACTTCAGATTCAATACTGTATCAACTTACTGTCCGTCGGTAACTGCTCTCTGTAGCTCGATAATTGCTCTGCAACTTGGTTCTCACTAACCAGTATGATCAGAATGCATGAAACCTTATTCACGCGATAATCCTGCAGCTTCTTCTTCTTCTCGGCATTTTCATAAAGAGATTCTATTCTCTTATATAGACGAGTAAATCATTTTCTTCTCCACCATCAGATTTTGCCGCTTAATCATATTCATAGATTTTGTCGCTTAGACTTTCTCGGTACTTGTGTCAATAACACGTTTCAATCTACTTCGTTAGATCTTCTTTAAATTTTGTCAGCCGTTGATCTGCGTAACAAACATTATCTGTTACCTCGATGTTATACTCTTGTCAGCTCATCAATCTTATCGGCTAAACTAAATATTTAATTCATTCTATTCCACTCGGTTAACAAAGAAATGCGTCGATGAACACTGCTCGGTTAATACTGTGGTCGGTATACTACACTCCATCGGTGTATGCTAGAAATGCTTCATTTACCGACAACACTACTTTGTGTCTTTCAGCTCTATACTCCATTATAGATGAATGCAACATAATGAAGTCAGTATCATCAAGTCATAGGCTCATCAAAAAGTTACTCAATGTGTTCCTTATCCTCATCTGTCATGTACATCTTTCCTCGTGTAGATTTATCTGTTCTTCATCTCTTTTCCACTTTTCTTCAGATGTCTCGGTGTAGTAACTTACAAGATAAGTGTTGTCCAACTAGTTGACATCAATGACAACATAATACTGATTTAATCATATTACATATCTAATCAGCAACTTCTCAGTGATCTTGTAATCACAGATCCTTCAATCAGATTCCAAATCAGTTGTAGTCCAACACTGACTCCCGTGCTATAAACAAAATAACCATAAGATACATATTTCCCATGCCAAGGATGGAAGACCTGATGGATTTCCTAGGAGGGGTAAAGTACTACTCCAAGATGGACTTGAAGAGTGGATACCACCAGATAAGAGTTAGGGAAGGAGATGAATGGAAGACAACATTCAAGACCAATGAGGGGCTATTTGAGTGGATGGTGACACCCTTTGGTCTCTCAAATGCACCAAGAACATTCATGAAGCTCATGAATGAGGTGCTTAATCCATTCATCAACCACTTTGTGGTTGTCTATCTAGATGACATTCTCATCTTCAGCAGGAGCAAGGGAGAACACCTTGGGCATGTGGAACAAGTCTTGAAGAGACTGTTACAGGAGAAGTTGAGGATCAATTTGGAGAAATGTGTTTTCTTGTAGGAGGAATTGATATTCCTAGGTTTTGTCATCTCAGGAGGGAATCTCAAAATAGATCCATCTAAAGTGGATGTCATACTAGACTGGCCAATTCCAAGGACTGCAAGTGAGGTAAAAAGCTTTGATGGCTTAGCAAGTTTATTAGAGGCTTTAGCAGTGTGAGTGCTCCCATAATTGACACAATAAAAGGGGATAAGAAATGTCACTTTGTGTGGAGTCAAGAAGCTGACAGGGCTTTTGAGTTCTTGAAGAGGAAAGTTGCAGAACAACCCATACTAGTTCTGCCAGACTTTAGTAAAGTCTTCACAATTGAATGTGATGCCAATAATAGGGCCATAGGAGGAGTCCTAAGCCAAGAGGGAAAGCTTGTAGCCTTATTTAGGGAGAAGTTAAATGAGGCAAAGCAAAGGTACTCCTATGATTTGGAGATGTATGCAATGGTGTAGTCCTTGAGGAAATGGAGGCACTACTTGTTGCCTAAAGAATTTGTTGTATATACAGATAATCATGCACTAAGCTTCCTGAATAGGCAAGAAAAGCTAAACCACAAACATGTGAAGTGGATGGAATACCTCCAATCATACACTTTCACAATAAAGCACAAGAAAGGGGTAGAAAACAAGGTTGTTGATGCCCTTAGTAGGAGGAATCTAACCATTCAGGAGATGAGGTTGGAAAGCATGGGAATCCACTCTATCAGAGACATGTATGAACATGATGAGGATTTCAAGGAAACCTACCAAGTGTGTAAGACAATGACATGTCAGTATCACAATGTATTTTTAGATTTCATGCTACAAGAGGGGTTACTCTTTAAAGGGATTCAGTTGTGTATCCCTAGGGGATCACTTAGAGATAACATTATAAAGGAGAAACACTGTGGGGGTTTGGCGGGCCATTTTGGGCTTGACAAGACCTTGAAATTGGTAAGAAGGTTTTATCATTGGCCCAAGTTGCCAACTGATATTTGGAAGTTTGTGGAGAGCTGCATGCTGTGCCAAAGAGCTAAGGGGAGGAGTTCTAATGCAGGCCTTTACACTCCTTTACCCATCCCAAATAGACCATGGGATTTAGTGAGCATGGATTTTGTGCTTGGGCTTCCTAGGACCAAGAAAGGATATGACAGTGTGTGTGTGGTGGTGGATAGGTTCTCAAAGAAGGCCCATTTCCTACCTTGCAAGACAAGCCATGATGCTTCACATATAGCAAGGATATTCTTCAAGGAGATCATAAGACTACATGGATTACCTTTATCCATAGTCTCAGACAGGGATTCCAAATTCCTTGGTCACTTTTGGAGGACCCTTTGGAAGAAGCTTGGGACAAAATTATCTTATTCATCTGCCTACCATCCCCAATCAAATGGCCAAATAGAGGTTGTTAATAGGTCCCTTGGGAACCTATTAAGTTGTCTAACAAAGGATTATGGCACTACATGGGATTCAATGATTGCCTAGGCAGAGTTTGCCTACAATGATTCAGTGAATAGGAGTACACGGCAGAGTCCCTTCCAAATAGTCTATGGCACACATCCTAGGGGTGTTATGGAGTTGAGAGAAGTCAAGTCCCTAGAGAGGAACAATGCCCAAGCCAATGACTTTGTAGTAGTCATGAGAGACATCCACGAGGAAGTAAAGAGCAGACTGGAGAGAACCATAGAGAAATACAAGGATGTTGCAGATAGTAAAAGAAGAGATGTGCAATTCTCTATAGGAGATATGGTGATGATTCATCTTAAAAAAGAGAGATTGCCCAAGGGGAAACATAGTAAACTTATGATGAGGAAGATAAGCCCATTTAAGATTTTGCAGAAGTGTGGCACAAATGCATACAAGGTGGACTTGCCACCAGACATTAAATTGTCCAATACCTTCAATGTCTCAGATCTATATGCCTATAAAGGCCCAAAGATGTTGGATACAAATGGAGAGGCACTACCCAAGGATGACACCATCAAGACCCTTCCTAAAGCCCAACCACCAGAGATTGAATGTATCCTTGGTAAAAGATAAGGTAAGAAGACCAAAAGATAAACCTACCATGAATACCTCATCAAGTGGAGAGAGAAACTAGTAGAAGATGCTACTTGGTTGACAAAAGCAGCAATTGAAAAGTTGGGTTACAAGGTACCAGATCTACCAACTCAAGAGACTTGAGTTTTATTGGCATAGAGAGTATGGTGCAGGGCACCGAAGGCACTTCCATGGAGGCAATAATAATAGAAGGGGGTAGATAGTTGATAGGATCCATGTGGATCTCTAGAGTTGTAATAAAAGACCATTTGTAAGGTCAATTGGCTCTTAGGTGAAATTATGAACCAAGAAGCCCAATTGAACCAAGGGTCTCAAATGCCTAGAATAGGTTGTTTTTGGTTGGATAAGTTAGTTTTAGGCTTTAGGTGGGTGGATTTTATCCATTTAGGCCTTGGTAAGGTCTAATAGAAGCCTAGGAGCAAGAATGACAAAGTTGCAATGCAACATTTGAAAGTGGCTTGACAACTTTTCAAAAGTTGCTCTAAAAATGTAAATCGGTTCAAAACCCCTCAAAAGGTGGTTATAACCATTGGGAGAGAATTTTTAAATCCAAAAATGAGATCAGAAATCCAGTGGGATGATGCATGTACAAAGGCTTGAAGATTGGAATAGAAAATCCTTGAAATTCTGGAAAATTTGATTATAACAACGATTTGTACAACCCAGTACAGATGTTTGATGACTTGCTAATGTGTGTTTTGTTTGGAAGGGTGAATCAGTGATTGAATGCAATAGGTTTGAGGTCTTTTGGTACTATATTACCAAAGATCCATTCATTGTTCCTGGACTGGTTCAAATAATCCTGAATTTGAGGGTTTGGCATAGATGGGACCCTAACTTGCCATTTCACCAGTGGATTCTCATGGAACTCAGGGGAATGCAAGTTAGGGATGTCTTTTCAATGATTCCAGAGGCTTGAGGTAGGAGGAGTTGGTCTGGCCTTTCATCAAGTCGGCCCTAGGCTAAACATCTCTATGTGTTTAGCCAGGAGAAGAGTCACCAAGTGGGGACAGTCGGAGTGTGGGGTTAAGGAGACCCTTTGAAGTGTTATTTTTGATCATTTAGGATGTGTTAAGGATGTCCAAGGGGTTTGGAGGATTTTGAGTATCCACCTTCTCATAGTTGCTTTGTGTTCCTAGTCTAATCTGGCCAATTAGGCATGTGGACCTAGTACGTGTTTGGGGGTGCTAGATCAGGGTCAGACCAAGGGCTCTTGGGATCTTTAGGGGAATCCAAAAGGGTGTTTGGAACTGTGGAAATTTTTCCAAGTCATTCAAAAGTTTTGCAAACTAAGGGTAAAAAATCGGGTGATCAGGGCTACAAGGATTGTAAACCTTGTTTGAAGAACTTGTGTTGTGGGTTGTAAGGATTCTTTTGGAGTGTGAATCCTAGTGAGTATTAGTCCCAAAAGATTGTCTCCACCATTGTTGAGAGTGGTCTAGAGGTATAGGGTGAAGTTCCCTTATTGGGCTCATCTAGTACTTGTTCCCAAGGAGTGTGTGTAGGATCAAGGAGGGTCCTAGAAACAAGTGTAGATTGGATTGGGGTGTTAGAAACCCTTAGATTTGTTGGTGGCTGGATAGCTCTACATCAGGGTTTCACTAAACCAAATCTCCAACCATAACTAAAAAGCACACAACATAAAGAAATATATATTTCTTTTCGAGTCACTTCCCAAATAAGGCTCGAGAAATCCAAGGTTAATTGTTACAAAATAATATCCAACTAAATAATTAACTAAATATTTATAATAAGTCATAAATAAATAATAATATGAACATTGATAAAATATTATACAAAATAGAAGATTACTTATAAAACATGAGAATAATAACATACTAGAGAAATCTTTTTAGATTAAAAAACCCACCAAACAAATAGAGTAAAGCTTATATTGATCTCAGAGAAACATATAGTATATCAATACATCGTATTTCTATATATTTGATCTAACGTCTTACAAACAAAGCAACCTTCTTTTAATTTGCATAATACAATGTCCATCTCAAACCCTTGATATACACACTTAAAGAATCCCCAAAACTACCTTAAAACAATAATATTGTCTAAAAATGATTGTCAAATGACATGTTACCCACTATAAGATATAAACTTTGAGAATATAGTATAAAGTATCACACAAATTTTTTTAACTACGATCAAATTACTAAACAATCCATGAAACACTAATATAACACATCACATCCACTAATAATAAAAGATATTTTTCATTCTAAAATTTAAACTTTTCAACTTACGATTTTTATTCAATGTTACTAAGCTATATCATATTTGTCACATATGACTACCATAACAACCCTACGAAATACTAATGACATATTATACCTTCTAATAATAAAAAATGTTTCATTGATTCTAAGATACAAACTTTTCAATCTATTATTGAAGTACACTTTAGTTGGCTTAGTGGTAGCGAATCTGTAGAATATCTATTCAATAAAAGGGAGAATAACCTTATTACCGAAGTCTAGAGGTTCTCCACAGATTTTCTCTCTTTTCCCAAACGTCACCATAGAAACCACATCTACTCCACTGCGCACCGCCAAACGAATCCAATGCAGCATCTCATTCATTTTTTCCTTCTCCCTAACTACAACAGCAACAACAACAGAAACATGTTCATATCCCCCACATCCCATACCAGGAGGAACCCCCAGAAACTCTATCCAGTCCTTTTGACACCCACCATTAACTATCACAAATATGACTACTGCACTTGTTTCTTCTGTCACCGGAATCCCCAACTCTTCCTCGGGACCATCAGGAATTTTAGTAACTCTGACATCTAACCCATTAAACAGATCGACAGATGACGTGATGGATGCTTCCAGAATTTTCTTCATTTCACAACTTGATTTCCAAATATTATTTCCCCAAATTATACAGGTAACACGTGACGGTAGTTCCTGATTGATTCAGCAAATAATGAGTTAGGTAGTCCTATAAATATATTGTAATGAGGATAATCATTGCAGTCTCTTCAGGACTCTCAGAAAAGCACTAGTCCTAACAAAATGACAAACGAAAGTGTAATACCTGCCACCACATTTCACCGAATCCAGCTTCATAATGTAGATACCCTTTCAACTCTTCAGTACATTCGAATTTATGCAACATCCAACAACCATAAACGATGATTGTCTTTGAGCAGCATTGCTGTCCAGAACATCCCTCCCTCTTTGATTTTGCGCACTTTCCTAAAACTACTTCATTTAAACTTGACAAATCTTCAAGATGGAGAGATCTAAGGCTACAAAAGTGCTGGCAACTAATTAAAACCTTAAATATTTTCTCTACATTTCTTATATCTATCTTTTCAAGGCCAACCATCGGAGTCCCAAGAGTAGTTGACAACATGCTATCCTGGAAACTCAATTCCCCACGTAATGTCAAATTCCTCAATTCTAAGCTTCTAAGATTAGTGAGTTTCCCAAGTGACTCAGAAAAGGATCTCCCGTTAATTATGATAGAACTACCCCATTCCCTTCCTGCAATGGTTAGGTTTTCCAAATGGCCTAACATTTCAAATGAATTTGGAAACTCTTCCAACTTTATTCCATCCAGCACAAGCACTTTCAGCTGAAAGGTGCCCTGAAAATTGATTTTAATTTGTGTCAATTTTAATTAAGGGTCACGAAATAACTACAACAGAATGCATTTTGCATCATTAACAAAAGGTATTCATTTTCGAATAAAGAAGAGCATATTACCCGTTCATCTCTTGGCCACAATCGTATGAAACTCCCGCCAGAAATCACTAAATTCTTCAAACTTTGGAGTAGAATGCGAGGAGGACCAGTTAATGGTGAATCCAAACGGATCATGACTTCGCGTACAAGATTTTCAAGACCACGCAGCTTTACTTGTGATGTAGACTCAACCTGCAGCCAGGGCAAGAAAGCTGATGGTTTCTTACAATCGTTTGAATTGTTTTGTTTTTTGATGAGAGGAAAAACATTTTGGTTGGAACTGGAAGCCCTAATCATAAAATGCATGAATAATTAACTTTTTTGACTTAAAATCAAAGACTAGGATATCTATTCTACAAAAGAGACAGGATAACAAACCTTTAAATTTTCTGAAATATATCTAAACCTAAAATTGTCCTGCACACCGATTACTTCCTGCATTCAGGGTTGAGTGTCAATTTCTTACTTCTATAAACAGGTATAAGTTTTAATACCATGAATCGATTACAAATTTAGGAGCACACCTGAGAGTGAGAACAAAGATATTGCAGTAATGGCAAGGTTTTCGATTTGCCGCTTTGCTGGATGGTTACTATAAAACCTTTTATTACTCTACCATTCGAAACCGTCGGAATCCAACTGGACATGCCATGTTGCATCTTGATTATTTTTTCTTCGTCGGTGACTACAACTGCAGCAATATACTCTCCTTCTCCAATAGAGGCCACCATCGTGTCTACAGGAGGAATCTTTAAACTCTTTCGACAATCTTTCCCTTTATGCAAGCTTTCAATTAACATCAATATGATAATTGCACTGGGTTGTTCTGTCATAGGAACCACAAATTCTGCCTCGGGATTGGTAGGGATTTCAGTAACGTTGCCATCTAGCCCAATAATAGAAGATAACACACTGAATTTTTTTTGAAATCCCTCTGCATCGGTATTTGATTCCCAAACTAAACTAATAACCTCTGAAGGTAATCTCTGCATTGACAAAAAGACAATTAGTAAGTCGATTGTAAAAGAAATTTATAATAACAAAAATATCACAACATTTCTTCTAAACACGCCAGTCAAAACACAATTACAGTAAGAACACATAATTTCTCTCCTATCAAAATGACAAAAGTAATTATAATACCTGCCACATTTCAATGCATCCACATATAGCTCCAGTACCAGCTGAAAGATGTAGATATTTCAATCCTTGCAACTCTTCAATACCATTGATCTTCTTCAACTTCCAACATCCATCAATGGTGATTGTCTCCAAGCAGCATGGGCATGCAGAACTTGGCAACTCTTCAATCTCAGAGTATCCCTCTATGTTTAACCTTACATCCAGTCCTAAATCCACTTCAGTTAAGCCTTCAGTGCATTCAAGATGGAGAAATTTAAGGCTGGCAAGGTGCTCTCCACTAATTGAAACCTTAGATATATGTTTCACATCCCTTATATCTATCTTTTCAAGCCTGACCATTGAAGTTTCAATAGTAGTTGAATCCATTCTGTTCTTAAAACTTAATTCCCCACTTATGGTGAAATCCCTCAATTCCAAGCTTTTAAGATTAGCGAGTTTTGTAAGCGATTCTGACAAGAATCTCCCCTGAATTCTCATGGAATTATTCCACTCTCTTCCATTCCATTTTACGCTTCCTGCAAGGACTAGATTTTCCAAATAACTTAACATTCCCAATGAATTTGGAAACTCTTCCAAATTAGTTCCGTCGAGAATCAGGTCTTTCAGCTGCAAAGGAACCTGCAATTTGAAATTGATTTGTTAAAAACACCTATTTTTCAATTATAAATATTTTTATACAACTGCTTTCAGAATACATTTTACATCTTTAACCAGATTTAATCCTTAAAATAGAAGCACGAATTACCTGATGATCACTCCGCCACAATCTTTGGAAATGACCTTGAGAAATTTTTAGAACCTGCAAACTTTGGAGAGGAATCCATGAAGGAATAGTGTGTGACGAAGACACGCTTGACATGAATGCTCCTTCGGTATTTTCATGTTCATCCAGCTTTTCCAACATACTTGAATCAATTTCAAGCCACAACAAAGAAGTTGATGGACCGTCAGTCATTTACATTTCCTAAAAAATATCTGAATTGGAGACTCGTGTACTGGTCAAAAATGGAATTGAGACACCTGAAACTATGACCGCTCATCCCGGCAAGAATGCTCTCGAATCCCTTTTCTTCCTGTATTTTAAGGACGAAACTAAATTTTTGTCACACTCCAGTTAGAAAAGCAACAATCAACCTATATAAACACGAATTTTTAATAGCATAAATGTACTGCAAATTCACGAGGAGAAACAAACCTGAGAACGAAGATGCTGGGAGCGCCACAGTCGACTAGGACTGCTCAATTCATAATCTGCAATTGCTCTACCGAGATCCCGGATGTGGTCATGCATTCTCAAAAGAGGAATACTTTCAGATTCAAATCCATTCCAATAACTCCTTCCCACTTGAACTTCAACAAGGCATTTATCCATTAAGATATGAAGTGTGTGCTCAGCGCTCCACCCTGATCCTTCCATTATCCTTAAAGCCATATGTCTAGATTTGTTGACGAAAAAGCATGCAATGTCCAGAAATACCTGGATTTGTTCATTGTCAAGGGATTCCAAGCTTATTCTAAGCTTCTTCTTTATATCTTGTATCAAAGTTTTCCTCACTTTCGCCAATTCTAGTATCCAATAATGCTTACCAGCACTACCAAAAACATGTCCACCCAACACCTGAAGAGAGAGGGGCAAACCTCCACACTCTTTCACGAAGCTTTCAACCAAATCTTCATATCCGCTGGTTGGATATGGTTGGTGGAAGGCGTGCCAACAGAAGAGCTCTGTACTGTGGCGGACATTCATTTCTTTCATCTTATAACGAGAATTAATTTCTGCCCTTATCAGAACTCTCTCATCACGGGTTGTGATAATGATCAAACTACCAGATTTATTGACCAAAAGATCCCTGACCAGTAAGGCATCCAACTGGTCCAGGTGATCTATGTCATCCATAACAATTAAGAAACTCACAAAAGGGTTGTATGCCAGACGAGATCTGAGATAGCTAGATCCTTCATGTATACTGTCAAACATACGATTTTCCTGTACCAGATCCTTAAGAAGCTTTGTTTGCAAAGAAGTCAATTTAGATTCTCGCACGTCAAACAAAAAACATGATGCACTGAATTCTGAACGCTTTTGATTGAACAATTCTTTGGCAAGGGTGGTCTTGCCAGACCCTCCCATACCATAGATGCCAATCACTTTACCTTTCTCCTCCTGCTGCCACCATCTCCTCTCAAAATCCTCTACCAATTCTTGAATTCCTGTCGGATATCTTGCAATTTCTAAAGGTCTTTTCCGTTCTACCTCTCTTCGGACAGCAGACACCACATTTTTACATAGTGTCTCGAGATTCCTTGAAATTTGCAATGAAAACAATAATTTCAACAGATTAACTAGGCTAGACTAAAATCATTAAAAAAAATTGGGACAAAATTTTATACAGAAATTATTTTCCTAAAAAAAGTCTTACTCATTATTGTGGTTGAATTCGTAGCCAGATATAAATGAAACACAACGGAGGTCTTCTTTCCAGCCATCGAGTTTGTCGAGATACCTGCGCTTCTCTGTGTGGCAATTGAATGAATCAGCATACACACCCTTTTCCACGTATCTGAGGTGAAAAGGTGGAACATCATAGAATATTGGGATGATCTTTCTCTTAGTTTGTAACATCAGAGCAAGCTCAGCTAAACACCAAACAGATTCGGCATATCTTTTAGAGAAAATGGCAATTTGCACTGATGCAGAGCATATGGCATTCTGAATTGTGGAAGGAAACAAATCACCTAGTTCCATCTCTTTGCAGTCAAGAAACGCTCGGATTCCCACCTTCTCCAAAGAATGATAAAGCTCAAGAGCTAGGGTATTTTTCACATCAGGGCCTCGGTGATTAATGAAAACATCATAAAGCTTGGGGGATGCAGATGATCCTATCCTTTCTCCTTTATATAACATTTCACCAAAAGCATTCCCATCCAGATTAAGAGGGCGAGCTGATGAAGAAGCAGCCATGGATAGGAGATGAAGCTCGATAGCAGCGAAACCCTGAAAATTGCAACTCAGATTGAATTTATTTATAAAATTGGCATTGCATATGAATGTCTTGGAAAGTTGTTTGGGCTTTAACTTCACATATTGCAGTGAGAACGAATTCCTCGTGAAAATTTTTGTCAACAACTCCAACTTATGATATTAATTTTTTGCAGAAATGCATAGTTCCCAGCAACTCCAACTTATGATATTAAATTTGTCTATTTTTGCGAGTTGATTATTTAGTCGGTCGGTTCACATAGGTTGATTTTTTCCCAATTCCATCACAATTTCGACCAGTGAACCCGAACTTTTAGGTACCATGATTATAGATGCAATGGACTTTTAAAATGAAAGGAATTACCTACATTCAGTTTGAAACTTGATGTTGTAACAGTTTCTTTACTTTTCTGTAATTTGGTTTTATACGTTGCTTCATCAATTATAAAAATCAAAGTAACAAAATCATAGAGACATACATAAACCATAATTTTTTTATAAAACTATAGAAGAGTTATTAGCTTATATTATTTTGAAATCATTCTCGAAAGTGTGTAAGAATGAGTGGTAGACAAGGATCTCCAATATCAATTAGTATCAATTTAGAATGTCCTTTTAACCAAATAATCAACAATCTTTTATTCTCTTAGTTTCTCCCTCTTCCTAGATTTCTATCTCTATCCATCTTTCCCTCTCTATATTTATCTCTTTCTAACTACCTCTATCTTTCCCAAGTTTTATATATGTCTCCCCACTTTTCTATCCTTATCTATCTCTTCCTCTCTCCTCATCACTCCACTGATATGCACCAACTTTTACTACCACAAATAACCAATTACAATTAAAAAAAGAGACTATGTTGTTATTTGTGAAAAATTATTCATGAAAAATTATAATTAAAAAAAAATTTAAAAAAAATAGATAATTTTGACAAAAAATGACATCATTCTATGGTGTTTTTGCCTTGGGTATTTGCATTCTCTCCTTATGACTATGTTGTTATTTGTGAAAAATTATTCATGAAAAACTACAATTAAAAAAAATAAAAATAGATAATTTTCACAAAAAATGACATCTTTCTGTGGTGTTTTTGCCTTGGGTATTTGCATTCTCTCCTCATCAAAACGCACTTATAAAACAAAATATTCATGAATAACTACAGTATTGAATAACAAAGGTAAAACAATAAATATAGTGCTAACTACGAAAAAATCCTAGAACACATAATAGTTTCATTACTCTTTTAATAATATTCAAGCCAAAGTTAGACATAAAGGCATATCCACTGATTACATCAACCACACGGCCCAAAATATAAATGAAATATCTAGAAAGAAATAGAATTAATAAGAAACATCAATTAAACAAGTCATCCTAGCCTCAACATGATCTTACGACGATAAAATGCAAAGGAAAACTCCCACAACCTCTAGTACCCAAACTGATAACCCCGAAAACTCCTCCTCCAACACACAAGAAAATCAATCACCTATGTGAGAATAAACAAAACAAATGATTCCAACTACTTTTTATACCTAGCTTCTATTTAGCATAGATTAATAATATATACATTTCAAATTACATTAAAATAATAGCTTCATCATCACTAATAAATGAATAGGTATCTAATTTATATTATAATATATTTTGATTTACCTTTCAATCTACAATTAAAACTTCATTAAAAAATAAAGAACCATCAGTTTAATAATTCACAAGCTAATTGAATAGCATTAGACACCAATTAATCATCATTTATCATCTATGCAATAGTAAAACTAATTTCAACTCAATCAAGGACAAAGTTAAATGCCACAGCTAATGGGACTACTATGCCAAACTTCAAAGCACATTGATGAGAAAAGAATTACAAAACATGCCAAACAGTGGGTACTACCAATGGCAGCCCCAATACGAATTAAAAACACTATTTCTCTTAGTGAAATGATTGGTGTACATGTGTCGAAACAAAGTAAGAGACATCACAATACTCATGACAAATGACATTAGACAAAGAAGCAAATGAAGGTATGTGGATAAATGAAAAATAAAGTGAGAGAGAAAGAGGGACAAAAAAGATAGAGATGTGAAAGCGAAAGATAGAAGTAGACAAGAAGACAAAGCAAGAGACAAACATATAGAGACGTAGATAGGGAAAAAATGTGTGTGTGTGTGTGTGTGTGTGTGTGTGTGTGTGAGAGAGAGAGAGAGAGAATTGAAAATATTATTATTTACATTAATAACATTTTGAAAAAACATTTGGTCGATAATAGTTGATTTAGTATTAATTGCGAAATATTTTCAGTGAGAGAGAGAGAGAGAAAGAAAGAAAGAAAAGGGATTGCTTATATATCAATGAAAGTAAAGTGAGAAAGAGGGACACAAATATTCTCTCTCTCTTCCATATTCTTCTTAGATTGATTCGATTGTGTATTAACCCTTTTGGTTGATCAAATTGGATTTCTCCTTTAGGAATTTGGATTTAGGAGTGAATCTCATATTTCCCCCATACAATACACACATTTCAATAGAGGTGAATCCATTTTACCTTTATTCAATACACACACACACAAAGGTGATATACAAACATATATACAGATAGAGATTGATTTTTCCTAATTGAAATTCTACACCTCTTCGACACACCCATTGCACACATAGGTGTGATTGCAAGTATTTAATTAGTTGATATAATTTAGCCACAAAAGTTTGACTATTGAGGTCAATTTATCATAGGACAAGACCACCATATTATTTAGGTCTATAAACTTGATCCAAATTAACCAAACTCTATTTATGGGAATCCAAATTAATTTTCTAAAAAATTACTCAAATTCTTTGAGAAAGCTTTTTAGAGCTATGAGCTCTAGTATTTAATTAGTTGGTATAATTTAGCCACAAAAGTTTGACTATTGAGGTCAATTTATCATAGGACAAGACTACCATATTATTTAGGTCTATAAATTTGATCCAAATTAACCAAACTCTATTTATGGGAATCCAAATTAATTTCCTAAAAAAATACTCAAATTCTTTGAGAAATCTTTTTAGAGCTAAGAGCTCTAGTATTTAATTAGTTGGTATAATTTAGCCACAAAAGTTTGACTATTAAGGTCAATTTATCATAGGACAAGACCACCATATTATTTAGGTCTATAAATTTGATCCAAATTAACCAAACTCTATTTATGAGAATTCATATTAATTTCCTAAAAAAATACTCAAATTCTTTGAGAAAGCTTTTTAGAGCTAAGAGCTCCAAGCATCTAGATATAATAAAAATTTGTAATATAGATATAATAAAAATTTGTAACGTAGATTTTAACAATCAAACATCTAGTTAAATACAAACATATAAACATCTAATGACTAACTCATGTTTTGAAAGCTATCTGAAATCCTCTTCCACAACTCATTTCTATATCTATCAATAGTTAAGGAGATGACCAAATAATCTAAAGGAACAAATCCTACACAAAATGAAAGATTATAGTTTTTTTTAATATAAAAACAAGAGTATTGGAAAAACAAATCTTAAAGTTATCTTCATTAATCGTCCTGAGGTGGCCAAATAAATATCTAAAACGTTTCTAAAATTGATTGTTTGATAGCTTTTAGCAACCCCCATCGAATTAGTATCATCCACAAATTGAAGATGTGATCACAACTCTAGAGATTTATTTCAAGACCAACCTCAAATACAACTAGTGATTCTTTGGTGATTAGCAATCTACCTAGCCTTTTGCCATCAAGATGAATAAATAAGGATAAAAAGATCTTTCATGAAGTCCCCTAGATGTAGAAGAAAGAGGATATGGTGTTGAGGCTCAATTAAAATTTCTCCAATTCGCTTGAGTCCCAACACCTTTGTGTATTTAGGCTTCATCTAGCACATCAAGTATAATTAATCTAAGAAATATTGCCCTAAAGTGTAAAGTTTCTCTTTGGGTATCTATAATACCCTCTCAAATGATTATACTTTGACTTTTATTTGGACATTTTTATGGTTAGAACTATATGTTTACAATTATGCTTAATTAGATGATGCTATGCTTATCAGATGTTTAGATACACTCATTTATGATTATCATTCTATGTTTATGAAATTGGAAATCATCTATCTTTATATGTTTTATAGAGCTAAACCAAGGATTTGAATCTAACCATTACTATCTATGATGTCTCCTGTTTCACATGTATATATGTGATTGATGTGTTTTCATGACTTAGGACGAAGTCGTAGTTACTCACTTAGTTGAGGTCCACATGATGTATCGATCCTGGTCATTTGTTTGTATATGTCTTATTATGTATCTATGCACATGTATCTCTTCTCGGTGATGCAAGCTTGTAGGTACCGGGCATTGTCTCCACCTAGTTTCACAGGTCTAAGTGAGCCCTAAAAAATCCTCGATCGTTGTCGTTGTTATGGAGATACCACTAAGGTTCTGTGAGAAGGAACTCTACCTCTGACCTTTTTGTTCCTTAGGTGGGGAGTTCCCGAGTCAATCCTTGTGTTGATGATGTATTATTGTGTTTTCTCAATTGTTGGATTATGTGGATCTTGTTGCTTGCTTCTTCCATTTATGAGCATATGATGTTGTGATTGGTAGCTCTAAATTGTATAATCTATCTTGTGTTGGTAGCTACCTTATATATATATATATATATATATATATATATATATATATATATATATATATATATATATATATATATATATATATATATATATATATATATATATATATATATATATATATATATATATATATATATATATATATATATATATATATATATATATATATATTGTATGAAGTATGATTTAGTATTTGATTAAATAATAATATTCATAATAAGATGTTCATGATATTAATAATAATATATGCTTTTAATAATATTATAACGATATATGTACACATAAGCATATGGGTGCACACGTATGCCTATGGTTACATATATTTCTATAATTATGTGTGTGTAAAAGTAATTGTGTTTTAAATAATATTAATAAAATAAATTATTTACTTGGATGACTAATTAATATTTGGTAAAATCTTTTACCATAGCCTAAGTAACTAAGGTAATAGTAATTATATTAAAAGTAATAGTTACTATTTGCTTTCCTTAAATAAATGAGACCTAAATTAGATTGTTATAAATATAATAAGATTAATATAATAGTTTATAAACTCCCTTCCCGAGAATGGCTTTAATAAATATATTTAAGCCTAAACTATTAACCAATTTTTGGTTGGGATAGTTGCATCGGTTGGATTTTCTTGTGCAACTACTCCTTCAACCTATTTATGGGAAGAATCCCTGTGGGATGGGGGAGTTGGTTGAAATTTATTCTTCAGAAACATTATCATTTTTGGGAGTTAGGAGATCATATTGAAATCATAGTAGTTTTGGGAAGGGATTGTGCCTACATTTGGAAGGAGTTGGTTGGATGATTGCTTAGGAAACTTTATTATAGTTTTAGGATATCATATTTGAGCTATATGGTATTACGAGAAGAGGTGGTGTCTGCAATCAGAAGGAGTTTTGGAGGAGTGCTTGGAGTAGGCTAAGGTTGACAGGATCCTTCTTCTCCAATGGTTCTCCACGGGACTCTAGGTAGGAGCTATCCTGCAAGATGCTCCTTCATATATGCTTTCTTGATTGTTTGGATTTCTATTTTTTGTCTTATATGAATTTTTGTTAAGAGAATGGTAATGCTATTTAAATTATGTCTGCATTATTTTGAGAAAAATGTAGGAGAAAGGATGATAATGAATATGTTTGAAATATATGTGTCCTTGGATTATCTTACTTTCTGTATCATATATGCATTCTCTTTCATAAATTTGTTTAAGTCTGGAGTATTCCTAAGGTTCTGCTATACTCTTTGATGTGTTTAGGAGGTCTTTAGACACTTCCAAACTTTAGGAAGATCAACTCTCCTTCTTAGTTTGTATTCTGGAATTTGCACCTATTTCCTTTTCTTAGATTTGGTTTAGGGATATCCGGTAGGTAGAATGGGTTTGAGGGATGTTTTGGAAGGGAAACTGGGAGATCTCAAATGGGTCTTGCCTTGATTCTATATCCATTGCCTCCATCATGCCTAGTTTTACCCAGAAACCCAACTTGCAAGTTGTATTTTTGAAAATTCTCAGTCTCTGGCCAACTGCACAGTTCTAGAGACCAACTGCGCAATTCTAGCTCCCAACTACGCAGCTTGAGAAAACAACTGCACAGCTCTCTGCCAGGCACTAGGGTTTGACTATTTTGGGGTTTTTGGGCTCCCGGGTGACTTGGGGCTGACCCTAGGCAATATATGGTCACTTGGATCACTTATTTCCTCAGATGTATGTAATATGGTGCATTTAGATGCCTAGGTAAGCTTCTTGATGTGTTTAGGAAATCAAGATTAGGGTTTAGGGTTGTCCGGTGGACTAGGGCAATCCTATGGCTTCCTAACCATTCCTATTCTTGTGTGTAAGTTCTTGAATGTTTATATGACCTGTCTAACTTCATGTCTTGTGTGTTTATGGTGCTTGGATAAGGGTAGAGAGCCTAAGAACACTAGGTGAGTGGCTCTTAGTGTGGCGTCGGGGCTCTAAGTGGCTAGTACCAGGATAACCCACTAATGAGATGTTTAAACAAGTGATAACTTAATTAAAACTTGTGGAGATAGAAACAAACACTAAAAAGATTAATGTATGCCTCACACATGCCATTAGTGCTAGTAAAGGCTATGGATGGGAATGGGAGAAAGTACCTATGCGTAGGTATGACTAAATGGCGCTTGTCTGTACAAAAGACATTCAGTTCCGCATGTGCCTACTTGGGGGCCGGGGCCAAGAGTGGCTAGTACTAGGACAGCCCAAGGGGTGAGGGCTATGCGATGACACTCACCTAGCTTTTCGCTTAGAGTTTCTACCTGGTCTTGTGTACCTTTGGGAAGGGATTTGAGTTACGTTCCTTGTTCAATCATTGTTTTGGAAATGTTACCACAACCCTAGGATGGCCCAGTTATCTCTTCTTGTGTGGACCTTGGTGTTTATCTCCTAGCATGGGGGAATGGGCCTTTTGGTATCCATGTGGTTGGGTGGTAAATCTTTTTATCGAGGTATCAGTTGCAGTTGCAGTATGGAAAGGATTCTTGCTTGTTCATTGTTCTAGTTTTGAAGAAAGAAGACTCTTTACTTAGCTTTCATTACTTTCAATCAAATGTAAAGTTATTATTGTAACCTCCTGAGAGGAGATGAATGTAATGTAATCTTTATGTAAAGCATGTTTGTTAAAAAGGAAAGGACCTTATCAAGTGTTCAAGTAAAGTTGAATGTTGTACTCTATTGTTAGTTAAGAAAGATTAGTAAATCAAATGGAATGGTTTCATACATGTATTTACTCTAATTCTTAAATGAATTGTGTATATGGGGTTAATGCTTCAAATGCTATGTTGTATTTAAAGAAATACTTTGGAATATAGATGGATCTAAATGTTAAGTTCATTATCAAATAAAAGCATTTACATTTTTTCTAAAGAACTCAAATGTTATGTTGGTTTTAAAGTTATTCAAAGTTATTAGTATATTTATTGAAACTGAAAGAATTGTTAGTATTCTAATAGGGAACTGTGGGAGGAATCTAAGTTAAACTTTTCTTATGTTTTTATGTATGTAAATCTTTAAAAGTTCAAAAAATTTCATATTTCGTTACATAGGTTTTCTTTCCTATGAGAGTCTTTGTTCTCTCCTCTTGTTCCCTTGCGAGGCATGAGAGTATCTCTTTAGTGTTCTTTTTCCTTTGTTTGAGTCTAAACCTTTAAGATTATAGTTCGGTTGTGAAGTTTTAACCATTTTAACATCAACAACTTCATCATTGACAATATTCCCCTTTTCACACCAATGTCGAGTTTTATCATTGCTACTAGAACTAGCACTTCCGTTGTGATCTTTGTCATTTTACACCTTAATGGGTCCATCATCAATAAGAGCTTGTTCAATTTTAAATCCTTTGGCTATAACTTCCTCAAATGATTCTAAACACTTAAGGTGATGTTTAAGCCCAATTTACTTGTTCAAGCTTTGACAAAAGATTTCAACCATTTGTTAGTCAAATGTCTCCATTGTTTTATGAATGATAGAAAAGGTTCCCATTCTTTTTGTTTAGTGTTTCATAAGTTAGCCGTAGTGATCTTGTGCTCGCAATTGTAAGCATATTGTGAAACAAATTTATTGGCTAAATCTTGAAAAGATTTGGTTGTCAAGAGTAGTCGCAAAAACCATTTCATAGCACTCTTTCCAAGACTATGAGGTAAGAGTCTCATAAGGTATGTTCCTTTATTAGTAAACTCTAAAGTCAATGCACCAAATTCTCTCATTTGGTCTTTTTGATCTCTCTTTCTCTTAGACTTGTCAAACTTAGGAATCTTCCACTTGTTAGGAAAATGTGGCATAGGTATGTTAGGATCAAATGAATAAGGAGATATGTCCTCAATAGAGAACCTTGTTGAAGATGTCTTATTTCTCTTGATGTTGTCCAATTTTTCCCAAGAGCCTTGAGTTCTAGTAACATGGGGTCATTGGTTTTCACCTGTTTTTTTTAATGTTGTAGTAGGATCTGTATAGTTAGTATAAGTAGTAAGGTCGATAGTCTTTCCATTTATCTTCATGTTTTGTCTTGGTTTGTTTAGCATGTCCACTAGAACCAACTTTGTCATCTACTATAAGCAAAGATGGGCCAAATTGAGTGGGTATCTTCATCCCTTAATTCACTTCTAGAATTAAGCAAAAAAATTGATTCTCAATCAAATATCCCAAAAAGGTTCCCACATATTTAAGAGCTATAAAATTGAGGTAATTATTTGTGAAAAAAAGATGGATTTGGAAACACTTTTAGGTTTCTCAATTTAGTTCACAATAGATACTAGAATTAAATTAATTTTAAATCACGAAACAAAATGGTACTTTGAAAAATCTTTTTCCAGCAATTCCATAGTGCGTAGTTCCTTTTATGGTGAAGAAAAACAAGAGAAGCTGCGTGGTTATTGCTGTATTCATCCTATCCAATAGACCACTTTACAGAGATTTTGAGTTTCCCAAGTAAGGTGACCTTGCGGTTTTATCTTTTCCTCATCCTTAAATTGAAATGGATCTGCTGCAAACTCTTTGTAAATGAAGACTTGCACTTCCATATTTTAATATTCTCCAAGCTAATCTCCAACTGGACAACGCTTGAGAAATTTGAAGCTCTCTCAATCTTTTATGTATTTCTCCTGCACTGTTGTTCATGATTGCATAGTTTTACTGACCAGTGAAGGAAAAGCAAAATCCTACTGACGGAGAACAACACTGAAAAGCAAAAATGCTTCAGGCAAAACCAGAATTTAAAACTAGCCAAGCTTCGCGGCTGAGCAATCGAAGCAATTGCTTCCTATTGTCTAGAAATATAACAGTGATGCAAAAGCATGATTTTCATTCTCTATGGCCAGGAAATCACTCGTGTTTCCAGGAAAAATAATGTCATGGTTTTATTTCTTTATTAAAAAATCATTAAACTATATACGGCCACCATTCAAATCCTTTACAACACTGCACAAAATCTGTAATAGTTTCACGGTATACAAAAAACCAAAGATGTTAAAACTATTAAAAACATTCATTCCAAGGCTAAAAAGCTACTCGCATGGTTGATACCTTTCCTCTTGAGCTGATAAAAAGCTTATAATATTAATCAAAATTAACGACTCATTTACACAAAAGGCTCCAAACTTTATATCTGTAAAGTTGCACTGAGATTACAAAATGAAGCTTTTGATCAATTTACAGGAAAAAAATAAGAAGCGTAAATATTTATTTATCTGAGTAGAAATTGGAGACATTAACGGATAGATGAGGCCGTGAAGATGCAATTAATAATAATAATAATCATGCAATTGACACAGAATGAAAGAAAACAAAGAAAAAAGGAAAAACACAAAGGCTTTCACATGAATGAAGTTTCTTTTTCCCTGGGGTCTCTGATTCACCCTTTTCTCTATTTCAAATTGTTGCGAGAAGATTTCTGAAGAAAATAAATGGTGGCATTCTCAAAAAGTTGCAAGAAGATTTCATGCAAACATATACTGGTAAATGAACAGGTAGAATCTGAACAGGCTGCAACTCCAATTAATAGTAACCATTGTTTTGCATGGCGCTTTGCATACCTTTCATTATTTGAATTTGTAACGCTTCTGATTTATATTATACTATTCTGTCAATCCAGCTGGTGTTAGAATACAAACCATTTCTTTTTTATACACTGTTACATTGAATGACCTCTTATAATAGAACTGATGTCAACTGTAAGATTACGCCTCTCAATGTAATAATTATGAACGTCTATCATACTAATAATTAATCATAATAATCTTATGAAACATTAACAACACATTATAGTATTCTACCTATTAATAATAAAAAGATATTTTCATAATTAAAAAATTTAAACTTTTATGTACATTTCAGTTACCTTAATGGTAAAGAAGGTATGCTCTTGAAAGTCGGATAATAAGTTTAAGTATTGACAAGATAGGTATGAAGTATTAAGATCTGTCTTCGAAGCCATCTGCAAACCCTCCTGCGAAAGAACCCACTTTTATTTTTTGATATTCCAAAAAATTTAGACGCCACTGAAAAACCCTGTTACAAAAGTCCAAAAATAGTTCTCCACGGATTTTCTCCCTTTTCCCAAACGTCACCATAGAAACCACATCTACTCCACTGCACACCACCAAACGAATCCAAAGCAGCATCTGATTCATTTTTTCCTTCTCCCTAACTACAACTGCAACATGAACATGTTCAAATCCCCGCCTTACCATCATACTAGGAGGAACCCCTAGAAACTCTATCCAGTCCTTTTGACGACCACAATTAACTATCACAAATATGACAACTGCACTTGTTTCTTCTGTCACGGGAATCCACAACCCTGCCTCGGGATCGTCAGGAATTTTAGTAACTCTGACATCTAACCCATTAAACAGATCGACAGATAACACAATGGATTCTTTGAAATTTTTCTTCATTTCACAACTTGGTTCCCAAAAATGAACTTCCAAAATTATATAGGTAACATGTGACAGTACATCCTGATAGAGCAAATAGCGAGTTAGGTAGTGCTATAAATATCTAGTAATGCAAATAATCATACTAGTCTCTTTAGGGAATCACAGAATAGCCTGAGTAACAGTTTATAATATATAAAATTGCTCTCCTAACAAAATGACAGATGACAGTGTAATACCTGCCACATATTTCTGAATCCAGCTTGAAAAAGTAGATACCCTTTCAACTCTTCAATGGCTTCAAATTTATGCAACATAGAACAAGCATAAACACTGATTGTCTTTAAGCAGCATTGTCGTCCAGGACATCCCTCTCTGTTTGATTTTGCATACTTTCCTAACTTTACTTCAATTAAACTTTTCAAATCTTCAAGATGGAGAGATTTAAGGCTACAAAGGTACTGGCCACTAATTGAAACCCGAATTATATGCAGTACATTTCTTATATCTATCTTTTCAAGGTCGACCATCAAAGTCCCAGGAGCAGTTGACAACATGCTACCCTGGAAATTAAATTCTTCAATACGGAGCTTCTAAGATTAGTGAGTTTCTCAAGTGACTTAGAAAAGGATCTCCCCTTAATTGTGATACAATTATCCCATATCCTTCCTGCAATAACTAGGTTTTCCAAATGACCCAACATTTCCAATGAATTTGGAAACTCTCCCAAACTTATTCCATCCAGCAGAAGCTCTTTCAGCTGAAAGGTTCCCTGAAAAATGAATTTAATTTTAGTCAGTTGTAATTAACAGTCACGAAATAACTACATCAGAATGGATTTTGCATCATTAACAAAAGATATTCATTTTTTAATAAAGAAGAGAAAATTACCCATTCATCTCTCGGCCACAATCTTCTGAAACTCCCACCAGAAATTATTAAATTCTTCAAGCTTTGGAGTTGAATGCAAGAAGGATCAGTTAATGGTGAATCCACACTGATCTTGACATCTCATACAAGATTTTCAAGATCATAAAGCTTTTTTGGTGATGTAAACTCAACCTAAAGCCACGACAAGAAGGCTGATGGATTCTTACAGTCGTTTGAATTTTTTGTTTTTTGATGAGAGGAAAAACATTTTTGTTGGAATTGGAAGCTCTAATCATAAAGTGCATTAATAATCATCTTTTTTCACTTAAAATCTCAAAAGACTGGAATAGGTATCTATTCTACAAGAGAAACAGGATCACAAATCTTTAAATTTTCTAAAATATATCTAAACCTAAAACTGCCCTGCACACTGATTACTTCCTGCATTCAGGGATGAATGTTAATTTCTTGCTACTATAAACAGGCATAAGTTTTAATGAGAAGAAAAATATTTTGGTTGGAATCGGAAGCTCTAATCATAAAATGTATTAATAATCATCTTTTTTGACTTAAAATCTCAAAGACTGGAATAGGTATCTATTCTACAAGAGAAACAGGATCACAAACCTTTAAATTTTCTGAAATATATCTAAACCTAAAATTGCCCTGTACACCTATTACTTCCTGCATTCAGGAATGAATGCTAATTTCTTGCTAATATACTCAGGAATAAGTTTTAATACCATAAATAGATTACAAATTTAGGAGCACACCTGAGAGAGAGAACAAAGATATTGCAGTAAAGGTAGGGTTTTTTATTTGCTCCTACCTGTCGACACCATCGGAATCCAATTGGACATCCCATTTTGCATCTTGATTATTTTTTCTTCCTTGGTGACTACAACATCAGCGACATACCCTCCTCCAATATGGTCCACCATCGAGTCTATAGGAGGAATCTTTAAACTCTTTCGACAATCTTTCCCTTTATAAAAGCTTTTAATTAGCATCAATATGATAATTGCACTGGGTTGTTCTGTCATAGGAATCACTAGTTCTGCCTTGTGATTACTAGGAATTTTAGTAACTGTACCATCTAGCCCAATAAGAGAAGTTAGGTCATTGAATTGTCGTTGAACGCTCTCCGAATCAACATTTGATTCCCAAATTAAACTAGTAACCTCTGAAGATATTTTCCGCAGTGAAAAAGAGACAATAATCAAGTTAGTTGTAAAAAACTCTATCATAAATCTATAATAATAAGTTAATAACAATATCCCATTTTCACTTTTAAACATGCCAGTCAAAACACAGTTACAGTAAATGCACAAAATTGCTCTCCTATCAAATTAAAAATGTAATTATAATACCTGCCACATTTTAATGCATCCACATATAGCTCCAGTACCAGCTGAAATATGTAGATATTTCAATCCTCGCAACTCTTCAATACCATTGATCTTTTGCAACTTCCAACATCCATCAATGGCAATTGCCTCTAAGCAGCATGGACTTGCAGAACTTGGTAACTCTTGTATTTCAGTGTACCCCTATGTTTAACTTTGCATCCAGTCCTAAACCCACTTCAATGAAATCTTCCATGCATTCAAGATGGAGACATTCAAGGCTGACAAGGTGCCTTTGCACTAATTGAAACCTTAGATATATGTTTCACATCCATAATATCAATTTTTTCAAGGCTGACCATTGAAGTTGCAATAACAGTTAAATCTCTTCTGTTCTTGAAACTTAATTCCCCATTTACTGTGAAATCCCTCAATTCCAAGCTTTTCAGATTAGCAAGTTTTGTAAGCAAATCTGAGAAGAATCTCCCCTGAATTCTCATGGAATTATTGTATTCTCTTCCATTCCATTCTACCCTTCCTGCAACGACTAGATTTTCCAAGATGTAATACTCCCAATTAATTTGGAAACTCTTTTAAGTTTGTTCCATCAAGAATCAGGTATTTCAGCTGGAAAGGAACCTTAAATTTAAAAATGGTTTGTTTAAAACACCTATTTTTCAATCATAAAAACTTTTTACCAAAAAACTACTTCCAGAACGCCTTTCACATCTTTAACAGGACATGACCCTCAAATATGAAAAACAAATTACTTGATGATCACTCTGCCACAATCTTTGGAAACATCATTGAGAAATTTTTTAATGCTGCAAATTTTGAAGAGGAACACATGAAGGAATAGTGTGTGACAAAGACACACTTGACATGAATTCTCCTTCGATATTTTCATGTTCATCCAGCTTTTCCAGCATACTTGAGTCAATTTCAAGCCATAGTAAAGAAGTTGGACCCTCACAGTCATTTACAGTTCCTAAAAAATATCTGAATTGAAAAGTGGTGTACTGGTAAAAAATGAAACTGAGACACCTGAAACTATGATCACTCATCCCAGCAAGAATGTTCTCAAATCCCTTTTGTTCCTGTATTTAAGGTTGAAACAAATTTTTGTCACACTCCAGTTACAAGAACAACAATCAACCTATATAAACAAGAATTTTTGATGCCATAAATGGACCACAATTTCATGAGGAGAAACAAACATGAGAACGAAGAAGCTTGGAGCGCCACACTTGACTAGGACTGCTCAATTCATAATCTGCAATTTCTCTTCCGAGATCCTGGTGGTGCAGGAGCACCAAGGAATGCCAATGAAGTCATAAAAACCCCAGACATGAAAGAAGGTTGGAAGACATCTCAGGAGGTCAATTGGAACATCTTGTAACCTATAATGGCAAAGTCTAATGTTATGAGCAATGTAAATGGTAAATGTCCTAAGGGTCCTAGTAAGGACCCTAGGACCAAATTATTGTACTAAGGGTCAATAGTACCCCATAAATTCAAAATTGGTATGTTAAGGTCCTAAGAAGGTCTAAGAACATCTAGGAGTGTCAAAAATCCAAGTTTGATAGGTTAGATATGTTAAAAGTTAATAACCTTAGAAGTTGTAAATTCAAATATTTGAATTACAACGGTTACTTGTTATTGGGCGGGAAACCTTGTTTAAGGGCCTAAATGAATTAGTTAACACTTGAAACTGATTGGAATTGGTTAAGGGAGTTAGGAGTAAGTTTATAAAGCCTGGTACATGCATTAGAAACCTTTGAATGGCATCATAATACAATACTGTCCAAGGTTATAGGCATTGGGGACAAGTATTGAGTGTACTTCCTTTGTAAAAGTGACCCTTTCCTATGCCTAAAACAGTGATCAGGGTGGAGACAACAGACATTGTCCAAAAAAACCCTACCTGAGCCTTTAGTATGTTATAAAGAAGCTTAATGGGTATCCAAATCCCTCATTAATTTGTTTGGTGTTTTGGAAGACTTGCGAGAAAATTGCAGAAAACCAGGTTTGAAGGGCTAGTAGAGGGGCAATTAGGCCTATTGGGGAAACTTAGGATTAACCACCCAAATCCAAGTACAGAAGTCTAAAACCTTTTCAATCACTTCACATCAGACCCAAACAAACATCTAAAGCCTTTTAGAGCATTGGATAAAGCATTGAATAGATTTTGATCATTTGAAGCCATTTAGGTGCCATTAGGTCCATTGTGTGAATTTGGGAACCTTGTATTTCCCTTATAAATCTTTTGCCCATCATACCTCCTTTGCATCAAATGGAATGAATCAGACCAAGGCAAAGATAGGAGTGTACATCTCATACAAGAAGAAGAGAAGAAGGAACCTATAGTGGCTTATCCAAAGGAAGGAGAGTGTCTTCTCATGGGGACAGGACAACCATTGCAACAAGCACCACAAGCAAGCATCTTCAAGACTAATTATCTGATCCATGACAAGGTATGCAAGCTTATCATTGATTCTGGTGCCCATAATAATCTGATTGCATATGAAGTGTTGAACAAGTTGAAGTTACAAACATTTCCTCACCCTAGACCTTATTATGCTACATGGGTCAGTCCAAATCAGAATATGTTGGTTAGAGAACAAGTTTTGATTGATTTCTCCATTGGAATGTACCAAGATAGAGTCTTATGTGATGTAATGGAAATGTCTTGTGGACATTTGATTTTAGGACGACCATGGAAACATGCAAGAAGAACTATACATGATGGTTATTCAAATAAATATATTATACATATGGGTGGTAAGAAATATGAGTTGGTACTATTGCCTAATAATGTTGCAAGTGCAATTATTGTAATGTGTTTTGGGGACAAGATTCCTATGAATGAGAAGGGTAATAAGCAATGTGACATAGGTTGGATACAAGGGAGGAGAACTTACCATGGACTGGTTCAGACAGAGGGCAAGAACAGTCCTAAAAGATCAGAGACTTGGGGCTTGAACTATGTCCAAGTAGGCACCATTTATTGCCAAATCAGTGAGAAACCAGTAAGAAATGAAGTTCAGATATTGCAGACAAAAGGATGACAGAATACGGGCCAACAAGTTGAGAAAATGGGACAGATGCATGGTCGTAGACAAGGATCCAATAGTTTTGTTTTTTGTACTAGTGCTTTTAGAAAGGTGAATGCAGGTTATAGAAGACAGAGAGTGACATTGGGGGATTTCATCTCCTATCCAAAGAACAAGCAAAAAAGGGGACAGTTGCAGACCCTAAGCATGGTCAATTCTTGGGGCAAGAATTCTTTCATTCATGGGGAGTATGGTGCAGGAGCACCAAGGAAGGCCAATGAAGTCATGAAAACCCCAGACATGAAAGAAGGTCGGAAGACATCTCAGGAGGTCAATTGGAACATCTTGGAACCTATAATGGCAAAGTGTAATGTTATGAGCAATGTAAATGGTAAATGTCCTAAGGGTCCTAGTAAGGACCCTAGGACAAAATTATTGTACTATGGGTCACTAGTACCCCATGAATTCAAAATTGGTATGTTAAGGTCCTAAGTAGGTTTAATAACATCTAGGAGTGTCAAAAATCCAAGTTTGATAGGTTAGATATGTTAAAAGTTAATAAAACTAGAAGTTGTAAATTCAAATATTTGAACTATAACGGTTACTTGTTATTGGGCGGGAAACCTTGTTTAAGTGCCTAAATGAATTAGTAAACACTTGAAACCGATTGAAATCAGTTAAGGGAGTTAGGAGTAAGTTTATAAAGTCTGGTACAGGAATTAGACAAGTACAGTACGGAGTTGTGAAGGACAATTGTACGGACTATGGCTAAAAAGCAGTAAAACTACAGAATTTCTGCAAATTTGGTATTTGTTTATGTTAAGTTTTAGAACCAGAATAACATAACTGAAATGCAAAAGACAAGCAACAGATAACACAAGTCCTTATCCTGGGAAACCCTCCTCACCGAGGGGAAAACCCAGCCACGCCAAAAGATCTCCTTTATTGAGATTTGCATAAATAATTACAAGAGACTCTGCTCCTTATGATGTCTTCAAATCATGATACATAGATAGAAAAATCAAGACACAACTGCTCATGCACAGAGCATAGAAAACTTCATACAGTTGCTCATTCACGGAGCTTACGAAACTCACGATGCAATAGAGATCTGATGATCACACTCGAAGTTCATGCACGGAACTGAATATAATCACACGACTCACATACAGAGCCAATAATAATGACTAATTGCCACCGCCATACACCGTTTCAATAAATATATGTATATCCTGAGTGTTGCTGAAGAATGAATAAATGCGGCATCCGAGAGGAAGAGACATGGCATACGAAAAGACTTTGCCCGTTACAAACTTTATGAAGGCAAAGCAATGTGAAGCGTCGCCCATATTAAAAGATCGATGTCTTCATTAAAGGTGATGCCCGATAACAAAAACGGCACATGAAATAAACAACCGCATATGATATGTATAGCTGGTGATGGAGACACGTCACCACTATCGTAGATCAATATGAAAGAGTAACAAGTTGACTCAGCAGCATAGACATGAGCCACGGAAGCCAGCTAAAGAAGATAATAAAATGAGATACGAGCATGACCATAGCTCGAACGTCACAGAAGCAATATGGAACATAACAACAACAATTCTAAATATGCTGAAGATAACACAGCCAACACAGTTATGAAGGAGCTCTCTCGCAGCTACCTTAAACATTAACAGTTTATGCTTTGTTGATTGTTCTAATTGAACATTGGGTGTCTTAATGGTTAAAGGACATTGATAATCATCTGTAGAAGGATATTTGATGACTTGAGAGCTTGTTTAAGTTATATTGTCTTCATTTTAGCACTGACTGGTTCAGAAATTCAAATATTTTTCCGTTTTTCTGATTAAACTATGAAGTTTTGGATCATTTCATGAATGATTTCTGACTGATATTCATGGAATGATCCATACATGGCTTAAATAATACAACACTAACATGAAAATGTTCAGATAGACGGGATAAAGCAGGTGATCACCGAGAAGTTGAGAGAAAACTAAGGGAACTTGGTTGCAGGGGTATTGCAGTAGATAAACTGCCTTAATAAGGGTGTATTTTAAGAGTTGGGATAGTTGTATAATGACATGGTGAAGGTGTAGGATCCCTCAACTGATCCTAGAAGCATTTGGAGGGTGAAGATCCTAGAAGCATTTGTTCTTGTCATGACACTTTATAAGAAGGTGGTTGGTCAGGTTGAAATCCTTCAGGTTTGGTAAACCCAGAGGATAATTCTCTTCTCTTGTCTTGCTCTATTCTTGATGATGGATCATAGAGTTTGATCCAAAATGTCATGAAAAAACTTATACAATCAAAATCAGAAGCCGGTGCACAGGGTTGTCCACTTCCATCTCCTTTGTTTGGTCTCTGTGTAGATAAATTGAAGGAGATCGTACAAACACAGATGATGGTTGTATTCTCTCTGATATAATCATCACTATATTATTTGCAGATGATATTTTGTCATTGTAAAAAAAATTGTTTCCTTTTTCTTGCAAAAATTTAAAGAAAAAATATTTTTCTTGCAGTCCCATTAACCCAATTTCCATAAAGCAAAAAATATTATATAAATTTCAAGTTTCAAAATATAGCATAAAGTGAAAAGTCAAAATTTGAACAATAAATTCAAATAAAAAGCACCTTACACAGCAAGTTGGCTGACTAAGCAGTGACCTAAACGTCCACAGTTAACTTTCTTCACATTTTTTTCGAAGTTAATGAAAGAATGCAAACTAAAACACAGTTGTGCAGATCTCAATCAAAGCAAAAGAAGCAACGTAATGATCCAGAAATCCCATTAAAACTACTAGGGAGAGAAGACTTGCATGGAATTGGCGAGCATGGGAGGGATGGAGGCGCACTGAAGAGTGGGAGAAAGCCCAAACACGGCGTCTGAGATTCGAAACCCTGACGTGCTGAGGCGCTGAAATAATCGTGGCATTACTAACGGACTCGGCTTTAACCAGAGGAGCAGAAGCATGGAAAGTAGTCATGGCCATGGCTGCTCAGCAGGCAAGAAATTGCGCAGATTTGAACCAGCAAGAAGCTCACACAAAAGGCGTGTAATATAGAATGGAAATTTTTGGTAACTCCGTTGTTATGACGAGTACGACACTCCTTTTTCAGAATTGATGTCGAACAAAAACCCACCCATCGAGCAATCCGCCTCCTAATTCTTCGAGCAATCCGCCCAATAATCCTTCGAGTAATCCGCTCTTTAATAAAATTTTAGTTCTTCTGTAAAATTGTCCATAGTAGCAGGTGCTGCTAACTTTTCTAATGCGATTAACATGAGGTAACATCATTAATATATTATTTATGGAAAAGTTAAACACTTTATTTACGAGGCACCATGTGGAGAAACACAAAGTTGTTGACCTGATAAGTCAGGCCTCAACAGCATGTCATTAAACTTAATAAATATGATGGCATAGTTTATCTTCTTCTACCTCTTTGTAGGAACCAACAATAGAAAATAATTACACATTAATTTTGGGAAAAAACAATTTGGGTTAAAAGATTTTATGTTAAATTTAAATTATACATTATGGGGAAGAGTATCAATTATTGTCTATTTTTCAAATTTCTGATTATCATATGTTAGATTTCGCAAATTAAAAGTTCACTAGAAAATTATCTATGAGCTAATAGTCGTCTATTATTTTGAAAAAAAAGAAGTTAGTAATTAGATTAATTGTACGGTTTTATTGGTACCAATAGTGGACAACTATTGGGGCATATGTGCAAAAAAGTATTGGATCAATTGTGTAATTTGTTTTGTTGTCGAAGCAAACAAGTAATAGAGCAATAGGGAATATGTTTCAGACTACACTTTGAAATGACCACTTTTTGACCCTTGCACGCATAATAGATCCCACGACATTCGTCTTTGCTACCTAGAACCCAAAATAATAGCTATAAGTTAATAATCGCATATGAAGACAACAAAAAAATCATCAAAATGTAATTTATCATTTAGGATTTGGATACGTGAAGTTAGCTACAATAGCGACTGGTACGCTTCCCATAATTTTGAAAATTCTTATTTTTGAGTTTAAAAGGTTTTGTGTCAAATTAAAATTGTTCTTTTTTAATTTAATCCAACCTAAGATAATACATTTTATATTAAGGGAATGACTGAATGGTGTCTATTCTACTTAAGATATCCTAGGTACAATCTTTTGTTCATCTCTTATTTATTGCACCTCACAAAGATTTGAATATTGATGGATGACATTATTTAAGGAACATACCATCCCCCTCACTAATTGTGCTCAACTAATCGAGATACAATCCTTTGGTATAACTTAATTTTTTTCTTAAAATAGAATAAACTAATTTCAAGTAGTATTTCACTTACACCAAAATAATAGTACACTAATGAAAATTGCATACCATGTACATTTTTCATTTATTTTGAGTTCATATTGGTTGCATTGTTCTTAATACATTGGCAAGTCTATAATTTAATGCAATTTCTATGACAGTTGGGAAAATAACCTAAGACTTACCTATTTCACTTTGCACTTACTCTTCGTGTTGATTCTTAATTTTATCTATTTTTTGCCCTAGGTCAACTCCACAATTTGTACATGTGACCTAGGTGAATGTACAATTTGTAAAATAACATCAAAACTTTTAACATTCTCATTCAAATTTGGTTCCTAAATTATACATAGAGAGAAGGATTGAAGGGTGTATTTTCTACTAAAGTTATCCTAGGTACAATCTTGAGTTTGTCTCTTATTTATTGCACCTCATAGAGATTTGAACATTGATGGATGAAAAAATAGATTGAATCTAACATTTCTACCTAGAAATAGTAATATATCAAAGATATGTATTTCTTTATCTTTGTATTTTAACAAAATATGTCACTATCCATATTTGATTTTCAAAATATTTTAAAATTAAAAAATAGTATTTGAAAGGGTCATAAAACAAACTATGAATAAAATGAAGTCATCTTTTCGGAATACATCTAAGCCATCTTTTCGAATGACATTATTTAAAGAACATACCATTACCCTCACTAACTGTGCTCAACTAATTGAGTTACAATCATTTGGTATAACATAAAGGTTTTACTAAAAATAAAATAAAATAAAATAAAGTAATTTTAAATAGGATTTCACTTACACCAAAATACTAGTGTACTAGTGAAAATTACATACCATGTACTTTTTTCATTTATTTTTGGTTCATTTAGGTTAGATTGTTCTTTATGCAATGGCAAGTCTATACACTATGTGATGTTTATGATAGTTGGCACATAACCTAAGCCTTGCATATTCACTTTGCACTTACTCTTAGGGACCAATGTTTATTATTAGTTTAATTTATTTTTTGCCCCAGGTCAACTCCACAATTTGTGCATGTGATTGAGGTGAGGTATTGAGTTTTTAAAATGATATTGAAACTTTTAACATTCAATACTCAAATTTGGGCCCTACAATTTACATTAGGAGAAGGATTGAAGTGTGTCTTTTCTACCAAAGTTATCATGGGTACAATCTTGTGCTCGTTCTTATTTATTGCACCTCACAGAGATTTGAACATTGATGGATGGTAATATTTAAAATATATCATTGCCCTCACTATTTTTCTCAACTAATTAAGGTACAAGCTTTTGGTACAACTTTAGCTTAGATTGATCTTTATGCAATGGTAAGTCTATAAGCTATGCATTTTTTACGATAGCTAGCACATTACCTATGTCTTACCTATTTCACTTTACGCTTACTCTTAGGGACTAGTGTTGATTCTTAATTTTATGTATTTTTTGCCCTAGGTCAACTCTGCAATTTTTGTATGTGACCTAGGTGAGATGTGTAATTTGTAAAAATCATATTAAAACTTTTAATATTCAAATTCAAATTTGGGCCCTACATTTTACATTTTACATATAGCTTTATTTATTATGAGGAAAACAATCATTTAGGTTAATGGTAAATAGTAAGTCCCTTGTGGGAATGGTAGGGACACAAAAATGTGAGGGATTATTCCAATGATTTGTTGTCTTGACGCTTATCATTGTGCCTTGATTGGCTTAATTTTTGGTAGAGAGATCTCATGCAGACCTCATGCATTTTGGGCATCAAGTAGGATTTGATCATATTTATTTTTTAAGCTACAAGTGTTTGAAGACATTAAAGCAATTGGCAAGATTGAACTTTCGGGTTCAAATGTTATGTTGCAGAACTTCATTTGAATTTTGTATTTTGAGTGCATGAATACTCTCAAATTAGTTTTGTATGCAAAGAAGATATCACTAAAAGGGTTGTCATCCTCCCTCGTCTCACTATTCAGGTTTTGCAAAATAAATGTGAGTCTTTCATAAGATACTGTCCATATTTGTTTTTTAAAAATATTTTGAAATTAAAAAATAGTATTTGAAAGGGTCATAAAACAAACTATGAATAAAATGAAGTCATCTTTTTAGAATACATCTAAGCCATCTTTTCAAATGATATTATTTAAAGAACATACCATTACCCTCACTAATTGTGCTCAACTAATTGAGGTACAATCCTTTTGTATAACATAGAAATTTTTCTAAAACTTAAATAAAATAAAGTAATTTTAAATAGGATTTCACTTAGACCAAAATACTAGTGTACTAGTGAAAATTACATACCATGTACTTTTTTCATTTTTTTTTGTTCATTTAGGTTAGATTATTCTTTATGCAATGGAAAGTTTATACATTGTGCATTTTTTATGATATTTGGCACATAACCTAAGCCTTGCCTATTCACTTTGCACTTACTCTTAGGAACCAATGTTTATTATTAGTTTAATTTATTTTTTTCCCTAGGTCAACTCCACAATTTGTGCATGTGACCTAGGTGAGGTGTGGAATTTTTAAAATGATATTGAAACTTTTAACATTCAATACTCAAATTTGGGCCCTACATTTTACATTAGGAGAAGGATTGAAGTGTATCTTTTCTACCAAAGTTATCTCGGGTACAATCATGTGAACATCTCTTATTTATTGCACCTCACATAGATTTGAACATTGATGGATGGTAATATTTAAGGAACATATCATTGCCCTCGCTAATTTTGCTCAACTGATTAAGGTACAAGCTTTTGGTATAACTTAGAAATTTTACTAAAAATAAATAGAATAAACTAATTTCAAATAGTAATTCACTTATAGTAAAATAATAGTGTATTGTACTAAAAAATTATATATCATGTACTTTTTTCATATATTTTGGGTTCATCTAGGTTAGAATGTTCTTTATGCAATGGCAAGTCTATAAGCTATGCATTTTTTACGATAGTTAGCACATTATATATGTCTTACTTATTTCACTTTGCACTTACTCTTAGGGACTAGTGTTGATTCTTAATTTTATGTGTTTTTTGCCCTAGGTCAACTCTGCAATTTTTGTATGTGACCTAAGTGAGATGTGTACTTTATAAAATCATATTAAAACTTTTAACATTCAAATTCAAATTTGAGCCCTACATTTTACATTGAGAGAATAGTTGAAGGGTATATTTTCTACTAGAGTTGTCCTAGGTACAATATGAGTTCATCTCTTATTTATTGGACCTCGTAGAGATTCACACATTGATGAATGGCATAATTAAGGAACATATTACCACCTTCACTAATTGTTCTTAGGTAATTGAGGTACAAAAATTTAGTATGACTTAAAAATTTGAATTCAAATAGATTAAATTCAAATACTATTACTTATATTAAAATGATATTGTAATAATGAAAATTGCATATTGTGTACTTTTTCATTTGTTTTTTATTCATGTTGGTTAGATTATTCTTTATGCAATGGCAAGTCTATAGGTGATGTACTTTTTATGATAGTTGGCAGATAACACAAGTTTTACCTATTTCACTTTGTACTTACACTTAGGGACTAGTGTTGATTCTTGTTTTTATCACATGTTTGCCCTATTTCAACTCCACTAGTTATGCATATGACCTAGGTGAGATGTGCAATTTGTAAAATGATATTGGACCTTTTAACATTCAAATTGAAATTTTGGACCAACCTTACCTTTCCCACTTAATTGGTTTGTTTTGACTAATTCAATGGTGGGAATTGAGGGTAGGGGGTCAAATTTTGCAAATTATAGATCAAAATGTACTTCTATTCCATTTATTTCATTAGGGAGGATCAACTTGATTCAATTTTGGGTTCATTTAGGTTAGATTATTCTTTATGCAATGGAAAGTCTATAAGCTATGCATCTTTTATGATACTTAGCACATTACCTATGTCTTACCTATTTCACTTTGCACTTACTCTTATGGACTAGTGTTGATTCTTAATTTCATGCTATTTTTCCCTAGGTCAACTCTGTAATTTTTGTATGTGGCCTAGGTGAGATGTGTAATTTGTAAAATCATATTAAAACTTTTAACATTCAAATTCAAATTTGGGCCCTACATTTTACATTTTACATATAGCTTTACTTTTTATGAGGAAAAAAATCATTTAGGTTAATGGTAAATAGTAAGTCCCTTGTGGGAATGGTAGAGACACAAAAATGTGAGGGATTATTCAAATGATATTTCCTCTTAACGCTTATCATTGTGTTGTGCTTGGCTTAATTTCTAGTAGAGAGATCTCATGCATTTTGGGCATCAAGTAGGATTTGATCATATTTATTTTTTAAGCTACATGTGGTTGAAGACATTAAAGCAATTGACAAGAATGAACTTTCGGGTTCAAATGTTATGTTGTAGAGCTTCATTTGAATTTTGTATTTTGAGTGCATGAATACTCTCAAATTAGCATTATTTGTAAACATGATATCATTGAAAGGGTTGTCATCCTCCCTAGTCTCACTATTCAGGTTTTGCAGAACAAATGTGAGTCTTTCATAAGTTACTATCCATATTTGTTTTTTAAAATATTTTGAAATTAAAAAATGGTATTTGAAAGGGTCATAAAACAAACTATGAATATAATGAAGTCATCTTTTCAAAATACATCTAAGCCATCTTTTCGAATGACATTATTTAAAGAACATACCATTACCCTCATTATTTGTGCTCAACTAATTAAAGTACAATCCTTTGGTATAGCATAGAAATTTTACCAAAAATAAAATAAAATAAAGTAATTTTAAATAGGATTTCACTTACACCAAAATACTAGTGTACCAGTGAAAATTACATACCATGTACTTTTTTCATTTATTTTTGGCTCATTTAGGTTAGATTGTTCTTTATGCAATGGCAATTCTATACACTGTGATTTTTATGATAGTTGGCACATAGCCTAAGCCTTGCCTATTCACTTTCCACTTACTAGATTAGGGACAAATGTTTATTATTAGTTTAATTTATTTATTTTCCCTAGGTCAACTCCATAATTTGTGCATGTGGTCTAGGTGAGGTGTGGGATTTTTAAAATGATATTGAAACTTTTAACATTCAATACTCAAATTTGGGTCCTACATTTTACATTAGGAGAAGGATTGAAGTGTGTCTTTTCTACCAAAGTTATCCTGGGTACAATCATGTGTTCATCTCTTATGTAATGCACCTCATAGATATTTGAACATTAATGGATGGTAATATTTAAGGAACATATCATCACCCTCACTAAATTTTCTCAATTGATTAAGGTACAAGCTTTTGGTATAACTTAGAAATTTTACTAAAAATAAATAGAATAAATCAATTTCAAATAGTAATTCACTTACAGTAAAATAATAGTGTATTGTGCTGAAAATTACATATCATGTACATTTTTCATATAGTTTGGGTTCATTTAGGTTAGATTGTTCTTTATGCAATGGCAAGTCTATAAGCTATGCATTTTTTTACGATAGTTAGCACATTACCTATGTCTTACATATTTCACTTTGCACTCACTCTTAGGGACTAGTGTTGATTCTTAATTTCATGTGTTTTTTCCCTTGGGTCAACTCTGTAATTTTTGTATGTGACCTAGGTGAGATGTGTAATTTGTAAAATCATATTAAAACTTTTAACATCCAAATTCAAATTTGGGCCCTACATTTTACATTTTACATATAGCTTTACTTTTTACGCAAAAAACAATCATTTAGGTTAATGGTAAATAGTAAGTCCCTTGTGGAAATGGTAGAGACACATAAATGTGAGGGATTATTCAAATGATTTGTTATCTTGATGCTTTTCATTGTGTCATGCTTGGCTTAATTTCTGCCAAAGAGATCTCATGCATTTTAGGCATCAAGTAGGATTTAATCATATTTATTTTTTAAGCTACAGGTGGTTGAAGACATTAAAACAATTGGAAAGAGTAAACTTCTAGGTTCAAATGTTATGTTGTAGAGCTTCATTTGAATTTTTTTATTTTGAGTGCATGAATAGTCTCAAATTAGCATTGTATGAAAAGAAGATATCACTGAAAGGGTTGTCATCCTCCCTGGTCTCACTATTTAGGTTTTGTAGAACAAATGTGAGTCTTTCATAAGATATTGTCCATATTTGTTTTTCAAAATATTTTGAAATTAAAAAATGGTATTTGAAAGGGTCATAAAACAAACTATGAATAAAATGAAGTCATATTTTCATAATACATCTAAGCCATATTTTCAGATGACATTTTTTTAAAGAACATACCATTACCCTCACTAATTGTGCTCAACTAATTGAGGTACAATCCTTTGGTATAACATAGAAGTTTTACTAAAAATAAAATAAAATAAAGTTACACCAAAATACTAGTGTACTAGTGAAAATTACATACCATGTACTTTCTTCATTTATTTTTTGTTCATTTAGGTTAGATTGTTCTTTATGCAATGGCAAGTCTATACTTTGTACAATTTTTATGATAGTTGGCACATAACCTAAGCCTTGGATATTCACTTTGTACTTACTCTTAGGGACCAATGTTTATCATTAGTTTAATTTATTTTTTACCCTAGGTCAACTCCACAATTTGTGCATGTGACCTAGGTGAGGTGTGGAATTTTTAAAATGATATTGAAAATTTTAACATTCAATACTCAAATTTGGGCCCTACATTTTACATTAGGAGAAGGATTGAAGTGTATCTTTTCTACCAAAGTTATCATGGGTACAATCTTGTGCTCATCTCTTATTTATTGCACCTCATGAAGATTTGAACATTGGTGGATGGAAATATTTAAGAAACATATCATTGCCCTCGCTAATTTTGCTCAACTGATTAAGGTACAATCTTTTGGTATAACTTAGAAATTTTACTAAAAATAAATAGAATAAATTAATTTCAAATAGTAACTCACTTATAGTAAAATAATAGTGTATTGTACTAAAAAATTATATATCATGTACTTTTTTTCATTTATTTTGGTTTCATTTAGGTTAGATTGTTCTTTATGCAATGACAAGTCTATAAGCTATGCATTTTTTATGATAGTTAGCACATTACCTATGTCTTACCTATTTCACTTTGCACTTACTGTTAAGGACTAGCATTGATTCTTAATTTCATGTGTTTTTTGCCCTAGGTCAACTCTGCAATTTTTCCATGTGACCTAGGTGAGATGTGTAATTTATAAAATCATATTAAAACTTTTAACATTCAAATTCAAATTCGGGCCCTACATTTTACATTGAGAGAATGATTGAAGGGTATATTTTGTACTAGAGTTGTCCTAGGTACAATATGAGTTCATCTCTTATTTATTACACCTCGTAGAGATTCACACACTGATGAATGACATAATTAAGGAACATATTATCACCTTCACTAATTATGCTTAACTAATTGAGGTACAAAAATTTAGTATGACTTAAAAATTTGAATTCAAATAGAATAAATTGAAATAATATCACTTATACTAAAATGATATTGTAATAATGAAAATTGCATAGTGTGTACTTTTTCATTTATTTGTTATTCACTTTGGTTAGATTGTTCTTTATGCAATGGCAAGTATATAGGTGATGTACTTTTTATGATAGTTGTCACATAACACAAGTCTTACCTATTTCACTTTGTACTTACACTTAGGGACTAGTGTTGATTCTTATTTTTATCACATGTTTTCCCTAGGTCAGCTCCACCAATTATGCATATGACCTAGGTGAGATGTGCAATTTGTAAAATGATATTGGACCTTTTAACATTCAAATTGAAATTTTGGACCAACCATACCTTTCCTACTTAATTGGTGTGTGTTGACTAATGAAATGGTGGGAATTAAGTGTAGAGGGTCAATTTTTGCAAATCATAGATCAAAATGTACTTCTATTCCACTTATTTCATTAGGGAAGATCAAATTGGTTAAAATTCAAGATAATGGAGATAGGCAAGAGTTGAATGCAAAGTGGTTTGGAAAGATGCACTCCCTTTTTATTATTTTTTGTCAAATTCAATAATATGACCAGGTAAAAGGCATTAAAAAATAAACAACCATTAGCATAAATAGAGAGCTACAAGTTTGACAGAATGATATAGAAAACAAATCTAGAAAGGAGACTCAAAGAAGAGTTGCTATCATTTAAATTTGGGCTCAAAATGGTAGGATTAAGTCGCTTAGAACCATCATCCTAGTAGAGCCCAAAATGATTCATGGGCCTATAATTTGTCATGTTTATTTCATTTGTTATAACAAATTACATCATCTTTATAATAATCTCCCAAGTCATTTCCATACATTACCTTGATTTATGAAGCATTAACTATGATTAATGATTTATTGATTAACATTTGTATGTCTAGCTAGTTAATGCTAAATTATGATGATTTATTATGATAAATGGTTATTATTAAATAATAAATGTTTTGAGATGATTACCATGTTGTTTGTGAGATATTTGAGTCGATCATGCAGTTGGAAAGAAGGAGAAGCAAGTTGACACTTGTCAATATTCAAGAGTTGTAGGAAATGCAAAAAAAGTCAAAAACCAGTTTTAGTAAAACGGGCATATCTCACTCAATTCTTAATAAAATTAGGATTTTATTATTGATTTGGAAAGCTGAAAAAGAGGAGAAAAACTTGTTAAAAGGGTTTGATCCAATTTACAATAGTTAATGAGAACCACTTATCTAAAGTTGAATGAGTAAAAAATAGCCGAGTTTGAAGGCAACCAAAACCCAATCTTGGTAAAATGATCATATCTTCCATGTTTCTTAATGAAATCCAAATTTTCAAAATGATCTGGAAAGATAAGAAGGAGGAGCATAATATGGTAGAAGTGTTTTAGATAACTCACAATAATAAGTGAGAACCATCTGTTTGAATTTGGCTGCATGAAAAGCGGAACAACAAATCAGCAGACTTAGTCAAACTTATTTTATTTATTGCAATTTGAGTTACAACTTCAAAGGAGGTTGGATATGATTTGTATTGTATTTATGAACACAAAAAAATATCCAACAAATAATCTTTTTTATAAAAGAGTGCAAACTAACTTTTTTCCCAATCAGTCAAAAAGACAAGTTGTAATAGGACTCTTTGTCTTAGTCATTGTTTTATAATAAGTCTCTTCCTTGTTTAAATGAATGATGAGAAACATGTTAGATGGTTTTTAGGGAGTCAAAAAGCTTATATTCTCAAAATTGTAATCAAGCAATGGAAGCAGCAAGTGGTATTTGTTCATTAGCTTTAGAGAGTCATCATTTTGTAGAAGGAAATTTGTAACAGCAGCAATAATTTTAATAGAAGTTGTAGATTGAATTTTCATGGAGGCATGTTACTTGTGTATGATGTATTAAGGACATATATCATATTTTAAATTATCTAAGCAAGGTCCACTTATGATAGTTTTTACCTTTGGTACTTATAGAAGTAGAACACATAGCAAACTGTTGTGTATTACGCAGTTTCCTGCGGCCATTACTGTGCAGTTTCTTGTAGCCATTACTGTGCAATTAGATTCATTTCCAGCATTGTTATACTTTTAGTTTTGAATGATAGAATAACATAGAGAATTCTATAGTGCATATAATTTGTAGACCTGTTTTAAGTATGCATCCTCAGGTTGATAATTTAAATGTGCCTTCATAATGATGAGATAACTACTTGGTATGGAGGTCCAATCCCTAAGTTATGGTTCTAAAGCCTAGTTATTAAAACCATTATAGGAGCCCAACATTTTTGGCACCGCTTCTAGGGATGGGTCAAGCTATGAGAGTCTCTAATTTTTTAGCAGCTCTTTGTCATTTTTTTAGTATCGTAGTTTCCATTCAAAGCACTTAGGATTAGAAAAGTTTGCAAAAGTACCACAAGCAATAGAAAAATAGATTTTAGATCCATGAAGAATAGAAACCAAGATCCAATGTCATTTGCAGCAAGTTTGGAAATCAATGAAGACATGTTCTCTAGCATCATAGAGGAATTTTGTTCACATATTGATGATAAGATGTTGATTTATGATGAAGCAAATGAAGACAACCTTGTTTTGGAAAATGAAGAAATCACAATACACAAGGTTGTTGCTCAAGATGAATGTGATATCAAATCAGAACTCATACTTCAAGAAGAGAGTTGCAATAAGGTGAAAATTAGTCCTCTCATGCAGAAAAGTAAAGAAGCTATTGAAGAAGACCAGTTTTGGGATGATTTAGAGGAGTTTTGCTCAACCTTAGTTGCTAAACCAACATCTTTTGTAGTACAAAACTATGAGCATCATGAAGAGGGTTCAAAATTTGTTCTTTCATGAGGGTGTCCTATTAAACATCTCATTCATATAGAGGCAAATAAATCATCACAAGTTATGTTTGCAACAAAGAAAGAAGATACAATTGAAGATGAAGCTAAATATGCAGTTGCACATAAAGAAGAAATGTTTTATCTTATGTACTTCAATAAAATAATATGTATTATCAGCATGAAGTGATAAGTAAGTTTGTTAATGTATTTCCAAAAATGTTGTTACTTATTAAGTTTCTCCTAATGTTGCAACTATTTCTAATTGCTCATAAGCATGTGAAGCATTGGAAGTTGCTGAGAAGAGGAAGATACTTCAAAGAAACAGTTAATGGTTTTGTTTGATAATGTTTTTTTTTTTTTGGTTAGTGTAGGTTAGGATAGGTTTTTCATTCAATACGTGTTTTTACACAATGTCTTAGAGTTAGTAGTTGTCTGGTCTTATTTGTTTCCTAGTTCTTCTTGTCTAAATGAGTATTTTGGAGGATTTTATAGTTGGTTAGTTTCTCATAGTTCAAATCATTTTTCAAGGGTGTGAGTGAGTCAAGTGTCTAATTCTGGAAGAGAGTCTTTACATATATTTTCAAAAAGTTCCATTAAGTAGTCTGGTCTTCATGATGTCAATAATGTCTATTTAATGGTGGTGTATAGTTGATCTAATCAGATTTTGTTTAATGGAAAATGGGAATTCAAAGTTGTATTTTCAGTTATTGGATGGATAGAGTCTTTCTATAGGTTTCCTATAGTAACTGTTGTCTAATTTAGCAGTCAATCCTGCAACCACTACTGTATGACTAAACAGTCATCCTGCAACAACTACTTGGTGATTCAAATGACAACTTGCACCAAGTATGAAGACATCTATAACTAGTGATCTTAAATATGAAATAGTCTCAAAGGGACCTAAATATTCAAAAATGAAGGGACTTGTACTTTCATCTATTTACCAAGTTTGAAGCTTCTCACAACAACATAAATGGTACTACATTTATGATTTCCATTTATTCATAATATTTACCATTTTTAGTAATTGATTATCTATGCATTGCACTATGTTTTTCAATTATCATTATTGTAATTATATGCTTCATAACTTATTTATTTTTCTACCCTCATACATACATTGTCATTTGAGGATAAATGACCTTTCAACTGGGGGGAACACGTGTATACCTAGTGTTGTTGTCATAGACCATAGGAGGATGACCTTGCTTGTACATTTTTATACTACCTCTTATATTTAATGTTATTGATGCAAAAAAATAAGAATGATAAAGTGAAGAAAATGGAATGTCTTGTAAAGAGATAATAAAAGGAAGAAAGTATGACAATGCATGAGTGTTGGAGATGATATAAAGCAATGATAGGAAGACTTAAGGATACAAGCAATAGAGAAGAAGATAATGATGTTGGCAAGTGATGTTTTTGGAACACTAGGGATCACTTAAGGGTTGTCATTTATGGAAACACTTATGTTGGAGTGATCGCATGAAGAGAGTTTTGGTAATGGAGTCACAGTCATGAAAATGTCTAAGTACAGAATTAGGATAACAGTATATTGTGTTACCATTTTGTTCAACGAAGGTAATATATGATGTATTATGGCTTGCAAAGTTAGTAGAAGACATTTTGGGATATGTATGACCTTCAGTTAAGGTCGCACATGTTTTGGTGATGAGATCAGTGAGATATAGTGTTGTGAAGGTATGCAAGGATATAGAATAAGTAAAATAGGGCATATGAATAGTCGGGTTGATTGACGCAAGGTTAGTTGGTATGCTAACATGCTAAGTCAGATGAATGTTGTATATTGCCGCCACTTTGGTAATATATGATCGTTGACTCTATGTTGATCATTTGCATAATTAATTATTATGTTTTGTAATGTATTATTAGAGCCGACTGGATGACATAATTAGTATAAGTATATAGTGTTTGTGGAAGTGATAGGTGTGATTGTAATGATGATATGATGGATGTGAATATAAGAGCAGAGAGCAAATGCAAGATCAGTGTTTGACAGATCTATAACTGGAACTATCTAAGCATAGCAAATGCTTGTATTGTTCACTTGTGAAGAACACTTTGTGAGAATATTTTGATTGTAAGAGTTGTAAGCTCGCCACCTTTAACAGGGTTTTTGTATACCCCTAATAGGGTTTTGTATTCCTCTAACAAGGAAATGTACTATATAATAATCAACTCCTAACAAGGATACTATATTTTGGTGCATAGTTGTGGGTATCATCCCCACTGGGTTTTTCCCTTGGCCAGGGTTTCCTCAAAAATAAATCATGGTGTTATGAGTTATGTGTTGTGCATTTATGTTATTTTCATTTCAGCATTGTTATGGTTTATTTTCAAATGGTTGAATTTTAAATTAAAATGTTGTAATACTGATTCACCCCCCCTCTCAGTATTACCTAATCCTAACAATTGGTATCAGAGCTATAGGCCCTTGGAGAGAAAGCCTAACAACTTCAGGGAGATCAGAATGGGTTCAGAAAGTTTGCAAGAGAACTTTGAAGCAACACTTGATGACCTAGACAAAGAAAAGGTTGAGAATGGCGAATTGAAAATCAAATTCAAAAGAGCAAAAGGTTTCATCAGGAAACTAAAGGAACAACTTGAAGTTTCAAGAAGTTAGAAGCAAGACCTTATGGACAAGATCAAAGAGGATTTAGACAATGACACATCAGATCAAGTAAAGAAGTTGGAGCAAGAAAAAGACCAAATCAATCTTCTGATGATTAAAGAAGTTCAACATGAAAAGGATGCAAGATACAAAGTTGAAGAGACACTAAAAGAAGAAAATGTTCAAATAGGAAAAATAAAGATTAAACTTGATCACTACAAGGATAAATGTCAGGAATTGGAGAAGTACAATTAGATCATTAAAGGTGAACTCACTCAATCCAAATTACACATTGAGAAGTTACACATCAGCAGTGATAAAATTGATGAACAAAGAGAGAGATAGAAACCTAAAGGAAACATGACAAGGAACAAACAAGATTATGTTAGAGAAGAATCAACAACCAAGATCACATGTCACAAATGGAATAACTATGGGCATACTGCAAGGTATTGTAGACTGAAGGTAAATCAGGATAGAAGGAGACCACCTACATGCTACAAATGTAGCAATCTAGGACACATAGTGAAGTTTTGTAGATATAATGGAGAGGACAACAAAAGAGGACCAAGAGGACCACTTCTTGGGGTTATAAAGAAGAATATTGGTGACAATGGTAAAAATTTTATGGAGTACATGGATGAGTTCGAGAATCATTTCAAGAAATCAGAAAATAAAGAGGATGAGAAGATATGGAAGGTGAAATATTTCAATATGGCATTGGTTTAGGGAGAGACAGTAGATACTACTGTGTCTTTGCATGATGAGTACATTGAGACATCGACCTAGAAGGCCACATGACCTTAGGGGGAGCATTGGATGCAGATAAAAAATTATATCTAGCCCCTGATTATGCGGGCTAAGCTCATGCAAGCTTAGATTTGGTGTGTATAGACACTGTGGAGTTTATATTTGAGAGTGCAACACTTGGAGATTTATATTTTGTGATTGCAAGTTTTTGTTTGACTGGGCAACATGCGAAGTTGAGCTACCTGTGATTAATGCACTTACTCAACCTCTGATGGATAAAAGAGCTTGAAGGATATCATTTCAGCACTGTTTGATAATCAACAACCAATGAGAGTAGTGTGAAGAAGCATTTCAACCACCTAGCAACCACATTGTGTGATTGTTTCAAGCATAAGTTCTGGAATTTAGCGTGTTAAAAGTATTTAGACTTTATACTCTTTCAAAAGATATGGATGCACCTGTAGTATTTGATTTTGTTGATAGACCAAGGTACAAGTTCAAGAAACATATGTTTAAGTCTTGTGAAGATGATCTGGAAGGAGCATTTTCACAAACCCCTTACGACATGTTGCATGTTGAGGATATTAGGGTATACATACACTACAAGCATGAGATCATAAGAGATGTAAATATCTATAGTGAATTATATGGGATGATAGAAGCAGATGGAAAAATGGTAGAAGAGTTTAAGCACCTAGAGGATCAATCTATTATCAAGCTAACCCTACTAGCAGAGTTTAGTGAAAATGAATGGTTCAAGATAATCCTAAGTAGAATCCATGACCAATTTATATGGATTGGAGAACAACCAGTTAAGATATGTGCACAAATGATTCATGAGATAACCAGATTGGATAATACTAGAGCCCTCCCAGTAGCAGAAAAGAATGTCAGAAAATAAGTGGAAACCCTATCCCATTTTAAGTGGGATAAGAGAATGATGATAGTCAATGACATCTTTTAGCAAGATGTGAGATTGGTAGCTATGATATTAGGTTACAAGATTTTCCACAGTAGAGGACCTAACTCAGTATCAGTTGGAGTTATTATGATGGCATATATGATGGTTAAGGAAAACAAGAAATACAACCTATGCAAATTTCTAGCACATCAATTTTTGGACAATGTAAAGGTTATTAAGAAAGAAAAGTCTAAGGCATTCAAGTTTGGTTCACTTTTAGTTCATAAGTACATTTATATTGAGCGCAAATTCCCTGGCATGCACCCTAGAGCATGGAAGAATGATGTACCTACTAGAACTAAAATCTCTAAGAGCTATAGAAGACAAAGTAAGAATTGGGTAGATGGAGAACTATTTGATATGACCAAAATCCTTCAAAGGTAGATGAAGGAAAGATATAGGATACCTAAAGATATAGTTGAGAAATATAAGAACACTATTTGTTTCATGGTTGAAACTGATTTTGTGTGCTTTGAGGCAGTTGAGCCTAGGAATAAATGATGTTACCCTATGGGCTATGAAGTTAGTTCCAAGGTTCTAACTATGCAAGTTGAGCATGTTCTAATAGTAGAGGTAGACATTTCTGAAGAAAATGGGGAACATATAAAGAAAAGTCTGAAAAAGTAAGAGAAGAACAAGAAAAAGGGACAAGGAAGAGAAAGATTAATAAAATAGTTGAGGATATCACTATGAAGGTAGGAATCACTAGGGAACAACTAAATAACATAAGGACAAGGATGACAAAAGCATCTTCCATGGCTATTGATGCACCTCCCCATTCTGAAGCTGAAAATACAATAAGTCCTACACCAGACATAATTGATTTATCTTCTACACATGAGAAGACTGCACAAGAAATTGCACTTGCGAGCACACCTAGGAGATCTATAAGATCTAGCAAGCCAAGCAGCTCTAAGAAACAAGAGGTAGAAGTAGAAATAAAGAAGAAAGAGGACAAAGTGATTGAGAAGGAAGAATAAAAATTACAGAAGAGATCACAAGATCTGTGGAAGCCTGATATCTCAAAGTTGCAAAAGAGAATAATAACATATGGAAATCTGAAGACAGTAGATAGATATTATGAAAGGTATGTGATGAGAAACTTTATTGTCTCTATTCTATTATAATCTTTATACTTTGTTGAAACATTTCCAATACATTCATGAACCTATAACTATGTGAACTTGTGATAAGTATAGTTAGAACCACCAAGATTATGGGTAGTTAGATATGACATGTTTTGCTGAACATTATATATAAATTGTATTACTTCATATAGCTACTTTAATCTATGTTCTAATATTTGGGTAATGAGAAAATATACATGTTGGTTGTGTTTTATAGCAAAACTATTCTTTTTGTGTTTCATGAATTGTTCCATTACTATGTAATTAGTTTATGAGAATATAATGAAAGAGTGATTTTGAAGTATCTTATGTTAGTAGTTAGCAGAAGCCAACCAAGAGGGCCCACTTGGGAGGTGGAATAGATTAGGATAGAGTAAAATTGCTTTTTGCATTTTCTATGTTTTCAAGTAGAAGTTACTATTTTACTCCTGCAGCATTACTATTGTGAATGTTCTTGTATCACTTGCAGAGATAGACATAGTGAATGCTTTGAGTGGTTAAATAGGCTTAGGTTAAGTTTGAAAGCTTTCAAAAGTAATTTCATTAAGTAGTTAAGTGTGCTTACTTTCTTGCAACAATAGCATAGGTTTCTTTCATGTATTTTATCTTCATGCAACATAGGTAGTATGACTCTTTGAGGAACTTGGTGCACAAACTGTGTTGTCCCATTTCAAGTCTATGTCCCTGGGTTGACAATATAAATGCATTTCATGATGGGAAAAGTAATCCTTAGTATGAATACATTATTCCTAAGAGAGACAATGGCACAATTACCATTACCTATTGTGAAACTGTTCATTTTTGGCATCATTGTCTAGGATGGTGTCAAATTGAGAACCTTAATGAGTCATTCATTTTTAAGATAGTTTTATGTTCTTAGTAAATAGTAAGTAGCTATGAGCTTGCTTCACAATTTCATTAACTCACTTGCATGCATCGAAGAAGGTGAGATGTTCATGGCAGATTTCTCCCAAAAGAACTTGTTAAACTAAAAGAAGAATTTGAAGAATTTGAGTTACCATTTCTTGACGAAAGTCCTGAGTTTGCTACATCATCTTCAACAGAAGGAGATCCTCTTGATCCATTTAACCTTCATCCTTTCATAAAGATATTAGCGAGTTTACTTGATAATTCTAATCTAGGACCACTTGTTGACCAAAACCTTTTGGTTAATAATACTTTCCAGCCACAGTTTCATTATCCAGCACCTCCAGTAATGGCAACTCCTACCTTTCCATTTCCTATTCCAAGCCTTATCAATAATCCTAATCTCAAAAACATACCTGCTTTGGCCCTTCCAAAGTTTTATGGCCTTATTACTGTATGCACCCTAAAATGGTCACCTAGACTTTGGGCCCCCATTCAGCATTTTATCAAATCCCTAAATCAATATTTTCAAAAATCAGCATTTTCCAAATATCAATTTCCTTGATCAAATCCTATTTCAATCATTTTCGATTATTTTCCTTGGGCTAACCATTTTATCCTAAGTCTTTATTTAATTAAAAAGAATATTTCCTCCCTTTTTATTAAATAAAAAGTCCCCACCTTTTCCTCTTATCCTAAGTTGCACAAATAAAGCATTATTCTTATTTTATAAAAAGTGAAAAAGTACTTTTTATCTCATATGGACACAAAAGTCAACTCTATTGGAAATTTGGCTAATGTGGATGCATAGATGTTGTCATTATGGCAACATATGATCTCTATTAAGAGCGCAGAATCTGGAATGCAAGTATGGCAAGTTGAAGGAAGAAATTGTCTAAGTATGGATACAGTGATCCTGACAGAGCAGCCGATGAAGATTTAGTTGGCGACATCCACTGGAGCAATATTTTTGTTTGTGTAGTTAATTGAAGCTTCTACAGAGTATGAGGATACCCCATCTCAGTGCACATAAAGTTTGGAGTAGTACGGACAAAGTTATTCGAAGTTTACCGAAGATAGTTTTTGCAGACAAAACAGTTTTGGAGACAGTATTAGCGAAAGAGTTAAGGGATTATTTTTGCTTGTCAAAATAATGACTTAACATTATGAAGGGATGACATCCTAGATGTTTACTCTTGGATAAAGATTTTGGTAGCCGACCATGTAAAGTTATTAGCTCTAATAACTCATATATTAGGCATACTTGAAATGTAATGAAAAACATGTGTGATGTGTAAAAAGAAAGAAAAGATAACTTGCGATAGTTGTATATTGTGATAGCAGCAAAGGCTATTGATGTGAATTTGTAAGCAATACCATAGTACAATCAAAAACATTTTGTATTACCTGTTTGGGCAGTGAGCTCAGCTGGTGATCAGGTTTTGTAATCTAACTCCTAACAGGGTTAAGGCTTCTAACAAGGCCTAAAGTCCTTTAACCAGGTTAGATCTACTATATATTGTAAATTGACTCCTAACAGGGTCCAATATCCCTAACATGATACTTTTGATTAGTGATCTTTGTGGGTACCATCCCCACCGGGGTTTTCCCTTGGCCAGGGTTTCCTCGAGAACATATCATGTGTTATGAGTTCTTTCTATTTACTGCTATGTTTGTTAATCAGCTTGATAATCTTTGTATGCACTAAAGTAATCTGTTATATCCATAAGTGGGCAAAAGAAAAAGTTTTTGAAATACTGATTCACCCCCCCCTCTCAGTATTTCCTATTTCTAACAATTGGTATCAGAGCACAGTTACTCGGAGAAGGAACATTCAAGGAAAGCTTAGCAGCTTGAGTAAGATCTCTATGGATATGGATCAACTTCAGAAGAATCTTGAAGAAGCTCTTGAACAGATTGATATGCTTATTGATGAAAGAAAGTCCTTAAGAAGAAAATATGAAGATGCAAAGAATGCTATTGACAAATTAAAAGGTAAGATTGAAGATCTTAAATCTGAAAAGAAATCTGATATGCTTGTTGAAGATTGTGATGAATTAGAAAAAGAAAATGAGATCCTTAAGCATGAGTTGAAGATAGTAAATCTAAAGCTTAGTATGAAAGATGGAAATTTGAGATCTGATAATGAAAAATTGAAAATTGAGAATGAAGATCTGAGGTCAAGACTTGAAAAGGAAACATCCGAATCTGAAAAAGTAAAAGTGCAGTATGTGGAACTTGAGAAGTATAATAAAATTGTGAAAGGTGAATTAACTCAATCTAAACAACAACTTGAAAGGCTATATTCAAATAGTGATAAGACTGGAAAAAAAATTTCTTTTGAAGAACCATTCTTTGATAGGACTGGATTTGGATTTAGTATGTTTAGAACAATCCATGAAAGTAAGAAGCCAGAATTGAAGACATCTGAAAGTGTGGAGGAAATAAAGCTAGATGAGAACACATTGGAAGATCCACCTAAAGAAGAACCACCTAGAGAGAAAGAAGAATCAAAGCAAGAAGAATCAAAATAGGAAGAATCATCTAAAGGTATGCAAAGAGAATTCAAAGGTAGATGTTTTGCTTGTAATACTATTGGGCACATGAAGAGAGATTGCACAGGTAAGCAATTTAAAGCTCTTAATGGACATTGTTATAATTGTCATAGTTTTGGACACAGAGCTAACGAATGTAGAAGACCTAAAGTAATTTTGAATAATTATGATAGAATGATTGGGAATACTAACAATGCAAATAAGAAATCTATTGAAGAAATGAATCAAAGAAAAGTGGTAGTATGTTTTAGATGCAACAAAGTAGGACATATTGCTAGAAATTATAGGTCACAGATTAACCAGCAAGAATAGAGATTTGGAAACAATTGAATCATTTGTCAGATATGCAACAAGTTTGGACACTCAGCAAGATTTTGCAGAATGAACAATGGAGGTTATCATCATAACCCTAACCCTAGGAACAATGCAAGAAGGAATGAAAATGCAGGAAACAAAGAGAAAGGTTGTTTTAGCAATAAAGATGAAGTAAAATTTGATAAAGGCACAAATCAAGGAGGTATAGTCAGCACTGAAAGTAGTCAGGAAGGTAATGTAACTAATGGTAAGGATGAATCTTTACCTGACCCTTCTTTAAGTACTTAAATTATGTAAGTTTATGTAGTTTAGGACTTAGGATTAGTGTAGATTAGGAATTTGAATGAGTTAAGTTTTGCGCAGTTAGATATAGGTTTATTATGTTGTACTAATGCTATGGTTAAGTGCGCAAAAGAAAATATTATGTTTTGCGAGGTCGCAGAAAGTTTTATGGTTGCAGGTTTGCAGAATCAGCTTTTTGAGTTTTTAGCGGCAAACTGAATGAATGCGATGTCAGATCGAGTTAATGTGAAGTGTTATAAGGTTGAAATCAAAGTTATCATGATTACAAAGTGATTGAAAAGAGATTTGAAAGAAGAAAAAGTGAGTTGAGGATGATTTGAAGAAGTTTGGAAGCAGTTTGCAGCGACGATCATACCGAAACCCTAGATTTGCAAAGTTGAGGTATTTTTTGATCTTTAATTAGTTGATAAGATGGATATTTCTATGGTTCATAATGTTAAGGATAAGAATAGACCTAAGATTAAGAAAAAACCAGTAGAATCAACTGAAATTGATAACAGTCTAGCACTATCATCCGTACCAGACAAAGTATTGCACATTGAGAATGTTAAAGGATATTTAGGTTGCAAGTTTGAAACTTTGGGAGATGCAGATTTTAGTGATGATTACAGGAAATTGTACAATCAAGACATGTCAGTTAAACCAGCTTATGGGCACTTAGAGAACAATGAAATTATCAAATATTCCATGAAGTATGAATTTAATGATGAGGAATGTACCAAGATCATTTTAAGTAGAATCCACAATGGGAAATTCTAGATGGAGGATAGAGTTATTGATATAACTACCGACCTAATTCATGATGTTACTGGATTATCTAAAGTTGGAGAGATTCCACTAAATGAAAAGAACATGAGAAAGATTGTTTTAGACAACACTGGATCTAGTTATAATGGTAGAGGAATTGTGATAAGTAAAATTAAGCAAGATGATGTTAGGTACCTTTGCAAGATCCTAACAACTAAATTATGTGGTAGTTCAAGGGAAGATGACATGGCTACAGGAATGGTTCATGTAGCTTATCTTATGTGTATTGAGAAGAAACAAGTAGACCTATGTGAAATTTTGAAAATTTAGTTATTTGAGAACTTAGAAAAGATTAAGAAGGCTAAGTACACACAGTTTAGGTTTTCATCTCTGATAACCTATATGTTTTTCCATATTTTGAGAAGATTTCCTTACACAGTTGATTGGAGTGACAATGTGAACACAATGGAAAGAATAAACTCAGTCTACATGAAGCACCTTTTTGATAAAGTTAATGACAGTGTGAAGCTTCTATTGAAGACTTTTCAGAATATTGTTAAGAACAAATCAAGGAATCCTCAATCCTTAGTTGAAAAGCATAAAGATGACATTTGTTTTATGGTAGACACTGATTTCACCTACATTGAAGCAGTTGAGCCTAGAATGAAATTCATAGACCCTCTTGGCTATGAAATATCTGAAGCAGAAACAGTAGGATATGTGAATAGATTGTTAGAGTGTGAGTTGGATGGTCATGCAAATAGGTTTGGAACCTATGAAGAGAATTTCAACTCTGCAATAAGTTTGAAAGAAAAGAAGCAATCTAGTAAGAGAGTTGAATCTACTATGAAGAAAATACTGAAAGAATCTGGTATGTCAAGTCATGAGTTTGACATAGCTAAGAAGACTGCAGAAGCCTTGAAGCAAAGTGAAAATCTTGTAATTTCACCTGAGACATCTAGTGCAGATCTTGTTGATCCTATTGTAGTAAAGGTAAAAGTTGAAGTACCTGAAAAAGATGAAGGAGATAAATCTTTTTCTCCTATTCCTAGCAAAAGAGTAAAAGTGAGTGCAACAGGACCCAGCAAGAGATAGAAAGTAAGTGTACCACCTGTACCTAGAAATGTAGCAGTAATTAAAGATGATGGTGTAGTTTCAATCAAGAAGAAAACTTGGAAACCAAGAATTGAAAGAGTTAATGAAGATATATTGAAGCATGGAGACTTCACTAAGTTGAATAAATTCTATGATCTATATGGATCATTTGACAGATTGAATTTTGAAAATGTAATGATTACACATATGATTGTGACAGATAAGAAACTTAGCACTATTCATGGTAAGATCCCAGAAGATTTGTATAACAGACTTGTGAATAGAAAATAGAGAGCACAAAAAGAGGACATAAAGATGAGAGAACATGTAATGAGACAGTTCTGTGAAGTTGAGGATGAAGATCATTTGAAGAGATTCTTGAAGTCTCTTGGAACTTTATTGAGAACTAAGAGAAGAACAATCCTTATAATGGGAGGCAAAAAGGAGGAAGTACAGAAAGAGATAGAGCAAGCAGTAATGCAAGTTCTTGCAGATATAGTTGCAGAAAAGCATGTTGAATTAGACCCTCAGTAGAAGCAATCAGAGGTACCGCATGCAGAGGAAGTTGGTATTGAAGAAGTTCCATCTTCTTCACATATCAATATTGGCAAAGAATCAATGGACATTGAAGGAACCAAAGTGACACTAGAGTCAGATGATGCAGTATTTCATGATCTAGGAAACATTGTTGACAATTTGGCTTTAGAAGAGCAAGAGAAGATTCCTGAATCAGAAAAGGATACAAAGACAGTGGAAGCACCGACTGTATTAGAATCAGTTCTAGCAGTACAGACAGTTAAAGGTAAACAAATTTTGACAGAGGTCACTACCCCTAGTGCACCTGACAATAAGAAGAGACAAATTGGTTCAATTTTTGAAGATCTTGGAAAAGAAGTTGAAGATGATGATCAGCTTGAGTTCATCACATCTCTTAATAAAATTATTGGAAAGAATAAGAAGGTGAAGGACCTTGAAGGAAAAGTTAGAGATTTGACAGAGAAACTTGAGAGTGTGATCAGCACTAAGGTATCTGAATCAGATCCACTTGAGAAAGCTAAAATAGTAATAAACTCTTTTGACTCTGAATTTTCTAACTTAAAGGATATTGCTAGAATAAAAGTTCAGGAAGACTTTGAAGCAGAAATGCAACAAAATTTAAGTGTAAATATTCAAAATGATATTGGTAGTTTGGATGTATGCATAAAGAATTTGAGGAAACATTTTGAGACTGGAAAGAGTTTGTATATACAATGCACAAAATCAGAAATCCTAACAGCTGAAGAAGATAAGAAGATCAGAGAGAAGATAGATGCAATTACAACTGACAAACACCTTGTCAAGCCCAAATGTAAAGATAAGTTCTATAGAGAAGAACATAAGGAAATTAAATGATGAAATTAGAATGTTAGCAGAGGAAAAGAATAGAAAGATGCTCAGGATTAACATCTTGAGAGAGCACATCTCAATCAAGACCTCAATTGTTGAAGACCAAATTGAGCAGTGTCTTTCAGCAAAGACATCTTTTCAGAAGTTTAGCTTCAATTCCCTGCAAGCTTGTCAAACAGCAGCATATGGATTGAGCACTCTACTCAATGTTGCTGAATCCATTAGGAAGGTATGGGAGAAAGATTTTGAATCATGGAAGTCAGAGTTTGGTGACTGTGTTGCAAGCCTACCGGCTTTGCAATAGCTGATAACAAGGTATAAAGTTTTTTTTGAAATTTTTGTACACCCTATCTTTGTCATTGTTGTCAAAGGGGGAGAGATAGTAGAAAATTGAATATATTATGAGGAAGGATACTCATAGGGGGAGCTATTCTATGGAGTACAATAGTGTATATGTGTTGTACAACTTTTGGCCATAATTTTGTGTAAATACTTTGAAGTTTTATTTGCACACTTAGCCAATTTTCCCATATGTTGCCACCAATGACAAAGGGGGAGATTGTTAGAAATTTGGCTAATGTGGATGCATAGATGTTGTCATTATGGCAACATATGATCTCTATTAAGAGCACAGAATCTGGAATGCAAGTATGGCAAGTTGAAGGAAGAAATTGTCTAAGTATGGATATAGTGATCCTGATAGAGCACCCAATGAAGATTTAGTTGGCGACGTCCACTGGAGCAATATTTTTGTTTGTGCAGTTAGCTGAAGCTTCTACAGAGTATGAGGATACCCCATCTCAATGCACATAAAGTTTGGAGTAGTACGGACAAAGTTATTCAAAGTTTACCAAAGATAGTTTTTGCAAACATAACAGTTTTGGAGACAGTATTAGCGAAAGAGTTAAGGGATTATTTTTGCTTGTCAAAATAATGACTTAACATTATGAAGGGATGACATCCTAGATGCTTACTCTTGGATAAATATTTTGGTAGCCGACCATGTAAAGTTATTAGCTCTAATAACTCATATATTAGGCATACTTGAAATGTAATGAAAAACATGTGTGATGTGTAAAAAGAAAGAAAAGATAACTTGCGATAGTTGTATATTATGATAGCAGCAAACACTATTGATGCGAAGTTGTAAGCAGTACCATATTACAGTCAGAAACATTTTGTATTACCTGTTTAGGCAGTGAGCTCAGCTGGTGATCAAGTTTTGTAATCTAACTCCTAACAGGGTTAAGGCTTCTAACAAGGCCTAAAGTCCTTTAACCAGGATAGATCTACTATATATTGTAAATTGACTCCTAACAGGGTCCAATATCTCTAACATGATACTTTTGATTAGTGATCTTTTTGGGTACCATCCCCACTAGGATTTTCCCTTGGCCAGGGTTTCCTCGAGAACATATCATGTGTTATGAGTTCTTTCTATTTACTGCTATGTTTGTTAATCAGCTTGATAATCTTTGTATGCACTAAATAATCTGTTATATCCATAAGTGGGCAAAAGAAAAAGTTTGTGAAATATTGATTCACCCCCCCCTCTCAGTATTTCCTATTTCTAACAAACTCCTATTTTCCCATTGGAGGATATTTGTGCACAAGGATCAAGCTTCCATTTTTCTCCACCATTGATTAAGTCTTTTGCCTCTTAATCTCCATGGTCCATTCCTTTTCATTTCTTATAAAAGGAGAGCTCTCTTCTTCATTTTGGCATCATGTTTTTATGCTAATGTTATGCTGCAAGTTTTCTAGGTCATTTGGAGCTCTTTGCAGACATCATTGCATTCAAGCTTTGAAGATCATTGTTGCATTCCATAGTTCTCATATTTGCTTTCATAGTTGCATTGATCATGGCATTTCTAGTATATATTTCCTTTTATGCAATAGAATAATCTCACATAGTCTAAATAGGAAGGATTTGTAACACTTGTTCTTCCCATTTCATAGTTTAGTTGCATTGTACTTTCATTCTCATAGATTAGTTTGCATTGCATTACATTTACATTTGATTCTTGGAGATATTGGAATTGTTGCCCTTGTCTTTGATTTGGAACCTCTCATTGTGTGGTTGACTAGCAAGGTCATGAGTTTATAGCTCTAGCTGAGAGCAAATCTAAAATCTTGCAACTCTATGCATAGAGAGCTATGGATCGATTTGTGAGGGCTCATTCTTGAGTTTCCTTGCATGTAATGATTCATAGAAGTGTGGTCACATTTTCACCATACATTTTTTGCGCCCACCGTGGGGCAAAGTAGCTTAACTTTGTCCTTTCATATCTACATTTCCGTCAATTTTTTATCATTTTTTTAGCTTCATTTTTTATCTCTAGTTTTTCTATCTCAGAGTGTAGCGTGACATTTTGCCAATGTCGTGCGATAGTTCTTTGTATAGCGGCATGACACTTTACCAGTTAAAAGTGTCACCCCGTTTGACAGAAAGTGTCACACTGTTTGATGAGTTATGTCACCTGCATATAGGGTGAACTATCACCCAGAGATAAAGTGTCGCACCCATATACGGAAAAGTGTCACACGACATTTCTGATGACTATACTGTCACCTGTACCTTTTAGTGAGCTTATTTTTAGCTTTTTTTTTTATCTTGCAAGTTTCAGGTTCTCTACTATCTTTTTGAAAATTTTTGAAAATTTTAGTATTTTCAAATCCATGCCTTTGGAATGGGCACCCATTTTTTAGAAATTTTCACAAATGGTATCAAAAGTTTAAGTGTGATATATTGTTGGAAAGGTCTTTCTGAGCCTAATCCAACCATGCTAGTTTCATTCTCAAAGTTTACCATTTGATTAGCTATTTTACTTGCAGATTATCTAATTTTTGATGTGCTAATCATTGTGGGACTAACAAGTTGTGCTTGTAGGTGCTCTCATTGCTTGAAATTTGCCAAAAGAATGCATGTAAAAGAGGGCTACTAATGGTTTTTGCAAAGCTGCCCTAAGCATAAAAACCAAATCAAGTGCTTGTTTAATTGCTTTCTTTATTGAGTGAAGCATATACTAGTTGTTTCATTTCATAGGCACTTAATACTTTGTTGTAGGAATTTTGAGGTGGTAGGAGAGTATGCTCTTCACCCTTGTGGTGAAATAGAAATCTTGACCCATCTTAAGATTTTGAAAGCAAGGGGGTAATTGAATCTTTGCTTGGTGTGTTTGGGAGAAATTTTTGAGATAGAGGAGTATGCTCTTCACCCTTGTGGTGAACCAAAAACCTTGAACCTCAAAAATCATCTACTCTTTTTTTAGATTTAGAATCCTTTAGCGGGCCTGCTCTTGAGCAATCAAGAGGAACGACCCAAGTGGGGACAAGCTAATATCGAGCTCTTCCAAACCACTATAAACTCAAGGCTATCGAGGACACAAAACCTTGGTAGACATAGCACTTGTCTTCGCTTGATGTGAGTAGCTTATGGGATTGTGACCATGAGGAAAATGTCAAGCAAGAATGCTTAAGGTACTCTTAGGCCGTGAGGTCCTAGTCCTTTATGAGGAGCAAGAGGAGTGCTATGAACGGAAACCCTTATTAAGAACCATAGATAGAAACCACCTTATTTTTTCCGCTTAGCTTCTTGGTGCAAGGATTGATCCAAGTGGACTTACCCGGATCACCCCAAGACACTCACCATATGTGTTCCTTTGGTTGTGTTTTTGACACTTCCATGACAATGCTAATATCTATTATGGGAAACCACTTTGTGTGAGGCAAGGGAGCATCAAGTTGTGGGCCAAGTTGTTAAGTAATGAGCCTTGACTTTCTAGGTAGTAAGTTCTTGAAGTGTTTTCATTGTGCTATACTAGTGTAAATGTTCTCAACATTCAAACAAAATGGTAGCATTCATAAAGTTTTCTATTTTGATATCACAAGTGCTTGTCTTGGCAAGGTTGCTTTTGCTCTTGTTTCAAGTGTTCTATGACATGTTTGACCCCATACTATTTGCAAACCTATCAATTTATTGCTGTCATTGTGATTGAAATCAAAAAAACCAACCTTCAAACTAAAATTTTGATCAAACTATCCTTAAAATTGAGATTTTTAGCACTCACGGGTCAAGAGTCATATAATACTAAAAAGTCATCACACATCCCCCTGAGAATTGTCATCATTGAGCTTATTTGTGTCATCTTCCAGTCTTCCTTGATCAGTCTAGGTCAGATCTTAGGTGCTATGACATGTTGCTCAATATCCAAATGAATTTCAATGGTATCAAATTGCAAACAATGACTCTTGGTCTCCTTTCTTCCACATCTATCATGTCTTCCTAGTCTCCCATTTTCATCCTTTATCTTCTTTCTTCATACTTCTTCCTAAATTCTTTATGTCTTCTTGATTCCTTTCCTCTTATTATCTAGTCTACCTTCTTATATTCATCTCTTCTATTCATTTCTTCCATGCTTGATTCCTTCTCTTCTACAGCCATGAATTTCAACTACCTTGTCATGGAACCTCTCTTGAGAATGGATGATCTCGAACTCATTTCTCAATTTGAAGAATTTTATTCCTCCAATGGTTCTTCTAAATATGGCATGAGTGATAAACTTATAGAAAAAATAAAAGAAAATTTGAATGAATCAGATGCCTTTGCTAGAATCATCCACATGATCCTGTCACGATCTCCTTCTTCCAAACATTCTTCATCATCTAAGTCTTCTCATCATTCCTCATTATCCAAGTCATCTTCATCCACTAGGTCTCCACTTTCTTCTTCTTCACAATCTTGTTCATCTTCTACTTCTCCCAAGAGTCTTACTCCTCATCTCAAGACATACCATAACGAGCAACGTGACAATCCTTATGATACCTCTATTCCTAAGAGTCCTTCTAGACATGTGCTCAAGCTTACTAAAGGGTCATCCTATTGGGTAGATCATGATGGTGATCCATATGACTGATTTTGAGAGAAATTATGATATTTTTTGTGAACAATATGATACATCTACTTCTATTAAGGAAGAGAAAGCTTTCCATGCTGATTATAAACGTAGATACTATGAGCATTTCTCCTCTAAGAACATTCATGCTGAAAATAAAGATGACACTCTCAAGAAAGATCATGTTAATGTTGAACCTTTGTCTTGTGATGGTTCCCTTCCATCCTCTACTTCCTCCAATACCCATACATTTCCTAAAGCTTCCGAGTCTTCTAAATCTGTCACAAATCCTTCATCTAATAAAAATCCTAATACTTTTCATGTGGTTCCCTATAGTTATTCTCAAGGGCCACCTCTTAAAGATACTCAAGCTAACCTTCACTTGGCTGCAAATACTTTCAATAATGCTAAACCTAAAGAGCCTAAGCCTTCATGTGCTATAATGCCTACTTTAGCTAGCCCTTCACCATCTCTTCTAAAGTCTTCCATACAATTCCAACATGCTTCCTTGTCCTTAGAAGTGGCTCCATGTCAAGAGGACTATAAAAATGATAAAGAAAAAAATATAAGGAAAGATCAAGATCAGGAACCATCCATATCATCCAATGCTCTTCATGATGTATCTCCTCTGTTTCATGGTTCTTTTGATCCTTTATGCTCTATTCCACCACGTCTTAAGTCTTCTCCTAAGCAAGATCAAGCTACTACTTACACCGTTGAGCTTATTGACAATCAAAATAACCTTACTACACTTGCACTTTCCAAAGATGAGACTTCCATTAAGGTTATTGAAAATGATGTTGTTACTTCCAATATTAAGCCTATTGAAAATCAAGAGAAAAATTATATGCTTGTGCTATACAGAGATCCTTGTCAAGATCAAAGTCTTCCATCTTCTTGTTCTACCACTCCATGTTCACTTCCGCTTTCTACTCTTCCTAAGTCTTCGCAAGCTTTGAATGATCCTATCAAAGAAAATGCTCCTATTCAAGATGTCCAGGATCCTGTTGAAAATTCTAATGCTCACTCTAAAGATGTTGATGTCCTTGGCTATCATATAGATGCTGATGAACTTGTTGATTATCCTTTTGCATCTTCCATGTCCATCCTTGGACCTCCTCCACCAATACTAAAGGCTTCACATCTTCCTTCCATCATGGGCCCTTATGTCCTTTCACTTTCCCCTCCTAACTCTCCTAATTCATCATCCATCTTGGGTCCTTACATCCCTCCATCTCCTATCTTTCCTCAAGATCAACATAGATGCATACCCTTGAATCCTTTTCATCCATCCACCCATCTAAACCAGTCATATTCTCCTTCTTCTTCCACAAGTCTTAAGTTTTTTGGAAGTAACTTGAATGTTCAATACAAGAAAAAAAAGCAATACAAGAATCCATCAAAAAAAGAAGATCACCATGTCTCCTCTAATTGACATGGGGGCATAAAGTCAAAAGAGATATCTAAGAAGAAAACTACAAGACAAGTATGGGTTCCAAAATCCATCATTAAAGATATTCTATCTAAATCGTCAAAAAGAAATGAAAAGCCTATGGCTATATGGATTCCAAAGTCTCTCTTGAAAGAGTCTCATATTGAGCAAAAAGTGAAATTGACATTCAAGCTTCTGAAGACTTTCACTTCATCTTCTTCCAAAAATATTCTTCCATTCCATGTGCCTAAACCGCAACCTCTGCTATCTGTTCACCATATTCATTCACGTATTCCTTCATTCATGTTTCCTCCACCCTCTCGCCACCCTTCAAGGTGTGTGTGTTGATGTTGATCTTACCTTCCTTTCCATCTACCCTTTCACAATCCTTTTGTTCCTTATCCTTCTACCTTCTATCATTTTTCCTCATTTGCCTATTCCTCCTATCTTCCAACCTCACTTGTTTTACATAAAACCTTATCCTCCATTTTTCTCTTCCATCTTCTTTTCCCTATCAACATCTTTGAGCATATCATTTTGAATCATTAGCATATCATGGTTTATCCTTTCAAGGAGCATTATCTAAAGAGCTTGCCTTCTTTCAAAAAAAAAATTTAAAAATAAAATAAAATAAAAAAATGAAAAAATTAAAAATGTGCCTTGGTGAAAACCTGGAAACAGGCGCCTTGGTAGCAAAAGTAAAGAGAAATAAATTTTTCCTATGGTGAAAAATACTCCCTTATGGTGCCTTGGATAAGTACCATGATGAAAACTTAGCAATCAGGCATCATGCATAGTTCTTCTACATATTTTATCCATTCCGTCTTCTCTCTTTGATCTTGACAATGTTGACCTATACGTGAACATTTGGCTATCTTGTGAGCTATCTTATGATGATCTTGCTTTCATTCCATTCATATTTAGTCTTCATATTTATTTTCCTCCATTCATCCTAGCCTTTCGCTATCTTTTTCCCCTTTGGTCTTGATCAAATTAAAAAAAAGAAAAGTAAAACACGATGTTATGAAGCCTCTTGACATGTCTACTCCTTTGGACTGCATCCTTTCCTTCTTTTGCAGTGCACTTTTGTGACTTATCCTATGCTGGTCTTTCATTGCTTTTCCAAATGTGCTTTACATGACAATTTTTTTCCTTAGCTTGGGTACTCTTGAGGAGTTTGACCTTGAGGATTTCTTCCCTCCATTTGCCTTCATTCTCCTTTCCTCCATCTCATTCACCAGCTTGATCATCCCTCTTGCTCTCCACCTTGCCACATTTTGGAACTACATGATGTGATCTTGCTCATGAGTTTAATACCCATTCTGTCTGGGGGCATCTTTTGTACATATTTTATGGATCCTGAAAAAATACCAAAAAAATTCACATATGATGCTGCAAAAAATCCTAAAAAGCATATAAAGTCCTAAAAAAATACAAAAAAATAAAAAAATTCAAAAAAATAGAAACTTGGAAACAGGCGCCTTGGTAGAAAAAATTTAAAAAAATGAAAAAAGAGAAAAAATCAAAAAATCAAAAATTTAAAAAAAAAAAATCTCCAAGTGGTGAAAACTTGGAAACAGGTGCTACTTGAGGCCTTTGCACTCTTGTCTCTTAGCATGTGTCCTCGACACTAAGCCTTTCTCCATCATGACTTGACCTTATTTGAATTGGTCTGAAATTGGTCTTTGTCTTTGTCTAGGGGGCATAACTGTTAGCATAGGTCCTATTAGGTGCGTTTGTCTCTTGGGGCATTTCACAACAGGTGTTTTTCAACACCACCCTGAGCAATGTTTTTCAACATTATCCTAGCATCAAGTGTTTCTTAACACTTATCAGAGGTCTTACCTAATAGTCCAAGTATGATGCGATATTTCTCGTTGGCAGATGTGATAACCAGAGTTTGACTCTATGACCAACACACACGCACTTAAACAATCAACTCGTTGAGATATGTTGACTTTATTTTTCTTTGTGTGCTGTCTATAAGGATATCTTTGATGAGTGGTCTCTCCCTGAGAAGTTTTTGATGATGCATAGCTAGAAGACTGAGGGTATGAGAACATGTTTTATTTCTTTATCTACTTGTGGGTATATTTTGTTGATCCTAACTGTCATGAGCATTTATGCTAGTCCCACTTGACACTATGGATTGACAAGATATTATCCTTGACTGTTTTATGTGAGTGCATGCTTCTAGCTATCTTGAATTTCATGTGTCTTGATACAAGCATAATCTCGCCATATCAAACTTAGGTGATCTCACTGCACTAGTCATCTTGACCTACATGTCTTTGATGCCTAGGTGGGATTTCCACATTTCTATCTGATAAAGATCATATTCATATTCACATAGTTATGCTAGTGTGCATTGTATGATCTTACGACGTTACCAATAATGCTCGATGATGATAATTAGATGTCTATTAGTGTTGTGACCTTGCAAGTCAACCACTTGTCATAGTAGCTTGCATTCTTAGGTTCATGGTAGTCTACTTTTGCATCTTGCATATGGAGAGAGCTCTCCTTTTCATCTTACGTGGACTTGTTGGTCAACTGCACTCACCTTCCACTTCCTCTTGATCATGTCTTTCACTCCTTGTCTTTCATATCACATCCTTTTCTATGACCTTTTTTCCCCCTTTTTATAGCATTTTGACTTTTTGACCAATTTTCAAAACACCTCAAAATTCTGTGAAAATTGCACTGTGGCTAATTTCGACGTCCTGGATCCATTTTTAGACTCAAAATCAAAATCTGAGGTCATCTTGATAGTCAAAATTGCATTTCAAACTTTCACCCTCTTCTGCGTAGTTGGTTGACCTTTTGAGGCATAATTCTTCGATCTTTGATGGAATTTTTTCCTTTTCATGTCTTTCAATCTTCTAGTCTTCCATTCACCCCATTTCTTTTCTTCTAATTCATAATTGGGGCATGTTTTCACTGCCTAATGGTTATCTTGTTATCATTTATCTTTCATTATGCTTTCATTCTGATTTGATCATCTTTTATTAATCTGCTGTTCTCCTCTACCTAATTTTGATTTTGATTCCGAGGGGGCAGTACCTATTGGATTTTAATCCTTGATTCCTTGATTTCCTTGATTCAACTATCCTTCTGTGAGTTTTCGCTCAAGCTTGAGATTCTTATCTCTTATTTTGGATATGATCCCGAATCGACCTCATGTCCAGAATCCTTTGTCTATGTTTGTCCGGGTGTGATCCCAAATCGACCTCACATTTGAGTTGTTTTGTGATTCCAGATCGATCTCACATTTCAATTCTTCTTTGACTGCATGTGTTCCCAGATCGATCACACATTAGTCAAAGAGGGGCAAATGTATGCACCCTAAAATGGTCGCCTAGACTTTGGGCCCCCATTCAGCATTTTATCAAATCCCTGAATCAATATTTTCAAAAATCAGCATTTTCCAAATATCAATTTCCTTGATCAAATCCTGTTTCAATCATTTTTGATTATTTTCCTTGGGCTAACTATTTTATCCTAAGTCTTTATTTAATTAAAAGGAATATTTCCTCCCCTTTTATTAAATAAAAAGTCCCCACCTTTTCCTCTTATCCTAAGTTGCACAAATAAAATATTATTCTTATTTTATAAAAAGTGAAAAAGTACTTTTTGTCTCATATAGACACAAAAGTCAACTCCTATTTTTCCATTGGAGGATATTTGTGCACAAGGATCAAGCTTCCATTTTTCTCCACCATTGATTAAGTCTTTTGCCTCTTAATCTCCATGGTCCATTCCTTTTCATTTCTTATAAAAGGAGAGCCCTCTTCTTCATTTTGGCATCATGTTTTTATGCTAATGTTATGCTGCAGGTTTTCTAGGTCATTTGGAGCTCTTTGCAAACATCATTGCAATCAAGCTTTGAAGATCATTGTTGCATTCCATAGTTCTCATATTTTCTTTCATAGTTGCATTGATCATGGCATTTCTAGTATAGATTTCCTTTTATGCAATAGAATAATCTCACATAGTCTAAATAGGAAGGATTTGTAACACTTGTTCTTTCCATTTCATAGTTTAGTTGCATTGTACTTTCATTCTCATAGATTAGTTTGTATTTCATTGTATTTACATTTGATTCTTGGAGATATTGGCATTGTTGCCCTTGTCTTTGATTTGGAATCTCTCATTGTGTAGTTGACTAGTAAGGTCATGAGTTTATAGCTCTAGCTGAGAGAAAATCTAAAATCTTGCAACTCCATGCATAGAGAGCTATGGATCAATTTGTGAGGGCTCATTCTTGAGTTTCCTTGCATGTAATGATTCATAGAAGTGTGGTCACATTTTCACCATACAATTACAAAGGACCCCGACACCTTTTTATTCAAGTTTGAAATTTTTTGTCGAAGTTTTGACTATAACACTGATAGTCATAAGCTTAAGTTGTTCCTAGAAACATTGAAGGAGTCAGCTCTTAGATGGTTCATGGGCCTAGGAGCAAATGCAATAACTGATTGGAATGGGATGAGAGATTTATTTCTATAGAAATATAAGGAATACTGCAAAGGAGGTTATTTAAAAGGAGATGACATCTTTTAAATGTCACAGAAAGAAGATGAGACCTTGGAGGACTACATATCACGCTTCTTATACAATCTACAGAAGAATCCTCAACATGTATTGCAGTAGGATTCACAAAAGTTAATCTTTTTAAGAGGATTGAGTGATAACTGCCTAGAAGCATTGGACCTTATGGATGGAGGAGATGTATCTCAGTCTTCTTGGGATGATCTCAAGAAGATTTGTTTGAATTATTCTTGAGCAACAGTAAAGAAAGGCAGAGGGTTTTGTCCAACACCTACAAAAGGAAGTGGCTCCAACATTTTCAAGATAGAAATCTCAAACCTGCTATCAGATTTCAAGTAAGATATCATTAATGATGTTGCTACACACCTGGACATGATGACTACTAACAAGAAGCATGCAGATGTGGAGGCACAACTTGCTGAATACTGTCCCTATTGCCACAAGCAAAAGAAGGATTGTCACTACAAGCTGGTCACAAACCTAGAGAATCAACACCTTCCAACTAAGTACTTAAAGATAGAAGGAGAGGATGAGCAAGTGTTCTTTGTTTCTCAATGCTAGCCATGGGCCACCGGACAAGGCATGCCTCAAGAGCCACTGCAAATTTCAAATCCTTATAATAGTCAATGGCAAAATTGAAATGTCCAAAACCCTCCTCGGTATACTCAATCTACTTGTAATAATGCCCAACCCAATAATCAACAGAACTAATGGTTTAATCCACAACAACCCCAGTTGCCACAACCTCCAAACCAATGGCAATCACCACAAGGAAATTGGCAACCCACTAACCAGTGGAGAGGACCTCAATAATGGCCTAATCCAAACCCTGGATATCCACCTTTGCCACCTCTAGTGAATCAACTTGTAATTATGCCACCTACTGCAAATACAGGTCCTCAAAAGCAAACACAGTTACCTGCTCAACCACAACTAAATCCAAATAGTCAACAACAATAGAAACAAATGTATGCTACTGATGCTCAGTAGTACCCTGCTTATGCACTCAACATAGTTGATATACACCTAAGATCGGGTACTACCTTGCCTACACCTAAACCCCCTCTTATCATGGAAGTGCCAGACCTTCCTACAACATCAGTACCACTCCCAAAGAATGCTTTTCCAAATGCAGTTCCCCCAACTAATGTTCAGACATCAGTAAAACCTCCTTTTCCTTAGAGGCTTAGCCTGGACAAACCTATACTAAAAGAAGACCAACCATTTGATATCATTGACCAACTAAAAAGTATGCATGTCTAGATTCCTCTATTTCAAGCCATTAAAGATTTTCCTATGTATGGAAAAGTAATCAAAGAAGCTTGTCTCAAAAAGCCTGGATGAAAGAAAATAGATCCCAAAACAATTCATGTTATAGGACATATAGCTGATATCATGTTGGGAAAGTTTGTAATTCCAAAATATTCTGATCCTGGGAGCCCGATTGTTAATATCATTATTAATGGTCAGTTTGTCAAAGTTTCTTTAATAGACTTAGGTGCTACCATTAATGTAATGACTAAGGATACTATGAACAAATTGAGTATAGAAAGGTTGCGAACTACTCCAACAATCTTACAACTGGCAAATAGTTCTATTGTCACCCCTGATGGGATGATAGAAGACATAATAGTTGCCCTAGACTCCTGGGAATATCCTGTTGATTTCATGTTTTTATCACCAAAGGTCAATCTTGTTGGTTACCCTGTAATTCTAGGATGTCCATGGTTAGCAATAGCTGATGCCAACATTAGTTGCAGATCAGGGAATATGACAATTTCAAATGCAAAAGCAAGTAAGAAACTAGCATTATATCCTTCAACTCAACCCTAGCCAGATTTAAGCACCCCTATATGGCCAGATTTAGGAGATGGGGAAGAAGAGTTGAACTCTGTGGCTCAGCTGATGATGTTACATAGGCAATCTTTTCTAAAGTTGCAAGAGGAAGATGCGGTGATTAGAAGCATCCTAAATAATGACTGTGTTGTGATCAAAGACATTTCCAAGAGCTCTGTGTTGGAGTTAATTGCCTATGAGAACCATGTTGAGGACTGTGTTTTCCCATCAGAACCCAATATTATCCATCAATTACTACCCTCTAAATTATTTACAAGTCCTATCTCTAAAGTATCCATGCTTAACCTTACCACTATTGTTGAGCTTTCCAAGAGTCATAACCTTCATGTTAATAACAAGTTGCCCTCACAGCAGTTAGGACAATTAACCAAACTCCTACAAACACATAAAAAAGCCTTTGCATGGGACTATGGGGATATGAAGGGACTAAGCCCCACACTTTGTACTCATAGGATTTATATCAATGAAGGAAGTCTACCACTTTGCCAACCTCAAAAGAGGATTAACCCAGCATTAAGAGGGATAGTCAAAACAAAGTTACAAAAGCTGCTAGATGTTGGCTTTATATATCCTATCTTTGATAGTAAATGGGTATCGTCCTTGGTCATAGTGCCTAAAAAAAGGGGTAAATGGAGAATTTGTGTAGATTATAGGGAATTAAACAGAGTCACAAAGAAGGATCATTTCCCCTTACCTTTCATTAATCAAGTACTTGATACTTTAGTCGATAAAATATATTTTTCCTTTCTTAATGGAAATAGTGGATACAATCAAATTAGTATTGCTCTAGAGGACCAAGAAAAGATGACATTCACATGTCCTTGGGGAACTTATGCATATTCTATCCTACCATTTGGGTTGTGTTATGCTCCAACAATATTCCAGAGGGCTATAATTAGTTGACATTTTACATGATTGTATGGAGATATACATGGATGATTTTACAACATTTGGGGTCACTTTCGAAGAAGCTCTACAAAATCTAGAAAAGTTACTGATTAGGTGCAAGGAATATAATATCTCTCTCAACAATAATAAATGTTTTATGTTGATGCAAGAAGGTGTTGTACTTGGACATTTCATCTCAGCAGCAGGAATCTAAGTAGACCCAACCAAAATTGAGGTAATTCTTACATTACCCACACCTACTAAACAAAAAGATGTAAGATCTTTCTTAGGACATGCTAGCTATTACAGGCATTTTATTCAGAATTTCAGTCAGATAGCTAGTCCTCTAGACACCTTTCTTACCAAAGAGGCCGAGTTTATATGGACATCAGCTTGTGATGACTCCTTCCTGCAGCTCAAGTCACTTCTAACAACTACACCAGTCCTTAAAGGACCTGATTGGTCTCTCCCATTCCACATACATAAAAATGCTTCAGACTATCCAATAGGTTTTGTGTTAGGACAAAAGCCTAGTAACCTTGAAAATGCCATTTACTATATCAGTAAGAGCCTACATGGACCAGAATTAAACTACACAATAACTGAAAAAGAACTAGTGGCTATAGTTTATGCTTTAAACAAATTCTACCATTATGTAATAGGTTACCCCATCTTTTTTCACACTGACCATGCATCAATCAAGTATCTAATGAACAAACTTTCCATCATAGGAAGGTTAGCAAGATGGCTTCTTCTTTTGTAGGAATTTGATATAACCATCATTGACAAGACAAGGAAGGCAAATGTAGTGGCTGACTATTTATCCAAAATTCAAAATGCAGACTCAAACACTACTATGGTTGATGATACATTCACTAATGAACACCTATTTCATATTGTTGTAAAAAATACATGGTATGCTAACATATCTAATTACCTTGCAGCTAGTAAAATGCCCCCTTATTTCTCTCCAAAGGACAAACGAATGCTTATTGAGAAAAGTTTCCAATTCTCTTGGATTGACAACACATTATTCTACACTGAACTAGACCAAATCATGAGAAGTGTGTATGCAATGATGAGACATATGATATACTCCACACTTGTCATGATGAGCCATGTGGAGGCCACTTTGCAGCTAAGAGGACAACTCTGAAGATCCTAACAACAGGTTACTATTGGCCAACACTACACAAGGATGCAACCAACTATACAAGAAAATGTGTTAGGACAAAAGCCTAGGTGTTGTGTTAGGACAAAAGCCTAGTAACCTTGAAAATGCCATTTACTATATCAGTAAGAGCCTACATGGACTAGAATTAAACTACACAGTAACTGAAAAAGAACTATTGGCTATAGTTTATGCTTTAAGCAAATTCTACCATTATGTAACAAGTTACCCCATCTTTTTTCACACTGACCATGCATCGATAAAGTATGTAATGAACAAACCTGCCATCACAAGAAGGTTAGCAAGATGGCTTCTTCTTTTGTAGGAATTTGATATAACCATCATTGACAAGACAGGGAAGGCAAATGTAGTGGCTGACTATTTATCTAGAATTCAAAATGCAGACTCAGATACTACTATGGTTGATGATACATTCACTAATGAACACCTATTTCATATTGTTGTAAAAAATACATGGTATGCTGACATATCTAATTACCTTGCAGCTAGTAAAATGCCCCCACATTTCTCTCCAAAGGACAAACGAATGCTTATTGAGAAAAGTTTCCAATTCTCCTGGATTGACAACACATTATTCTACATTGAACTAGAGAAAATCATGATAAGTGTGTATGCAAGGATGAGACATATGATATACTCCACACTTGTCATGATGAGCCATGTGGAGGCCACTTTGGAGCTAAGAGGACAACTCTGAAGATCCTAACAATAGGTTACTATTGGCCAACACTACACAAGGATGCAGCCAGCTATATAAGAAAATGTGACAAATGCTAGAGAATGGGTCATCCCACCAAATTAGATGAAATGCCCTTAAATCCACAAGTGGTGGTAACACCATTTGACAAATGGGGAATGGATTTCATTGGTCCAATAGATCCTCCTTCAAATGGGAAATCCTACATACTGGCATGCACAGATTATCTGACCAAATGGGTTGAAGTAAAAGCCATGTAGCATGCATGAGATCAAAAGGTAGCAAAGTTTTTGTATGGGGACATCTTCACCCATTATGGAGTGCCAAGAGAACTTGTAACTAACTAGGGGCCATAGTTTACATCTAATCTGATAACTGAACTCATGAAGGAATACAATATCAGGCACCGAAAGTCTAGCCCCTACCATCCACAAGAAAATGGTTAAGCAGAGGTCACAAATAGAGAAATTAATGCCATCTTAACAAAAATAGTTCACCTGCACCGATGAGATTGGCAGCCGACTCACATAAGCAGTCTGGGCTTACCGCACAACCTGGAAAACAACCACAGGATTCACCCCATTTGAATTAGTATATGGGAAAGCAACAATGTTACCAATTGAATTCGAACACAAGACATTATGTACCGTGCTGGAATTAAACATCAATCTTCCTGCATCACAGACTAAATGCCTTCTACACCTGAATTCCATAGACAAAATGTGCAAATCCACATTGGAGCACATAGAGATGGTACAAAAACAATGGAAGAGGTGGCATGATTCTCATATTAAGAGCGAGCAATTTCATGTGGGTGATTGGGCATTATTGTATGACTCCAGATTTAAAGAAATTCTAGGAAAGTTATAGACTAGATGGCTAGGACCTTATGCAATTGAATACATCTTTGACAACAGAGTAGTCCAATTGACCATAATAGATTCAGTGCAATTCAAACTACTCATCAACAGACATCGGCTGCACCTGTATCACCAACCCCAAACCAAGGAGAACTTCCTACAACAGTTTTGCAACAACACTTCAACAGCGCAACAGGTAACACTTCCTGTAGCAGAAGGTGAAAACCTTCTTCGGGTAGCTTCAAAATAGCATGCCTTCAAAGAATGACCATAATAAAAGTTCATTTCATATGAAGTCCATTTATCCATTCACTTTTCTTTATTCTTCTTTCCAACCCATTCCATCTCTCTCTCTTCCATCCACTTGCAATCCATGTCATCCACTTTTTCTATTTTTTAAAGTTTTCAATAAGAGCCACATCAGCTGACACATGCAGCCATCTGCATTGTTTCACTCTCACCACCTTTTCTTTGCACGTACGGTAATCAATAGCCAAGTACAAATTTTTAAGTCTCTACTCATTTTTAGCACATAGATTTCGATAATTATATTTAGTACTCCAATAAATATATAATTAAGACATTACACCAGTTCCCCATCCCATGTCAGATGTGCCAAGTGAGGACACTTGTAAATATTTAGTAGGTGGAAGGGGAAGTGTATTAAGTTCTAATGTCATTACTAAGCTATCCTTGTCACTTCCTTGTCATTTGAAAGCTGTACTTAGGCCTTGTTTCATTAATTTCCTTCATTCTCACACATTTGTCGTACTACAAATCTTGAATAATTCTTGATTTTTTGAAGTTGATGTGACCTGAAAATATTATAATTAAATTGTGTGGCAACTCATAGTTAAAGTTATAACGTCCTTTGTTAAAATGTCATTATTATTGTTTCATGCTAAAAATAACAGAGGAATTAAGAGAGAAAAGTTAGTGTTTTCAAGAAGAGCATTTGAATTTCAAGAAGCAAATAAGGTATTTGAAGGTATTTGCAGAATAAGAGAGATTGAAAAAAAAATAGAGGAATTGGTGAGCAGAAATTTGGAGGCCGGATATTGAAAATAAATGGGTGGAGCTGCAGAAACATGAGCCAGTGCACGATGGCCTTTTACTTGCAGACATTGAAGAAGTTAGGAGGTTTAATGCATGTGGTTGGTTGGGTTATTTTCTTCAATTATTAGATTTTAATGAGGAAGTGGCAACTAAGTTTATGAATACTTTTGAGGAAGGGAAGGCAACCGTATGGGGTTTAATGATTGTCACGATAGAAGAAATAATAGAAGAGGTCACTGGGTTACCCGCAATTTGGGAACATTACCCCAATGTACATGACACTAAGTCATCACAAGCCCAGTTTTCCCTTCCAAGTGATCCTCCTCTAGAGATTAGCAAGCAAGGGTGCAAAAGAATGTTTCTTCCTCCACCATTCAATGAGCTAGCAACACATATTATCAGGTACCTAACATGTGAGGGAAGATTTTCAAATTTGCATGCTCATCATTTTAAGCTACTTAGCTGCATAAGGCATAATCTCCTAGTAAATGTCCCTAATTTCTTATATAATATGCTAAGTATTAGCGCTAAGGAGACTCAAAAAGGGAATGAAAATTTTGTCACCCACCATGCCCTAATTAAACTGCTGGTCAAAAAATCCCTTAGGGATGTCTCTCCCTTAGCATGGTTATAATTTTTCTAGCATAAAATATTGCAACCATAGGTTGACCCTGCTAAGCAACCCCTAGGAAATGATGTAGAATCTTCTGAGCCCGCTGTAGAAATAGCTACACAAGAAAAAGAGCTAGAATTACTTCAAGAAAATATACCTTTGCCCATTCTGGAAAGTAATGTTCCTACTTCTTCCACAAGGGAAGGAAAATAGAAAATTGGAGAAGAAACCCCTAACCTTGAAAGTGAAGTTCAAAACCCTGCAGTTCCAAAAAGTAAAAGAAAAAGGTCGAATCCTATAGGATTTGTTCCTATAGTAGAAAGGCTAAAAAGAACCCTCAAAAAGAAGACTACAGAGGTTGCGAAAACAACAGTGCATAGAAGTCCTCAAATGCGAGGACAAGTGTCTCTAATTTCCCCAAAAAACCCAAGTGTTCCTTTAGCAAAATCTACCACAGAACCTTTTGTTGATTATATTTCTGACGATTCCCCTAAGCAATCAGAAGTACCTACATCTTCCAAAAATCTGCAAGAACCCCAAAATCTAAAAGAATCTTGTGATAACATATCACATGATGATCAGGGTGTACCTGAGGAAAACCCTAATGTAGCACAAGAAAACATTATTGAAGATGTCCACATGACTCCTCTACTAGACCCTGTTTATTCTCATATGTCTATTGTGCCTTATAAAGCAACATGGTTTACTAAATATTTTGAACAGGCTTCTAAGGAAAAGAGAAAACATAACACCCAGTTGCAAGAATTTGGCCCTCCAACAATACAATCTATTCTCTTCAGTTTATATAACTAGTTTGTTTTCCAGAAAACTTGGTGGAAATAAGAAAGAAACATAATGCAAAAAGAGATAGATGACAAGAAAGAGGAGATATAAGTTCTTAAGGAACATGTAAAGAATTAGAAGCAACAAATGGATCATGCTTTCAAATTAGCTGATCAAGTTATAGCTTGTAGGCCACCTCCTAGAGTGTATGCCATTTGTTTGAAAGAGTAGTTTCTCTTATTTCAGTTGATGATGGCTATAAAGGATATAGACTATGAGTTTAAATCTTCTCAAGAATTTTATGGGTTATACCAAACCCTTCCTTCATGGAAAAAAAACTTACTCTGTGAGCTTTATCTACATAATTTTGTCATTCCTCATGAAACTGAATGGAACCCTTTGCTTTACATAGGTGATATCCATTTGAGAGCCCTAATGTCATGGATGCACAATGAGGGAAATTATGATAGGCAGTTGAATAACTACAGAGACCTGGAAAAGTCTGAACCATTACCCTTAAGGGCTAAGTCAAGAAAACCTGATGTCCTCCTAAGAGATTGGCTTAACCTAACCTATGGAAGGTCGAAACTTGAAATCAGAGAAAAGGTCTTTGCACTTAGAGATAGAGTTTACAAGGAGTATCAAGGGTTGCCCAATTTTTCATTTCAGAGAGCTCTTACAGGGGTAAGGAGCTGATGGAATAGGTTACCAGAGGCCTTCAAGAAAATAGAGCCACATAGCCCAATCAATTTTGAAGCAGTTGCAAACAGAGCAACTAGGTATATGCAGCTGGGCTGTCAGACTAGAAGAGAATTGTGGATTCCCCTGTCTTTCCAACCACCAACACTCTTATGGCCACTGTATGATATCAATTCCACTAGACTAGACCATCTACAAGAGGAGCATCATACAGATTATTGGGAGAGGACATGAGGATTCTATTATACTTTTGAGAGTGGGAAGAAGGGAAAGACAAGTGTTGGTGATTTTAGATCTATAGCCAGAAAATGTAACACTTGAGGACAAGCATTATGTTTGTTAGGGGGTAGATGGTGAGACAATTTTTTGTCTCTATTTTTTAATAATCTTTATACTCTGTTGAAACATTCCCAATACATTCATGAACCTATAACTATGTGAACTTGTGATAAGTACAGTTAGAACCACCAAGATTATGGGTAGTTAGATATGACATGTTTTGTTGAACATTATATATAAATTAAAGTACTTCATATAGCTACTTTAATCTGTGTTCTAATATTTGGGTAATGAGAAAATATACACATTGGTTGTGTTTTATAAAAGAACTACTCTTTCTGTGTTTCATGAATTATTCCATTACTATGTAATTAGTTTATGGGAATATAATGAAAGAGTGATTTTGAAGTATCTTTTGTGTGAGTAGTTAGCAAAAGCCAACCAAGGGGGCCCACTTGGGAGGTGGAGTAGATTAGGATAGAGTAGAATTGCTTTCTACATTTTCCATGTTTTTAAGTAGAAGTTACTATTTTACTCTTGTAGCATTACTACTGTGAATGTTCTTGCAGCACTTGCAGAGATAGACATAGTGAACACTTTGAGTGGTTAAATAGGCTTAGGTTAAGTTTACAATATTTCAAAAATAATTTCATTAAGTAGTTAAGTGTGCTTACTTTCCTACAACAATAGCATAGGTTTCTTTCATATATTTTATCTTCCTGCAGCATAGGTAGTATGACCCTTTGAGGAACTTGGTGCACAAGCTGTGTTGTCCCATTTCAAGTATATGTCCCTGGGTTGACAATCTAAATGCATTTCATGATGGGAAAAGTAATCCTTAGTATGAATACATTATTCCTAAGAGAGACAATGGCATGATTATCATTACCTGTTGTGAAACTGTTCAGTATGATTTTGAAAATCAAGCAATAATTGAGGACACAGTAAGTGAACACTTATTGGTTTTCAAGAAAAAAATGTTAGAGATAGAAGGAAGCATCCCTAAGGACTTGTATAGAAAGTTGGAGATTAGAAAGTAGTTAGCACAGTCTGAGGATGAGAATATAAGGAACAAGACTATTGAAGACATGTTACCTATTGTCTCAATACAAGAGAGGGAAATAATAATTAAAGAGATGAAACCTTTGTTGAGGACTAAGGCTAGACAGGTGAAAATTATGGCAAGAAAATATGATGAATTCATAGAGGACACACAAAAGGAACTTGATCAAATTCTAATGAGTGATATGCTAGAGAAGACCTCACCTCCCAAGGTTACCAAGCCTACACCTTTGGGATTATGAGAAAGTTCTAAGGTAGTTGAAGTTAATGAGAAAGCAATCATACAACTAGACTTCTTTGTTTCTGGTATGCCTATTTCATTAGATACTTCAATTGATGAGAATGACCCATTTCAAGACAATGCAAACAATATGATGAATGTTGAAGAAGGACAAATAGAGGAAGAGCATTCAGAGGATAAACAGGAAGAGAAGGAACATGAGAAGGAGATATAACAAGAATAAAGGAATGTAGAAGAGACATGAGCAAAAAAAGTTGTTGAGGTAAGAGTTGAGAAAAAGAAATAACCAAACACCTCCTCTACTCTATGTTGGAAAGTATGGCCAAACTAGTGAGCACAGATGTGGAGAGCATGGATGAGGATGAATTCATGAGGTTATCCTTCATGGCATTCACTAAATCTAAGGAAAGTTATGTTACAACTAGTAGTTGTCGTTGCACCAAAAGATCAACCTGTTAATGCCCGATACAACCACTAGACTTATAGAAGACATAGGAGGCTGTTAAACCATGTCATGAATCTCGAGGGGAGCGCTAACCATTTTGCCAATAATCTCTCCCTTAGTGTTATCTGAGGGGATTCAAACCTATGACCAAGGTCTGATACCACTTGTTACAAGTAGTAGTTGTCATTGCACCAAAAGATCGACCTATTAATGTCCGATACAACCACTAGACTCATAGAAGACACAGGAGGCTATTAAACCATGTCACAAATCCCAAGGGGAGCGCTGACCATTTTTCCAACAAGTTTAGTACAAAAAGGAGATAAAAGGGTAAAGGTGATTACTAGGGCAGCGGAGACAATAAATAAAATACTCCCTACACCTATTATTTTTCAAGGAAAGGATGATGCAGAAAACTTAAGCATGGCATTGGACAGCTTTGAAAATCATTTTGAGTCACTGCTGAAGACTGTAGAGGATAAGGCAGAGAAGAGTTTCTTGGAAAAGAAGTTGAAGGAAGTTTGTCAGTCCATTTCATGGGACTTGTGCATTCTAAAAACAAGTACAAGCAAGGCCAAAAGTTGTGTGGCAAGAGGAAGGAAGTTATATAGTTATTGTATAAATCATGTTAGACATGTGAAGAATATTGAAGACATCATAGCCAAGGACATGGCTACCCTAGACAACTTGATGGACAGTTGTGAAACCTCTTCACAAACTGTATCGGAGATGGATAAGCATGCATCCAAGATATTGGATAAGATTACTACTTTGAAGGTGGAGAAAGGGAGAGTAGTGGAAATATTTGGTTTGCTGAAGAGTTTAATCACTCCTAAGCTATTAATTCTCAAAGGTCATCTTATGGAGATGGAGAAAATAGAAGGGTCAATGACAAGTTCCTTACCCACCGAGCTAAAGGCAGCATAGACAACATCCTATGCACTAAATGGATTGATCCATATTAGTGAAATTTTGATTAAGTCATGGGAAGATGAAGTAAAGACCTTGGAAGATTCCTTCCAAGACATTTTGAGATTGGTGAGTAAGCATTGAATTCTTATATGCCTAAAATTTTGAAATTTTGCAAGTACCTTTACCATTGATGTCAAAGGGAGAGGAAGAGAAGACAAAAATAAAAAGAGGAAGAGAAGAGAAAATAAGAAAAATAAATAAATAAAAGAAAAGAGAAAAATAGAAAGAAGAGAAATAAGAGAAAAGTATATGTATATAGTAGAAGGAAGATAGTGCTTTGGCACTTAGTCATTTTTTGCTAAGTGTTGCCATCAATGCCAAAGGGAGAGATTGTTGGCAAGCGATATTTTGGGAGCACTAGGGATCACTTAAGGGTTGTCATTTATGGAAACACTTATGCTGGAGTTGTTGAAAACTGTAATTGAAACAATTTTTGTATTGTCATTGATGTCAAACTTTAACTGATAAGACTGTTGCTACTTAAGAAAGTACTATGTCTATTGTATTGTTGTGAAGAAGGGAAAGAAAGGATGGTAACAATAGCACCTAAGGAAAGGTTGAGTTATCTTGATACTGCAAAGTGTACTTGACTATGTTGTACAATGATGAGACAATGTATTGTTTATCTTAGTAAGATTAAAGACTAAACTGGTAGGCTTGACTAAGCAAAAATGGAGAAATCATGTTTAAGCTGAGTGATGTTAGTGTTGACCGAGTCAGTATATGTTGAGAAAAATTCTAGTGTCGACTGAACATCAGTTAATTGCCGAGAAAGATAGTATAAGCCGAGGAAACATTTTTTAGTAATGACCGAGCTTTCTACATGAAGACCGGGTAGTTGATCACAGTATTGACTGAGCATCGATATTTTTATATTTGAAGAGAATTCAGATTTGGAGCCGACATTGTTGAATTCTTGGATTATGTAAAATGTGTTGACTTTATTTATTGATTGTTTGAAAGCATTGATTGCACTAAAAAATATTTTATTGTAAATCTTTAAGAGATTTAAGATGTTTCTAGAAAAGGAGCCGACGAACATAAAGTGGGTAGATTCAATGAATCTGATCTAACCCTAAGATCTACGAAGGAGATTGAGTGGAAAAAGATGAGTTAACCTAAATTGATGAAGTATTAAGGGAACCTAAGCATTAGATATGTGTGTGCGTGGGTGAAAAGATGATGCTAGAAGATCAGTAGATTTTATTGACTGTATAAGCAAAAAAGGTTGAAGGAGAAGTGTGGTGATTGCTTGAAGAAAAGTTTTGAGCAAATCAAAGATGGAGATGGCAAAGTTTCAAAGTTTCAAAGTCAGTAAACCAGCATTTGTGTATGGAATTGGATCTGATATTTGCAAAGTGAGTTGTATGTTTTTCAGATCAATATTGCTGCTACTTTCTAACCATTGTAACAGTCAAAATCCTTTTAACAGAGGTTGACCTAACAGTCATATGTTTAAATCCTTTGAACAAGGTTGCATTCTAATGGAATGTATGTAAGTCCTATAACAAGGCTCACTTCTAATAGAGTGATTGAAATCTTTTAACCGGGTCACACCTAATAGTGTGTATTGCAACCTTTGACAGGGTTGGCTTTTAACTAAGCTCACTTCAAAAGAGTGAAAATAATAGTAGCATGTTACAAAGTGGTTTTTCCTAGATTGGGTTTCCACTATAAATCCTAGTGTCAATGCTTGTGTGAATGTTTTGATTTAAAAATTTCTGTGTTTTACAAGTTAGATACAGCTGGGTAGTGGACTATAATGTTATATGTTTCTATTATAGAATCAATGATGACCAAGTTGGTTTTATTTGTTGGATCTGATTTAAAGAAAAAAATTTGAAGTTTGTTTTATACATCTAGACCTGAAAACAACTAATTCACCCCCCATCTCTGTTGTTCTAAATCATATTAACATGAGTGATCACATGAAGATATTTTTGGTCCTAGAGTCACAGTCATGAAAATGACTAAGTACAAAATTAGGATAATAGTATACTGTGTTACCATTTTGGTCAACGAAGGTAATATATGATGTATTATGACTTGTGAAGTTAGTAGAAGACATTTTGGGATATGTATGACCTTCAGTTAAGGTCACACATGTTTTGGTGATGAGAACAATGAGATACAATGTTGTGAAGGTATGGGAAGATAAATAATCAGTAAAATAGGGCATATGAACAGTCGCATTGATTGAGGCAAGGTTAGTTGGTATGGTACCGTGCTATGTTAGATGAATGTTGTATATTGCTAACACTTTGGTAATATATGATCGCCAACTCTATATTGATCATTTTCATAATTAATTATTATGTTTTGTAATGTATTATGAGAGCCGAATGGATGGCAGAATTAATATAAGTATAGAGTGTTTGTGGAAGTGATAGGTGTGATTGTAATGATGATATGATAGATGTGAATCTGAGAGCAGAGAGCAGATGCAAGATCAGTGTTTGACAGAGCTATAACTGGAACTATCTAAGCATAGCAGATGCTTGTATTGTTCACTTTTGAAGAACACTTTGTGAGAATATTTTGATTGTAAGAGTTGTAAGCTCACCATCTTTAACAAGGTTTTTTTATACCCCTAATAGGGTTTTGTATTCCTCTAATGAGGAAATGTACTATGTAATAATTAGCTCCTAACATGGCTAGATCTCCTAACAGGGATACTATATTTTAGTGCATAGTTGTGGGTACCATCCGTACCAGGGTTTTCCCTTGGCCATGCTTTCCTTGAAAACAAATCATGGTGATATGAGTTATGTGTTGTGCATTTATGTTCTTTTCATTTCAGCATTGTTATGGTTTATTTTCAATTGGTTGAAGTTTAAATTAAAATATTGTAATATTGATTCACCCCCCCTCTCAATATTACCTAATCCTAACAAATGAACCATAGTCATGTCAAATGAAATTAATCTTAATGATCAAATACACATGCATGACATGTGTTATGAAGGATTAAAGTTGTCACATGATTTTATGCTAATAGCCTTCATGTCTATCTAATGTCTATCCCTTGCTTGAGGAAAAGCAATATTTTAGCTGGGGGGAATGATAAGCCTATAATTTTTCATGTTTATTTAATTTTTATAACACTTTACATCATCTTTATAATACTTTTCCAAGTCATTTCCATACATTACCTTGATTTATGAAGCATTAACTATGATTAATGATTTATTGATTAACATTTGTATGTCTAGCTAGTTAATGCTAAATTATGATGATTTATTATGATAAATGGTTATTATTAAATAATAAATGTTTTGAGATGATTAACATGTTGTTTGTGAGATACCTGAGTCATCATGCAACTAGAAACAAGGAGAAGCAAGTTGACACTTGTCAATATTCAATAGTTGCAGAAAATGCAAAAAAAGTCAAAAACCAATTTTAGTAAAAGGGGCATTTCTCACTCAATTCTTAATAAAATTCAGATTTTCTTAATTATTTTGAAAGTTAAAAAAGAGGAGAAAAAGTGTTAAAAGGGTTTTGATCCAATTCTCAATAGTTAATGAGAACCACTTATCTTAAGTTGACCGAGTAAAAATAGCCGAGTTTGAAGGCAACCAAAACCCAGTCTTGGTAAAATGATCATATCTTCCATGTTTCTTAATGAAATATAGATTTGAAAAATGATCTGAAAAGATAAGAAGGAGGAGCATCATCTAGTAAAATTCTTTGAGATAACTCACAATAATAAGTGAGAACCATTTGTTTGAATCTAGTTGGAGGAAAAGTGGAACAACAAATTAGTAGACTTAGTCAAACTTCTTCTATTTATTGCAATTTGAGTTATAACTTTAAAGGAGGTTGGATACGATTTTTATTGTATTTATGAACACAAAAAAAATCTTAAAAAATAGTTTTTTCATAAAATAGTGCAAACAAACTCTTTTCCCAATTAGTCAAGACGACAAGTTGTAATAGGACTCTTTGTCTTAGTCATTGTTTTAGAATAAGTCTCTTCCTTGTTTAAAGGAATGATGAGACACATGTTAGATGGTTTTTAGAGAGTCAATAAACTTATATATTCAAAATTTTAATCAAGCAAAGGAAGGAGCTTGTGGTATTTGTTCATTAGCTTTAGAGAACCATCATTTTATAGAAGGAAATTTGTAACAACAACAATAATTTTAATAGAAGTTGTAGATTGCATTTTCATGGAGGCATGTTACTTGTGTATGATGTTTTAAGGACATATATCAAAGTTTAAATTATCTAAGCAAGGTCCACTTATGATAGTTTTTACCTTTGACTTATAGAAGTAGAACACATAGCAAACTGTTGTGTATTACGCAGTTTCCTATAGCCATTACTGTGCAATTAGATTCATTTCCAGCATTGTTATACTTTTAGTTTTACAAAGATAGAATAACTTAGAGAATCCCATAGTGCATATACTTCTTAGACCTGTTTCAAGTATACGTCCTTAGGTTGATAATATAAATGTGCCTTCATAATAATGAAATAACTACTTAGTATGGATGTCCAATCCCTAAGTTATGGTTCTAAAGCCTAGTTATTAAAACCATTATAGGAGCCCAACAATGATATCGTCTATGGATCCAAAGCCAAAACATCACTCTAATGTATCCTCTAAAAAATATCCAAAAAGGTACTTGACTAAATCTATAACTATGGACTATGTGTGGAAAATGGTAGCATCCCAATGTTAGTTTCAAATTTTGAATCTTCTTGTCTCAATCCACCTTCTCTAAATATGTAACTTTTTACCTTTGGGTCTAAGAAATTGCACAAAAGAGAAGAAAAATGGTGTTTGTATTGTATAGGGGCTTTCCTTGGTCAAGGCCCAAGATGATTCAATCTTCCCTACAATGATGATAAAGAAATTTGAAGTATAATGTTAAATAGCACAAGGTTGTACCTTAGGCTTGATGATGCTGATGAATGTTAATACTGTCTTGATAAGATCTCCAAGTGTTGATGCTACAATATGACATCTAAAAACAAGATCAATCATAAAAGATTCTTGACATGAAGAATATGGAAACTTGTTGCTCCTTAATACTCAAATTTGAAATACTCAGATCTGAAGTAGTTTTCCCTCAAAGCTTGCACTAGGAAGACTTGATAATAAATTATATATGCATAGACCCTAGTAGCCCATTTGTGGATGTGCAACATCAATGGTACTTTCATAAAAAAAAAACCTAATTTACTCAAGGGAAACTATGAATGTCATGATTACGAAAACTATAAATACTCTTGAGCAATTAAACATAAGGTCAACCCCAACAATTCTACAATTAGTTGATAGGTCTATTGTGAAACCAAAATGCATCATTGAGGACTTATTTATCATTGCAGATTCATGGGACTACCCTATGGATTTTATTGTATTATAGCCTAAAGCTACTTTAGGAGGGTATCTCCTAACCTTGGGAAGTCCATGGTTAGCTATAATAAATGATTTTATTTTTTATAGATCTGGTAACATGACAATCTCTAATAAAATGCAAGTATGAAGTTAGTTCTCTACCTACAATCTCAACCTCATACTAACAATGAAAAACTCATTTGGCTTTTGATAGAAGAGGAAGAACAATAATCCATGCAAGAATTGATGATAATAAAGTGGATTCCAATGCTTGACAGTCAAGATGAAAATGATATTCTTTCTCTTATTGTCCAAAATTCCTATGGATTAGACCTAGAGGAGGAGAAGCTTCTTAGCTATTTGACTTGCCCACTTCACAAGTTATTGTCTAATGATGATGTATTTGAAGAATCTTTGATTTATGATATATTACCCATGAATTGCAGACTCAATGTCATTAGATTAGATGGTCCTTATGTTATTGATGTCTTCATTTTTGTAGAAGCTACTCTAAGAAACACATTGAATATCAATACAAAGTTAACTGTCACACAACACTCATATATTGTTAAGATGTTGCAAGATCATGCTTCTATTTTTGCATGAGATTATAGTGACATGAAAGTTTTTGCATGCATCAAATCTACATTAATGAAGGATGTAGGCTAGTAAGACAACTATAGAGGTCAATGAATCCAACTCGCAAAAAGACAGTAAAAATTAAATTGTAAAAAATAATAGATGTAGGGTTCATTTACCCCATCTTTAACAATAAATGGGTATCACCTCTATTTATCATGCTAAAGAAAGGAGGCAATTGGATAATTTGTGTTGATTATAAAGAGATAAATGGAGTTAAAAGGAAAGATCATTTCCAATTACTATTCATTGATCAAGTTCTAGATTCCCTCTCAGGTAAAATGTACTTTTCCTTTCTATATGGGTTTAGTGGATGCAATCAAATTAAAATAGATCTTGAATATCAAGATAAAACTAGCTTTAATTTCTCATGGGGGACATATTCCTACATAGTATTATCGTTTGTCCTATGCCATGCACCAAGCACATTTAATAGAGTTGTTCCTAGTATATTTTATGATCATGAACATGACACCATGGAAGTCTACATGGATGATTTTACAACATGGTAATTCATATGATGAAGCATTATCTAACTTGGAGAAGGTGATGCAAAGATTCCAAAACAATAACATTTCCTTAAGCCATGAGAAGCGTGTCATGATGATAGAAGACAATGTTGTTATTATGCATTTTATCTCAGCTCAAGAGATAAAATTTGATCCTGCTAAAGTGGAAATCATTCAAGAGTTACTAGTACCACAAAAGTAGAAAGATGTCAGGAGCTTCCTTCACCATGAAGGTTATTATAGGAATTTTATCAAGGAATTTTGTTAGATATAAACTCCTTTGTATATGCTTTTGACAAAGGGATTTGAATTTGAATAATCTACTAATTGCCAACATTTAATTGAGTTACTAAAAAAGTTCTTACTCAAGCACTATTGTTGAGGGGACCTATTTGAATTTTTTCATTCCACATATGCATTGATTCATTTTATTTTGCAATAGGAGAAAATTTGGGAAAGAAAGAAGGAAATCTAGAGTATGTTATTTACTACTTTGGCAAGAATCGATAGGAGGTTGAGGAAAATTACACTGTCATAGAGAAAGAAGCACTTTCTATCATATATGTTATTAATAAGTTCATGCACTATATTTTAGGCTATACTCTTTTTGTTTAGGATAACCATGAAACAATAAATATCTTATGAAAAAATGATAGTCAATGGTCACTTGGTAAGATGGCTCTTATTGCTACAAGAGTTTTATATTGCAATTGTGGACAAACCAATGAAAGCCAATGTGTTGGAAAACTTTCTCTCCAAATTGACAACTTCATCAGATGATTAAGTTATAGATGGCTCATTTCTTGATGATTTTTTTTCTCTTTGTTCTTATGACCTCTAATATGAAAATATATCCAACTATCTAGTAATAGGGTGCACTCCACACCTTTATTTCAAAGAGAAGAAATAGTTAGTCCAACACACTTTTTCTTATTCTCAAATAACAGGTTATTATTTATATGTTGGACTTGATCATGAAATGAGAAGATGCATCTAAGAAAATGAAATAATTGATATTTTGAAATAATGTCATGATGATCCTTGTGGAGGCCACTTTCTTTCCAAATAGACAACTATCAATATTTTTAATGCAGGATATTATTGGCTGGCCCTAGATAGGTATTCAATACAACACAAAAGGATATGTGACAGATGTCAAAGGATGGGAAGACCTATGAGGAGCAATGAGATGCCTTTGAAACTAAAATTGGTGGTGACACCATTTAACAAATGGGGTCTTGATTTTATTGGACCCATAGAGCCAAGAAGTTTAAATGGAAAATCTTATATTCTAGTATGTATTGATTATTTAATTAAATGGGTTGAAGTTAAGCCTTTGAAAAATAATAGGGACACTAACATAGCTAAGTTTTTATATGAAAAATATTTTCTAGATATGGTGTACATCAATAAATAGTCACAAACTAAGGGCCACAATTTAATTTAGATATGATTTCCCAGTAGGTCAAGGAATATGAGATTCGACATAAGAAATACACTCCCTACCATCCACAGTATAATGTAAAGGTTGAGGTTACAAATAAATATCTTAAGAATATCCTCACTAACACAGTGCAAATTAATAGGAGGAACTATGCTTCTCAATTACCATAGCTCATTTGGGCATACAAAATAATACAGAAGACCATAATATGGTTTACTCCCTCTGAATTAGTTTATGAGAAAAAGATAGTTCTTCCTCTTGAATTTGAGTATAATACATTGTGTACGACACTAAAATTATACACGAATATAACATAGGTACAACAAGAAAACCTATATCAATTAAATGTTCTTTATGAATTGAGGTTGGAAGCAGTCCAACATACACAACTTTTTCAATGAAAAAAACCTACTGACATGATCTACATATCAAGATAAAGGAGTTTCATGAGGGTGACTGACATTGTTTTATGACTCCTAGTACAAAGATCATAGAGGAAGTTACAAACCCAATGGTTGGTACCTTATTAGATAGAATGGGTATTTCCAAATGAAGTTGTGAAGCTTACTACCATTTAACTTGTTTACATTGTCCTCATGGTTAATAGTCACATACTCAAGTTGTTCAAGAAGTTGCATAATAAGGAAGAATTTATTTAGCATTTTCTCACCCAAAATCACCTCCATTAACACCTACTTCACTTGATTTGATTGAACCACACACTTCACATGAACCATCCACTTCCACTATTGTAGATACTATAAATATTTCATCCACCTCACATAATCTCATCTTTATAAATCTTCATCATCGATTGCTATTTATAATGAACCATTTGATCCACCTATAATTGTCAAAGATTACTAAACCAAGTAAAAAAAACACATGCACACACGATACAATGATCGTAAGAAAGTTTTATTTTTCAAGTACTCCCAATTCAATAAAGTTCAAGAGTACATGTAGCTACATCCCATTATTCTGCATTTCAAGGGACCTAACTCTAGTTTTTCAAGGAGCGTACCGTTTACAAAATATTCTCACTTGAAACAACTTCCGCATTCTGGTCTCTTCCCAAACATGCAACCACAAATTTTCCAAAAACTTTCAAATTATTATATCAATCTATTACATCAGTCATTTTTCTAGTCGATGCCCATGCCACTTTTGCACCTACCAAGATCTTTTAAGATGGGTATGCATACTAAAATTTTAGTCCTTAATTGTCATTTAATTGTTATTGATTATTACATTCACACATGTAACATTTTTTATATATACCATATATTATACTATCTATCACATTAATCCTTCTCACACTACTTCCTTCTCTTTCATAATTTGAGGACAAATTACAAATTAAGTTGGGAAGGAAGCCTTACAACTTTTTGTGAACTAAGTGTTATTATTTCATAAG